>CM053504.1:74982905-75102619 GCA_028627145.1 Eidolon dupreanum | reverse complement strand
TGGTCTTCATTTATTAAAATGAGAATAAAAATACCCATTTCATTGGGTTGTTTTGAGGAGTAAATAAAATACTAACATTTACTCAATTAAGAGTAAGTCATTACGTATTCTTTTATAAACTCCTCTGGAGCCAATGAGTACGTGAGTTGAATGAGTGTGCTGGGTCGCTAAGGTAAATTACACACACATACACAAACTCAGTTTTTTGTTAGTTTTTAAATGAAGCTTTGCATGCTAAGATCTTACGTCCTCTAACTGGACATTTAAATTCCTATGTACAACCTAATCTTGATTCCATAACCCCATCAAGACTGTTTTCTCTGGCAACAGCAGTATTAAATAGTAGATACTAAATACTAAAGAGCTAGAGATAACTTTCCTCAAGCTACTGACTTGGCCATATGGCTGGAATTTAGGGTGGGTGTGGGGGTTCTAAACTGACTATGTTGAAGTAAATGATACAGACGCAATTTGACACAAGTGTTATGCTTGCTCAGTATGTTATTGCCATGCAACAGGACTATTTGCCAACTGTCAGCACAGTTAACACTGTGTTACTGCTCAGGGGGATGTGGAGAAAAAAAGAAGAGAGGGATGTCTTCAAAAAAGGAGAAGGAAGAGGAGGAGGAGGCAGGAAATGGGAGTAGAACACTACAGTGCAAATAAACTTGAATCTAAAACCTTGAGGTGACTCAGAGAAATAACTGGCTTTTTACCTGTCCATAAGTTACATGTTTTTCAGTTTTGTACAAAGAAGCAAATGGAGGGGGGGAGAAATAAGGTGTTTTGCATACATTTTCATATTCTCAGAGCTAGAGCTACATTTGCTGTAAAATCTTGGTGATTTGGTTTCTGGTTAGAAGCCTAAGTAAGTACCACATGACGTCATTTCCCAAACCGGGGTCCATGGAATGCTGCTGCTTATATTAATAGATGTGCCATAACAAGAAGGGTTCCTCAGTTCCAAGTTTGAAAAACGAGACTTATAACTTTCTCTTCTGTAAGATTTACAGTGTGCACTATTATACTTGAAACACTGAAAAATCCTACATGACGGATAGATGAATGGATGGATAGTTCTTCATCATTGTTTAACCTTACATTCCCCAAATTTGACCAGGGAAATTTCATTTTGGAGAACTTCTCTGTGACAAAGTTTCCTTATCCACAGAGAAAAATAATACCTGTCTTATATTGTTATATTGAAAATTAATTGAGTAATCCATCCAAAGCATTTAACAGTGCCCAGCACATAGCAAGTCCTCCACTGGTATTAGCTGTTATTGTTGTGCTTATGGTTATTATTAAAAGACACTAGTTCTTGAATAGGCTGATGTGAGAACTGCAATATTAGCTGTGGTAAATTGTAAAAATGGTAAATTGTAAAAAGAGAGGAGTGTATTTCTCTACTTCTTGAATCTCATTGGCTTAGTAATGGGTTTTAACCAATAGAATATGGCAGAAGCTGCATTGTGAGTGCCAGCCTAGGGCTTAAGAGATGGACCTTTCACACTTAGACTCTCACTCTTAGAACCCTGTGATCTTCATAGGTCCTCCATGTGATCCTCAAGCTAGCCTGTTTCCGGATGAGACCATGTAAGGGGAGATTCTCATCATTCCAGCCAAGGCGTCATACACAAGGCCTGACAATATACCAGCTGATCACAGGTACATGAGTGGGCCCAGTCCAGCTGGCCCAGACCAGAAGAACCACCCAGGTGATCCACTGAATCATAAATCAACAGTTGTTGTTTTAAGTCATTGAGTTCTGAGATGGTTTGCTATGCAGTAAAAGCCAAATAATACATTGGGAAAACAAAACAAAAAAATACTTTGGTGTTTTTACTCCAGTGTACTCTACTGCAGTCTCTCAGAAACAAAACGTACTTCTGAATACAATGAGGTATGTTAACAAAATGTATATTTTGCTATTTATGAGCAGTCGCTGATTCAGAAAAGTATGTAATATCTGTTTGGAATTAAAAATCCTATCACACAAAGATTCTTTTATTATTTATATATGCATCTAATCACACTATCAGCACCATTTTCATCTGAGGTCAGCAATCTATATTATCATTTCCATATTCACCTGTACACCCTAGAAATGATATCTTGAATCAAGGAGCAAAGAACACATTGCAAAAATAAGATGCTGCTCAAACACCACTGGGAATGTCATTTTGTAGAGCATCTCCTGGTATTTCTCATTTTAAAAATAGAATACCATCTTTTCTGCTCCATCATTGTCCTTAAAGACTGCAAAAATCATCAAAATATTGGAATACATTCTTGTTAAATGACATTTAAAACATCACATGCCATTTTGCGTTTGATTCTGTAGGGACTTGGATCACAGTGTTAGCTAGGGAACACTTAGAGACTTTCTTAACAGATTTTGCTGAAGGCACATATTGAGTTAGAACCCCTGGATGCCTTTTCTCATCAGAAACTGCAATACTACATTTATTAAGTCACTCAACACTACAGGAAAATGGATACTATTTGTCATAGTAAAAGTATGATCCAGGAATATTCTTTAAGCTAATTCAACAAATGCTTATCAACAATTACTTTGTCTTGGAACTCTGATAGCCATTAATGATTCAAAATGAAGAACACTGTCCTGCCTTGAAAGAGCTCCCAGTGAAGTAGCAAAAAAAATTATTTATCTGAGGAACAGTTAGAATTCAAAATTTCCATACTGTACAACAATTCTAACCTTATAATTAGCCAGTTTAGCCATTGATTCAATTATAATCATGGGTATTATTTATTATATTAGTAATGATTAACAGAGATAAAACAAAGTACCTAGAATTAAGGTGTATCGATAAATTGAAGGGTTTTTTTCCCTGCCTACTGTTAAGAAATGAACACAATGCTGCAGTCTTTTATAATAGCCATCCTAGCACTTTGACACCAGGACATTTGCAATGGCTTCTAAAATGTTGATCAATGGGTATCACTTGGGTACCATAAGAGTATTTTTGAAAAGTAGGGTTAACTTTAGATATTTGGGTCAAATTGTTGAAATCACTGCATGGAGCCTACTTTGGTTATAAGGATGCTCCTTGACTTGACATGAGACTGATCTGGGTTCAAATTCTGATTTTGCCCAGTTAGTGACTGTACAATATTAAAAACTCAAATAACCTCCCTTTCCTTCATACTTCCTTGTTACATGTATACTCAAGAGCGAAAATGTACCACATCACAAAGCACAAAGTACTGTTTACCTTTGATCAAGTTTCTGATTTTCATTTTTAAAACTAAAAACTCAAATAACCTCCCTTTCCTTCATACTTCCTTGTTACATGTATACCCAAGAGTGAAAATGTACCACACCACAAAGCGCAAAGTACTATTTACCTTTGATCAAGTTTCTGATTTTCATTTTTAAAACGTGAGGCATTTTTACCACTCCAAACATTTCAAAATACCAAACCACTACAATCTGTTGAAGTTTAATGCAGAGCAGCACCAACTACTACACAGATCATAAAAAGAATGAGGACTCATGCTCTGCTGAAGGCTTGTAAATTAGAGTACCAACTCGCCATGGAGCAAGCCCCTGGTTCCCGATTTCAGTAGCTTTAGAAATATGTTGTTATTTATTAAGTGTCACAACACAAGGACATTTCATGTGAGTTTGTAATAGCAGTTCCTGTTTTATTTCAAATCTAAAAAAAGAAAAATCTTTAGATCAGTGGTCTTTAACTCTAAATATGGCTTTTCCTCTTTACTGCCTCTCCTTTCCTTTTTTTTCCACCCTAATCACCCACTTCAATTCTTCCTCCACCTCAAAATGGCTCAAAGACACACACCAAAATCTTTCACCTATTAGAATACCTTCTTTCCAACTCAGATGGTATTTGGAGCTTCTGCAAAGGACAGCACCATTAACTCAGAAAGTTTCTCTCTAAACCAGCCAAAGCTACTCCCTCTGGCCATGACGGAAATGTTTGCCAAGTTTTTGCCATAGCCTGATACTATGTCATTTTTTAAAAACTGTATTGACCTATAAGGCAAAGTAAAAAAGAACCATTAAGGAGTTCCAGTCAACTCCTATCTTCAGAAGGGTTGGGTATGAAGACTCTGGCTAAGTGACTGTTTACCAAATGCCTGAGAGCAAGGTTTGTATCAAGCACATCTTTTGAACACAACATTGCCTTTCACAGAAAATACAAACAAATACATTCCATAGTATAATGCACATAATTTAACTTTTATAAGGATTCAGAAAGAATTACAGGATCTTGTCAGGCCTCGAGTCACATTATTCACATTAATCTCTATCATACACGCCTGAGGGTACGAAGACTAAAACTATGCTGCCCTGTGAGAAGTAACAGCGTTTTTATGTACTTTGATTTCTGTGTAGTGATAGCAGAAGCAGAGTGAAAATTATACATTATTTTGAGTTTTGGATAAATATATGTTTATTGTCTTTGAAGAGTATACAGAAATGTCAAAACCACTTTCTAAAGTGGCTGTAAGAAGAACAAGTAAGGATGCTCAACTCATTCAAACTGATAGCTTATATAAACTGAATTTCCTCATAATTATTTATTCTTCACTTAAATGTAAAATAGAGTCTAAAGCTATGCTTCCTCTCCGGAAGTATCTAAGATGTAGGTCTGTTTTCATGATGACATGCAACATGTTTTTAGAAACATCGGAACACTGGGAATCAGTATGGTTTCTTGGTTTTAGCTTCCTTGAATTTCACAGGGCACCATCTGTCCAAAGACATTTCAGCCTTTCATGAGTTGTGTGTGATATAATAAAATAATGGTTTGCCTTCCTCGGTATATGTTACCTAATTCTTCTAGGTAGAGTATCAGATATTAAAATTAAAATGTTTATAGGAGGAACATAACGGGAAATAAATTCCCCTAAACTGCTCTGAAATTTACTTCTTCTTTAACAGAGTGCTGGGGCTAAAATCCAAACTCTGAAAATGTTTATTTCTCTTATAAGGAGCTCAAATAAAGCCAAGCAAGAGAGAGCTGGTGGTCCGGGTCTAGGGTGTCACATTCAGGAGAGGGCAGATCCAGAGATCAGCAAACCCAGAAGTGCTGGAGAGAATACACATAGTGGAAGGCCAAGAACCCAGGACTCTATATATTTGGGATTAAGTGAAAGTGCCTGGTCAAAAATAGGTGAAGGTGTAATTCCAGAAGTTAGGATTGAAGCAGAGGGCTCAGGAAGAGACTTGGGGCACTAGAGTGTCCAGGGTCAGATGCAGTCATAGGGTAGGGCTGATATGAGAAATAGAGGAGACCCAAGGAAGGGAGAAAACAAGAAACAAAAGCTCAATTTCTTTCTCCCAACTTCAAAATACTATAAAATCTCCTCTTTCAAAATCATGAAAGGTTAGTTCAAATCAACCTGTGTTACCAAAGCTTGCACAATAAAACTAAACACCCTCCTCTCTGGCATTCTCGAGAGGGCATCATTACTTTCCAAGCCTTTAAAATGCACTGCATTTGAAGGAGCCTGTTGAACAAAATAGGGGTCCTTTGAAAAGGCTCTCTCAAAAGTGCACCCTCATTTGTAAAGGTCCTTTTGTTGAGGAAGTACCTTTGTGCTTAGTTCTGGAAATGCATTAACTGAAGAGATCTTTTACTTTCCTACTTCTATTCAGTTGTATTTTACCTTGACTGTCTTTATGGGAAAACTGTCTTTTTCATCTTTCAGAAATTATTTTCTTTAAAAAAATCACACATTGTTTTTTCTTGCTGAAGTTTCTCCTTGTATATTGAATCAGTAATGAAAGAAATCATTCTTTTCAACCAACCAATTCTGTAAATATGTCCTAGTAGCATTTAAAGAACAAAGCAATATAAGTATTCTTTACTCCTTCACATATAAAGAGATGGGTGTAACATCAGTCTCAATATGATGCAGGCTTTGGAAAAATAATATCTACAAAATTTATTGCCTTAAAAACTAAAAAAAGAATATTGCATTTCAAGTAGAGACATAGTCCTCTTCTCAAAGATCGTTGTTTTCAGACTTCATAACAGGCTAATGAAATAAAATGCCCATGTATTTTGAGAAAATGAGTAATAACGAAGGAAGAAACACTGAAACTTGGAGGGCAAAAGAAAGGTAGACTATGAAACTCTGGCTTCTACATACATCAGTGGTAAAGACACTCCTTCCATCCTTCCCACTATAGGAAGGCACCCCCTCATAGTGATGGCCATGATTCTTATATAAAACAGGTATTCGGTAAATATTGACAATAAAATTCGCCATAGTGACTTGCATTCATCAAGATCAGATAGCATAGTTTGGTGGATCCCAACCTTTCTAACATGTAGAAATTCTTTCCTTATAGTTTACTTTATAGACCACATATTTTGAGAGATGATGTAAAAAAAAAAAAATTGCATTAATATTTTTTACAAGATGTCCATGAATTTTATTAATTTTCTGATTGTTAAGTCCAAAAGAATATTAGGCTAAGTTATTAGAATTAAGAGGAATGGAGCCATGTTCCAGGATCCTACCTACCTATTAGAAAACAAACATAAAAAAATTAAAAGTACTATTTAAAATATCGGGAACTAATAAATATAATGTGCTAGGAACAAATCTACAGAAAGATATGAAATCATTCTACAAGTAAAGAGACTTCAGAACAGACTTTTAAGACCAAAATGAAAAAAAAAAAGAAATAAATTATATTAATAGATTGGAAAACCTAGAACTACAAAGATGTGACAATGTAAACTGTAAAGAGGATTTCTCCCCAAAACACCTGTAATTTAATGCTATTCCATTCAAAATCCAAATATATTTCTTAAAGAAACCTTCAAGGTCAATTGAAATTTTATGGAAATGCAAATGGCCAACAAAAACCAAGACACATTTGAACAAAGACCAAAGTAGGAAGATATGCTTCTGAAAACACTGAATTATTTTACTGCTATAATAATCAAATTGACATGTTACTGATGCAATGATGGACATACAGAACACTGACACAGAATGTAGAGCCCAGAAACATATCCTATATTAATAGGCCTTTGATATTTGACAAGACATGTTATTTGACACTGCAAAGCAATGAGAAAAGGGTGATCCTGCCAATTGATGGGCAGAAGCCAATTGGTAAGAGAAAAATCGAAAGGGATATTAATAGGGGACACATAAAATCAAAATCCTACCTCTCATCATATACAATAGTCAGGTATACTCAGTGCCTATGTGTAAAAAGTAAAACAAATAAACTTTTACAAGCTAATAAAACAGAATATCTTGATCACCTTGGGGTAGGAAGGAGTTCTTAAGCAAGACAATGTGAGAGTTCAGAACAAGACACCCCAAGATGTGCCACTCTGGCATGCAGATTATTTCAAGCTGAAAACCATCAAGACTCAATGCCTCAGGAAGAAACTTTGGCCTTCTCCTTTACTGCCTAAAAGAATTTGAGAGAGGACCTGCTCAAGGGGGTTAACACAGGCAACTATAGTTTTCTCTGAACATAGTAAACAGGGAGAACCCGGCAAAGTCCATTTGATCAAAGTCCTCCCCATGTCCCACTGTTTCAAGATGGACCAGCAAACATTTATTTACGGAACACTAATTCTTTTCGGTTCCGGTCAAGATGATGGGGTAGGTAAATATTGTGCTTGCCTCCCCACCTGACCACATTAAGATTACAAGTAAATTACAGAACAATCGGCATGGAGAACCATCTGAAGACTAACTGAATATAACTTCTGTAACTAAGGCTAGAAAGAAGAGGCCACATCCAGACTGGTAGGAGGGGCAAAGACAGGAAACGCGCTGTTGAGCATCAGGAGGGATATCTCAGCTGCTGAGGTTCCCCCCCGCCCCAGGGGAGCGAGAGGCCCCAGCCCCACACCTGGGCTCCCCAGCTCATGGTTCCAGGGCGAGGACAAGGAGTCCGAAAAAAATCTGCCTGTAAAAATCAGTAGGGATTCTGACCACCGGGGTCAGAAGGACGGCTGCTTGAAATCCAGATATCCCCTGGAAGGGCCCGCGTACAGACTCACTCACTCGCAGGCACTCACTCTGGCTCTGGCGGAGGGACAGCGGCTTGGGAGGCACTGGAAGTATTCAAAGAAGACTGAGTTGCATGGCTTCAGGGCAAGCGCTGGAAGGACAGCTGCCATTAGCCCTAGGTTGAGCCCTCCTATGCAGCCTGCAGTGGGCACCATCTTGCCTGCGTTGAGCCCTCCCCTGACACAGCAAAATCTGAATCTGCATTGGCCTGGTGAAATCTGCTAGCTCCACCCGGTGACTCCCTGGGACCACGCCCCACCCAACTGGAGAACTGCAGGAGGTATATACACAGCTAGAAAGCCAGCGGCACCCAGTCCTCCTGTTAGGTAGCTAGACATGAGTGACAGGGGAATAAAGGAATGGAGGCCAGGCCCAGAGACCGCTCGAAAAACACCTCACTGATAATTAGAGAATCTCTCCTGCAACCCCAGAGATGAAAGACAGGAGGGCCGTAACCTATAGCTGGTTGAATTTAAGTTACCAGAACTTCGATCCCCATAACGGTAACACTCTCGGCAGGAGGCTATTTTAGCGGCAATCAACAAGCCTGGCTCTCTTGCACCTCAGGTGACAATTCAGGTGGTGAACAACAAGCCCTGGCCCGAGCTGTAGTAGTTTTTAAACAAATCTCAGGGTTTTGCAGGTAGAGGATGGCGACAAGCCTCGGTGTGATCTGAGACTTTTGTGAATGGGCACAGGCTCAGCATTGCAGAGTTTGAGAAGTAGTGAAATAGGCAATGTAAAATTAAAAAATAAAATTTTTAAAAATTCTATTCATTAAAAGACACCTTAGAGTTCATTAAAAGATCCTTTCATATCACAGAATAGTTTTTAGCATTCTTTTCCTATTTACCTACCCACTGTCTAAAAAGATATTTTTACCTAAAAGTATCTAAAAAGGATTCTTCTGTGTCTATAAAAATAGACATCTAAAGTAGTTGTACCTTTTCAGGATAAACATTGTCTTGTGCACTGACAAATTAATAGAGTGTTTATATTTTTAAAATTATGTAATTATTACTTGCTAATGGGCAAATTAGTGAACAATGATTACTTTTTCTTTGCTCTAGCTTTTCATGTTTCTAGGCATTTACATTTTTTTCTTCTTATTAAAAAATATTTATACTTCTAATCTCTTCATTTCCTTCCTCAAACATTCCATCAAATCTACCAAGTCTCTTTCTCCCAGCAATCTGCCTCCTAGACCCACTTTGGCTCCAGCCTGGCCTGCTTGAGCTCCAGGTCAGCGGGCAGGTGTCATTCTGAGATGTTCTTACATTGTCTTCTCTTCCTCTGCATCCACTCTTTGCTCTTTGTAGTAGGCTTAGTCTCCCACTCCACACTCCTACCAGTCCAAGAACCTGTGAATGTCACTTGATTTTTCAAAAAGGGAGATATGTGTAGACTCAAGATGAGAAGATAATCCTTGGATTACCAAAACAGGCCCTAAATCCAATGACAAGTGTCCTTATAAGAGAGAGGTAAAGCGAGTTTTGAGACAGATATACAGAGAACATGAACAGAAGGAGGTGGCGGCTGTGACCAGGAAAGCAGAGATTCAAGGGATGCACCGCAGGCCAAGCAATGCCTGGAGCCAAGAGAAACTGGAAAGGGGAAGAGAAAACAAGACAAAACAAAAATGGATTATCCATGGAGCCTGCAGAGGAAGTGGGACCCTGGGGACACCTTGATTTCAGACTTCCGGCCTCCACAGCTGTAGAACTGTCCTCCTGGATTTGACTTCTGTTTTCTACAAATTGTTGCAATCTGTTGTCTACATGTGCCCTATCTTTATTATTATTATTTATTATTATCATCATCATCATTTTGGGGTTGCACATTTCCATTCTTATAAACATTTTTTATCAGTACCTACAGTATTGTTGGAGAGACAAATAAATATATTTGGTGACTAAATCATTTTGAAGTGGAACTCAGAGTTAAAGATATACAAAGATATATGAAAAAAATACAAGGATAACCCCTTTCCCTTGGCGACCAACTTAACTGATACTCAGATCACAAAATGAAGTAATAATTCATCAGGTAAGATGAAAAGCTTCAATACTGAAAATCTTCAATAACCTTCAAAGTTGAAAGGCCATGATCCTAGTATCAGATGTCCAACTAACTGAAAGCATGAACTTTAATACAGAAGTTATAGGTTTTCTGGAATCCAATGATCTTAAATCCCAGCTCTTCCATTGAAGTCGTAATTTCTTTTTGCAAAGTTTCCCCAGATACTATTATTCTTTCCAGCATCCCCTGGAGGATGTGATGGGGATGCTATCCCCATTAAAAGTATAAAAGGTCTGCAGTATCATGACATGAGATCCATTATCATACAGTCAATCCTCCTTTGAGAAGTTATGCACACAGCACTGTGAACACCAGTTTACTGACCAATTTGCAAAGTTCATTTTCTTGGCAACAAAAATATCTGCATACCTTGGATGTGTACTGAAGCATGGAATCTTCAGGAGAAGCAAGACAGATGTGTATTGTGCTACAATGACTTAAACATTTGAGGCAAGAAATTTAAAGTAAATCTTTCCTTGGGGAGTTTCAGCTTCCACTGAGTCTTTACTGTGGAAAAAAATAAAAAAAAACACACAAAAAGACAAACACCCCCCCTCAAAAAAAAAAAAAAAACAGAAACACTGAGATGAATCATATGCTAGACAGAACTGAAACCTCCTTGAAGGGAGGGTCTTATCTAATCTGAGCTCTTATCTCTTTAAACAGAAAATGCAGGCAGCTCTGTCACCCACACTTTTCATTACAGTATTCTTATTAGGACTTCCCATGGTAGTTTCTTTAATGAAGTACCTTAAATATTAACTACAAGCCAAAGGGAAGGAAATGAAAGCAGAATAAATTTTCGACTCTAAACTTATTAAACCTCTAACACAAATCACCACATCACATCTGCCATAAACCATGGCAATCCACAGAGATGCATTTAATAAGACTCTAGCAAAAAAAAAAAAAAAATTGCTGGAGCTCCACAATGCACACTTAGAAACCTCTTGCTATTATTCTTCTGATTAATGGCTTACTGGCTGTTTTTAATCATGGTACAATGGAATATTCTTGAAAGAATAACTGTTAACATGGAGTTCTTAAACCAAGATGTGTTCAGCATGAGTTGATAAAATTACCATTTACCTAAGTGTTTGTCATTATAATATCTTTTAATAAAGAGAAACTGGTAGATAATAGCTTCTAATAATCAAAAAGAATTCAATTATAGCAAGTAAAAAAGAAGGTACCACAGAGTAAATAACTACACGATAAAGTAAAAAAGCATGCTGTTGTTTTGCATAAACTTGAAATCACATACATATAAAACATTAGTATACAGCAGAACCACCTGGGGAGCTAGTAAAGAAAATAGCTTCACTGAAGTAGGACAACGGAGCTGTATTTTTAGCAAGTTTCTCTAGAAGATTCTGATACACACCAAATTTGAGACGTACTGCACTTGGGAATTAATTAAGAGAGTGATAATGAGAGAGGAAGAGAGAACAGTTCAACATTACAAGAGGCTTTTGCTATTGAAGAAATTCCCACCTCCTTCAAACAGATAAAAACTTCCTTAGAGGCTTCTCTGGTACAATGTCTCCATCTATATTCTCATATTAGTGAGAGTGTAATGCTCCAAAATGTCTTTGGGCTCTGGACACTGACTCACTAGTGCTTCTATGTAGAGGAAGTTTCCAGACTCTGTTCACCCCTGTAATGCAGGGTAGAAAGGTGAGACTACACCCAACGTCTGGAAAGAGCCTAGTGAGAAATCAGCCAGAGAAATTAGCTAACAAGAGGCTCAGGCATATTCCCTTCATAATTTGAATAAATTTTAAAATTAAATAGAACTGAAAAATAATTATCAATTTATTCATTTATTCTAAATATGGAATTCATTTTATGTGACTAAGATTTTTTCTTTAGTGCATTAAAAAATAAAATATGCGCTCCACAGCATGTCTGCTTGTGGTTCGCATGTGAGGTCTGTGCTCATGCATCAGCTCTGATGCTGGGCCACCCCAGGGCTCAGCTCTTACCAAATGACACTAAAAAAAATCAGGCCCACTGAGGCCTGAGAACAAACTGGAGAGCAGTCAAAAACTGCTTTCTAAAAGGGAAAGCAGAGTATTCCTTAAAAATAGAAAAGATGAAAACCACAATTTCCCCCTGTGGACACTCAATGGAAAGAAAGGCTGAGAGCAGTGACTGTCCTATCCTCTCCCTGGTGTGCCTACAGGAACCAAAACAAAGGATGTGGAAGCGGGACGAACTCTGAAACCTTTAATCCTCTGGGTTTCACATCATGATAAAAAGCCTTGACTACTACATGCAGACTTTCATCTTTTCCAAATCCACCACCCTGTGACTCTCCAATTCTCCACTGTCCGGACTGTTCCTATACACTGGTAACTAAAATTTTTAGATGCGCGTTTCGATTACTTGACTTCTAGATAAACAGAGAAGTGCTGAGATGCAGGAATAAGGGGCTTCGCCCTCAGCTCCCTGCCCTGCACTTCTGTTCTAACCCTTTACTGATGATTCAAGTTTAGTTACTGCCCACGGCCTTGGTAGGACACGAGGACTCTGTAATACTGTGCCAACTGCGAATACATCAGAGAAGACAACAGACACAGTTCTGCCTGCACTCAGGAAGCTTTCATTCTAGTGGGGAAGGCGGATGCTAAAGAAATAATAATAAAATTATAATCAGCAATTGTTATGAAGAACACTTAAGGCTTTGTGCTCTGATAGTGGTTAGCAGTCAGACTTAAAAAGTCAACAGATATCCTAGAAAAAAAAATGACATCTAAACAGAGCTCTGAAGAAATGAATAGGGGTGAGTTTAACCAAGGGGAACTGGGATAAGGGTCTCCAGGAGATTACTCCATATTCTAAGTCTCGATGTAGGAGGAGGCGTGTTATGCTCAAGGAAGTAGAAAAGACTATGTGGCTAGAGCACTGTGAGGAAACTGGTGAGAATGATGGGCTTTGGAGGGAAGAGAGGGAAGTGGGGATAGGGGGATGGAAGAAGGAAGCCAGATTAGGCAGGGCTTTTAGGTCATTAGTGTGTTTTGATTTGACCCATTGAACAACTTCAAAAAAAAAATACACACACACACATATGTATATGTATACGTATATGTACATATACACATGTATATGTATATATATGTATATATATGTATCTATACATTTTAAAAATAATTTTGTTTTCTTTGTGTGAAATAGATTGCAAGCTACTTAACAGACTTACGTAGGACAATTAGTCAAGGGATAATAACAGCTTCTATTTGCATGGTGCTAGTAGTCATGAAAATAAATAAACACAAGAATAAACAGTTGTAGATATAGACAGCTGATCTTTGATAAAGAAACAAAGGTGGGATTATCAAGATAAATTAGCCAATGGCGCTGGAAAAACTGGATATCTACAACAAAAAAATTCTACATGCACACTTTTCACCTTCACAAAAATTGACTCAAAATAGATCATAGATCTAAAGGTCAAACTCAAAATCATAAAACTCCTAGAAGATAACAGGAGAAAATCCAACTGCCCTTGGATATGGTGTGACATTTTAGTTATAATATCAAAGGCATGGTCCATGAAAGGAATAACTGATAAGTTGGACTTCATTAAAATTAAAAACCTCTGCTCTGTGAAGACACTTTGTCAAGAGAATGAAAAGACAGACCACAGACCATGGGAAATTATCTGCAAAAGACATATCCGATAAAGGACTGCTATCCAAAATATACAAAGAATTCTAATAACTCGACAATAAGAAAATTATTGAAAATTTAATAAAAAACAACTTGATTAAAAGCTGGGCAAAATCTCACTTATATATGGAATCAAATAAATTCATAAACTCGTAGATGCAAAGAACAGATTGATGGTTTCCAGGGACAGTAGAGGAGAGGGAGCGAAATGGGTGCAGGTATCAAAAAGGTATAAAGTTCCAGCTATGAGATAAGTCCTGGGATGTAATGGTGATTATAATTAACATTGACACCACCACCAAATGCTGGCAAGGATGTGAAGGAATAGGAACGCTGATTAATTTTTGCTGGGAATGCAGAATGGTATGGACCCTTTGGTGGAGAGTTTGGCTGTTTCTTACAAAAGTAAACATACTCTTACCAGTCTCGCAATTACGTTTGTTGGTATTTATCCAAATGAAATGAAAAGTTATGTCCACACAAAAACCTGTACATGAATGTTTATAGCAGCTGTATTTATAATTGCCAAAAGCTACAATCAACGAAGGTGTCTTTTAGTACATAAATGGATAAATGAACAGTGGTACATCCACACAATGAAATATCATTCAGAATTTAAAAAGAAATAAGCTACTGAGCCATGAAAAGATATTGAGGAACCTTACATACATACTACTAAGTGAAAGAAGCCAATCTGAAAAGGCTACCTACTGTATGATTCCAACCAACTACATGGCATCTGGAGAAAGTACAACCAAAGAGACAGTATAAAGATCAGCGGTTGCAGGGGTTATACACTTCATTATACCCTTGTTAAACCCCACAGAACATACAACACCAAGAATAAACTCTAACGTAAACTACAGATTCTGGGTGATGACGATGTGTAAGTGCAAACTCATCGATTACAGCCAGCGTCCCTCTCTGGTGCACGATGTTAATGCTGATGGGTGTGGGGAAATAAAGTATATGAGAGCTCTCTGCACTGTCTGCTCAATTTTGCTGTGAACTTAAAAGTGATCTAAAAAAACGAGTCTACTTAAAAGGAGAAAAATGTTTTGTAGAGAGATTGGACACAGCTTGTTACTTGATTAGAATAAAGTTGAGGGGGGGAGGGAAATTACATTGCACAGATTGCTGGCTTGGACAATTCAGTGGATGGGGCTCCACTCACTGCAATGGGACTAACAGGAAGAGGGGAGAAAGAGGTGACTATGAGGTGAATGAGAAATTGAAAAGGAAGTCGAATTCCTGGTTTAAACTTAGACTATGTCAAGTCCTTCAGTGCTGTCCTTTTTCTCTTAATTTGGAGGTTCAGTCTTCATATCCTAACATTTTACATTGGAAAATGTAAGCCACTCACAGGTTCAGGCATAGTATGATTCTGACAGAAAAGTGCAAACAGAAAAAGATATCTTTGCACACTTAAAGAAAAGCGTGGTGGCACAGAGAAAAGAATATGGTTTGGGTCTGAAAGATTTGAGTTCTGAACTTGCCTTGGGCACTCGTTAGCTGTGGAGTCAATTATTTAAGCTATCAGTCCCTCCGTTTCCTACTGAGGGCCACTGTGTGCAGGGATACAAATAATGTCTTTCAGATAACTGGTTCAAAGTTGGTCCTCACACAACAAATACAAGTGTTGGGATTAAATACTGGATGCTTCTCACATTTTAACATGAATTTGACAGCTGTATAAAATTATAATACAATTAAGTATAAGAATGCTGAAAACATAGCTATTAATCCAAGTCATAACAGTATATGAATCTCTTAACCCCAGTAATTGTTTTATATTTTTAATAACCATATATTTGATATGTTAATATGTTGAAGAAAGTGATGACTTCTTAGAATTCTCCTGAAACACCTGGAACTAACTTGGTACCACACCTTTTACTGAGGACACTCCACTTTTTTCTACATAGCCCATGCTTTGGGAAAGCAATAGTAGGCAGTTGGTCCTCAAGATATTTCAAAGCCTGATAATGAAATGGCAACATGTACTTTCCTCTTTTGTTTCTTCTTTGTTCTTTCCTCCGTCTTTTCTAATTACTTTCCAAAAAGTAATCCAGAGATAACTGCAGATATTCCAAAGTATAAAGAGGCTATGTGGGTTATTAAAAAATATTGACTGAAAATCTACAGAGTGCTAAATATGATAGAAACAACATACACACACACATACAATCACAAAGAAGACTTAAATAAACCAACAAAATTAGAATGAATGTCGTGAAACTAAAAAAAAAAAGGTCTTACATCATCCATGATATAATACAAACGTTTTAATAAACAGACTGGGGACTAAGAATTCTCCAACCAATCAGGGTCTTCCTGCAGAGATTTGGCAGAACTTACTCCCTGGGTAGCATACGGTCTAGTCAAAAATGCTGAGTGCAGCGCAAGAGACTTCTTTTTGCTTTCTGTGTGATGGGCTGAGTGATTATATGATTGTGAATCTTAATGAAAATTGCCACCTCTGACTGGTGTTGACCATATTTGTAGATTTTTTTTAACCCCATGGGCAACCTAACACATGTAAGTATTCTGCCTCCAATTTCTGAGACACAGCAGCCAAGTGAAAAAGTATGAAAAGGTTAGCCATTACAAACTGAGAAATGGATAAACTCATAATTTTTAAAACATGTGAAACACATGTTCCCAGGTAAGATCTTATACTCTAAATGTCAGGCCACAGTGAATTCTTAAAGCTGAGTTATAAAGCTCTGAACATAGAGTTTATAATGAAAATGTTGACAGGCTCTAGGAGCCCTTGTAGTATAGAAAATTTAATATGTCACCTTGTTTTACAAGATTTTACTGGCATAGAAGAAAATTAAAACATTTAACATCTTTCACTTCACCAAATTGCTTTCCTCCTCCAAAGTGTGGTGCCATTTGTAATGCTATTTCATCTATATTTCATCCTTTTTACTGTCACCAGGCCAAACACACATATTCTCAGCTTTGCACTCATAGCTCCTTCCCAGAGCACAGAGATGCTTACTGAAGCAGCATTACCCTGTAGTCTTATTCTCATTTTCTTAAGTCATGTTAAGTTTTAAGAGTTCTGGTGGAGAAAGGGCTGAGATTATTTACATAGCTACACAGGCAGCATAAATAATGCTGATCATTAAAATATTTTCTAAGAGCCTTTCAAAAAGCCTTTTCGAAAGAGAAACATTCCTACTGTAGATATTTACATAAATTTGCAGGGGGAAAAGACTTATAAAAGATAGCTTAGTGTTAGAGGAAACAAATTTAAACCCTCTGGCAAAATAGGATAACTGCTTGCATTTCTGAACACAAGTAGACAACAAGTACAAAATGAGGGATAATTTTCTAAGTCAGTTATAAATAATCAAGATGTATATGAAAACATAGCTATTAAGTCAAGTCATATCATTATATGAATCTCTTAACCCCAGTAATTGTTTTATATCTTTAATAATCATTTACTTTCATGATATGTTGAAGGCCAGCTGGGGTAACTGATTAATTCGTAGGTCACATGCCTTCCCAGAAGGGAAAGGAAGAGTCTCAATGTTTGCTGGTATAAAGAAAGCTCTTCAAAGCCATGACAAACACTATTCAGACTTTTGTTAAGAATTAAGAGATGCTCTGTGTCTCAATCATCAAAAATCAAGTCAAACCCCTGAATGTTATCTAGGTACTTTTAGTACAGTGATTGTTTTATTAACCCTGATACTTCAGGAGGGAATATTGATCCCATAGTATTGGTGCTAAGAGGTTTATACAGGCACGTATAACCTCACAGATTTGCATAGGAACATCTAGATGGAGAAAATCAAGACTCTGGATGGGAAACAGGCCAGATAATCACAGAGCCCATAAGGCATAAAGACATATGTCCCCACATAGGACAAAAGGGCTTACTTCTCAGGGCCTCTCTTTTTCCATTTGCTTCAAGGTATATATGGAATCTTTAATAGTACCCCAAATTCTCTGTTTTCCATAAAATGTCATTTATTGAGCACTTACTAAGTCCCAGGCACTCTGCCAAGGATTACCTGATTATTATCTTCACAGCAACCTTATAAAGTTGGCTCATTTTATAAATGGAAAGGTAAACCAAGAACATCCCCATAGATGGCCCAAGTTTACAGAACTAGTGAATGGCTAGAGATAGAGGACAAAGTCCTATCTCTCTGCAGCCCATGCTCCTAACCACCACTCTGCACACTGCGACTAAAGAACTTCCCTGCTCTAAAGAACGTGTGATATCACTTAAGTCTCCTGCTCATTCCAGTAAAAGTGGAAATGACTTGACACTGTTAGTGAACAGCCAAGGTGCTTACCTCATTTAAAGTGGAGCAGGGAGAGAGAAAGAGAGAGAATATCTTAGTTACAGCAACCTAGAGGGAAATACCTCACCTATGTCCTAGGAGTCTCCTATGCTAACATGCATCTCCCCTTCTTTCGGTGGAAGGTGGCTTTGGTAGGTGTCACTCCATGAAATAACTTGGGGTTGATGTTACCCTTAGGTCCAAACCAGAATTTCCAGGTTCTAAAGAATTTCTCTGTTTGCCCATGGAAGTTAAAAAGATAAAACATGATCTGTATCTTCATGATGTTATTGACTAGTGGAGGAGTTGTGGGTGTGAGTGTGTGCATATATAAGGATACAGTCGAGTATGTTCCATGCTATGATAGAGGGAAGAGGGTAAAGCACAATTACTGTGACCCCCAAAAAGATGGGGCCTCTTCTATCTAGCCTACGGGGGCCAGTTAAAGATGCCTAAAGATGGGCTACATGAACTGAGTATTACAGAAAAAATATATGCAAGAGTTAGCATGATAGATAAAATGAGACATATAGAAAAAAGTGTGCAAAGCCATGAGTACCAGAATATGCATGTTTAGGAAACTGCTGTAAAAACCGAAGGGACGAGTGTGGATGGGGTTACAGATGGGGCCAAACCCTCAAGGATCCTTAGGCCACCAGAAAGAGTTCCCATTTTTCTGTGGTGTGCTGACATGACCAAATGCCATTTTGACAGTATATATCAAATCTGGGAAATTCTGGTTTGGACCTAAGGGTAACATCAACCCCAAGTTCTTTCATGAAATGACATCTACTAGAAGCTTCCTTGCACAGAAAGCAGGAGAGACACATATCAGTATAAGAGAATCCTAGGATGCAGATGAGATATTTCACTATAGGTCACTGTGTATTTTCTCTCCCTCCCCGTCTCTCTCAACAAGCACTTTGGCTGTTCATTAACAATGCCAAGCCATTACTACCATTATTGGAGTAAGCAACAGACTTCAGTGACATTACAAGTTAAGGAGAAGTCAGATCTATTTGCTTGGTCAATGGTGGTAAAACAAATGACTGACCTCTGACGTTAAAGTCCAGGCTAAAAAATGCTTTTGAATCTACCAGTATTTATCAAAATAATGATACCCTTTGACTCAGCGATTACATTGCTAGAGAACTTGTCAAAGATATGCACAGAAGAATGCCCCCTAAATACAAGAAAATACATTAAGGCATATCAACAAAAGTGAAAAATGGAAATAAACCAAATAACTATTAATAGATGAATATAAACCATATTATGTAGGAATTTAAAAAATGTGAAACTGACCTGTAAGAATATTAAAAAAACGTCCAAGCCATATCTTTAAGTAAGAGTAAGGTACAGAATACTTACCAGATAATCAGATAAAATCGTTTATGTTAAAAACAAACAATAAAGACAAAAAATAGATTAGTGGTTGCCTAGGCATGAAGGAGGGAGTGATGAAAATGTTCCAGAGTTAGAAAGTCATAACTGTTGTACAACTTTATAAATATGTTAACAATGAGTTACATACTTTTAAAAGGTGAATTTTGTGGTACATGAAATATTTCTTAATAAAACAAACAAACAAGTAAATCCCAGATATATGTAATGTATATGTGGGGTAGGAGAGCTAAAGGGACATTAATTTTATCTGTAACTATATCCTCCAAACCTAGGCCTCTTCTGGGTTGAGACTCAGCTGGAAATAACCTTTGAGAAATAGCCACAATGTTTACTCATGAAGTGCCCAGTATGCTGTGAGACCCAAGGAAGCCCCTGAAATCAGTGCTTGGATCAAAGAAATACTAATTATATGTTATATCATGTTTCAGACTTTGGAGATGAATTCTGCTTGCAAGAGGGATCACAAAGATCTAATCCAATAAAATCAACCAGCAGTGAAGCTTAATGGTGAAGCTATAAAGGCTTTATTAATCTTTAACATACTTTCTTAAATAGACTCCTAGTGGGTAAAATGCTCCAGGTAAGATCTTGGCAAATGAAACCTCGTGTGCTGTAGTTCTTTTTTTTAAGGGTGGTAAAGCTTCAGGGTTAAAATGACACTGAATTATTTATTTAATTTTGTAAAATGCAACTTTTAATAATGTGCATAATAGAACAAAAATAGAGGGTTTATGAATCAAACAGTAGATTTTATGACTGTGCTGTTCATCAATAGATTTAAGACACTGAGGCTTAAATAGAGACATTTAAATGGAAAGGTGTGTAAATGTATGTGTGTGTGTGTGTGTGTGTGTGTGTGTGTGTGTTTACGTGTGCACTCTGTATTGATGTCTAAATGTCTTTGGGTGACGTGGGTTAGAAAACAGGTAGTGTAAATCCAGTTGTTTAAAGATCATAATGGGAAACATGCAGACAAATACAGATTCTCTTACAAATATCCCCCACCTCTACCAATACCTATTAAACTATTTACATGCAATTGTTCTGACTTGAGCTCACTAGATTTGAGTTAAGCATTCTACTCTGAGGCTTCACCACCCTCCAAAAATTAGAGCCCCATTTTTGAGTTCCTGGACCCAATTCCAACATGTGGTGGAGCGGGGATTCCCACACCACCAACAATTTTCTGCACACCAACTAGGTGTCTTTATAATTCAACTCAATTCTAACAACGACCTGGAGATAGTATCTGATTCCACAGGTTAAGGGTCAGTCCTACAAGATGGCCTCCCTCAATGAACCCACTTCAGATATTAGTTTCACGTCCAGGTTGTTTCTGTACTTCTGACCCCCGGGGTCCCAGGACCACCTCCTCAGGTTTGGTTAATTTGCTCGAATGGCTCACAGAACTCGGAGAAACATTTTACTAGTTCACTGGTTTGTTACAAAAGGCTATAACTCAGAAACAGCCAGATGGAAAAGATGCATAGAGCAAGGCACAGGGATAGGTGTGGAGAGCTTCTTTCATGTCCTGGGGTATAGGCAGGCTACTCTCCCAAAACGCCCATGTATTCACGAAGGGAAGTTCTTAAATCCTCTTGGTTTGTTTTGGTTTTGGTTTTTTATGGAGGCTTCATTACATAGGTATGATTGGTTATATCACTGGATACAGGTGACTGAACCTCCTTCATCTCTCCCCTCCCTGGAGGTAAGGGGTGGTCCTGAAAGTTCTAGTCCTCCAATCACATGGTTGGTTGTCCTGGCAACCAGACTTCATCCTTAGGTGAGGGAGTGGGGGGAGGTCTAAAGTCACCTAATTAACATAATGAAAGACACCTTTATTACCCCCATGCTTAAGAAATTCTAAGGGTTTTAGAAGCTCCATGCCAGAAACAGGATAAAAACCAAATATGCGTTTCTTACTATAAATCACAGTACCACAGCTCCATAGCCAGTTAAAGCAGATGCCTCCATACTTGAGTGGCATTTAGAGACAAGCCCCAATTAAGAACCTGTGATGAACTGTGCACACAAAAGGGCTGCTTATCAGAAGCTCTGGATGGTTTTCCAACTTGCCCTTCAGTGGAAAACATTCTGACCTCTGGAGTTAAAGCAACAGGTTTTATCTTTTCATGGAAAGCCCCCAGAGAACTTTCAGCACCGGGGACTGGCAGCTTTGAATAATGTTATATTATATTATTTATCATATCACATACTACATTATATTACATTATTCTACATTATATTATAGTATATATAGTATATATTATAGTTTATGGTATATATTATGATGCTCATTCACTAGGAATCGACTTTTTCTGATATCTCACCTCTGCAGAATAAAAAAAAATGCCCAAATGGAATCACGTGTGCTAAGCCCCAAATTAAAAAACCAAGACTTACTATGTAGCCTAATTTCAGGGTGAGTAGCTCCCAGGGATGTGAACTTTAAACAGTGACTCTGAAATTTCCTGGTCAGCACAAGCAAGGTAGTCTGCCAGATAAGACTCTCTGCCTTCTCCTAAGGGAAGGAGGTGACCTCCCTGAAGCAATCCACTGTTTGCTGGTTGTCCCACACCCTTTCTGCATATAAAAGCCTTCCTTTTAGTATAGCTCCTTGAAACTCCTTTCTGTTTGCTAGATAAAATGCGACTCAATTCATGACTCATTGAATAAAGTCGATTAGATGCTCAAATTTACTCAGTTAAAAAACAATTCTTTTTTAACAATAGACATATTTAACAATTATGGGAGAAATGACCAATGGATTATACTGCTTATTATTGAATATATAGATATCAATTATAAATATAAAATTAGACTATTAAAAAATAATAACTTCTTAAAGGGAGATGAGTGTTTTTACTAATGTTATTCGGTACTTTTATCGACATATACTTATCCTGACAGGAAAAGCTTTATAATTTAGGGACTATGTACGAAATTTTCCATGATTTCTTCTAACTTCGTTTCTAGAATATTCCCTAAGTTTCAATGTTTCCTTGCCTTATAGAAAAATTTTGTATGTAATATAAATATCTTAATTCAAAGTTTCCTATATAATATTAAACTTCAATAATAAATTTTAGCATGGGCATAAAAAAATAATAGAAAAAATCAGTACCAGAGATAGGTTCATAAAAAAAAAACAGCATTGTTAAATTTATTATTAGTCATAATTTCATCAGAGATTTATGATTATGCCACCTGATCTATCTACTTAGTCTAATTTAAGTCTCTCTTACTCTGACATTTATCAAAAATCCATGCTTTTGTATTCCAAAGGGGTTTTCTACAATTCAAAAGAGTTTTTGGTTATTATCACTAAGTTATTTTAGATATTATTCCATTTATATTATAGTGCCAGCAAAAATCACACTGTAGCTAGCTTTAGGGTTGAATTAAAGAACAGTGCTCTTAAGATACTGATTTTTAGAATGAATAATTAGCTATTTCCATTGTCACATAAATTAGAATTCATAACGAAGAATAGGAAATGAAAGGTTGATTTTTTAAAAGTTATTTTATTGATGTTTTTACTATAAAAAGCCTGTCATGTTCTCTTTCATAATTTTTATAATGCAGACAATGTCTTTCTACTCTGCATATTTTTTAAGAATATATTTCTATTTTAATTTTATTGTGAAATTAACTGACTTAGGAAGGAGGCAATAAAAACCACTTTTTAAAATACAATTATTTAAGTTGAGGGTGTGGGAGTGTGCAGTTAATTAGACATTTGGATAATACTGGTGATTATCCCAGTTTTATTTGTCAATAAAAATAAAATTATAAGATTAGCACACATTCAACAGTACTTATAACATCACATTTCTTCCTCACATTTTCATTCTCTCTCATGTTTTAACTACAAAACAATAGGAACATTTAGCTAAGTGAAGATAATTAAGACCATTACGAATTATGGAGTCAGAACAATTTATTTTCCTGCTTACTGTTTGAAAATAAACAATATCCCTATTGATTAGAAACAAAAAGCTTTGCTCTGTAACTGAACCTTCTCAAAACAGAATTCTGAGAGTATTCAAAGGCCCTGGGATACATTTTTCCAAACTGCTTCAGTGGGTGAACTTGACCTTCTAGGCAAGATTCTTATATTTGTTCCTGTAGAGAAAAGAAATATGAACATTTTTCTTGCTGTTTCCTTTATATAACATTTGAGTGACCTGAGGCAATGTAGTTTATTCTCTCTTCTCTTAAGACAAGCTCCTTTTTCGGTTTCCTTTCAAGTAAAAATGTAAAGGTCAGGTTATCACTTCATAAAATGTTCCATTCTGCTGAGGTGATTCTACCTCCACTCACCTTAATATGCTTTCACTAATTATTTCATAACTCATTTAAATGGGAGGCATTCTGGAAAGGAATTCATTGAAACAACTCCTCAAGTAACTAATTATTTAAAAAAAAAAACACACACACATAGGGGAATTTTAATTACAATGCCTGTGTTATTTAAAAGCAGAGTATGGCAATTTGCATCTTGAAACATCTATTGTAATAGAGAAGAAAAAATATGCTCCTCAATGAAATAAGTAAAGGCAATTTAGTTGACCTTTTGTTTTCTTGATTTCCAAGAAAAAGAAAAAAAAATGCAAACTTGGCATGAATTATAAAATCACTTACAATGATAAAAGAAAACCAAAATCTTGTCTCTTGAAAGACTATAAAAGGGAACAGAATTTGTCACCCCAAAACGTGCCACTTTGGCATGTGGATTATTTTGAGCTGGAAGCAATAAAGACCCAGAAGATACAAGAAAAACTTTTACCTCTCCCTTTACTTCCTAAAGGAATTAACAACCTAAAGGCTTGGTCCAGAAAGAGAGCTATTACCAGAGATAACACTATTGGTCCGACAGGACAAACATCTAATTACCAAACATCTGCTCTTCTCGTCCGTGAATTACTCTCCTCCCTTCCAGCCCCAGGTCCCTATTGCATTCTTTAGTTCAGGATGCATATAGTACATATGCCATATAAGCCTCAATTGCCTAAATGCCTGTGAGTCTCACATTTTTATGGGGCTCCAGTATATATGAAATTAAATTTGTTTTTTCTCCTGTTAAGCACCCTTATGTCAATTTAATTATTAGACCAGCCAAAAAAATCTAGAAGGGTGAAAAAAATATTTTTCTTCTCCTACAACTATTTATAAACTTATTTTTACAATTACATGTTTCCTACATTACAGGAGAGAATTTCATGTATCATTATTTAATGTAAAGCTATGATGGCAAAATCTCATCTTAGAAAAAAATCCAAATCATAATGCCTTCCTACAAGAAGCTGAGATTTTCAAGGGACTAAATAGATAAATGAAACCAATTTTATTATTATTATTTATTATTATTATTGTATTATTTTCTCTTGATTTGTATTTTGGAGAGTTTCATTTATTAAAAATAAAAGACTGACTGGGTGGGAAACCATTCACAGTATCCTTAAATCTAGTTCTTAGACTGAGAAGCAGAATTACAAGGGAATAAGTATGCACCAGAATTAGACAAAGTCACTTGTAGGGTCTACCTGTAAAGAGTCACTACATACCTCCTTTCACCTTGTTCTTTGTCAATTTCAGTATCTATATCACAGACAGAGCTTTTTGAGCATTTTAAGATAATGCACATGAATCTACTATGCAAAGAGCAAGGTGCTATAAAAAATCAAACCAATAGTTTTAATATTCAAGATGCAGATACTTACGAAATAACACGAAGAACCTACCTGGACACAAATGCTCTATAATGTATCCTATAGTCAGTGTTGATTCACCTGAGGGAGGAGGGGCTGGTCCCACTCCATCCCCAAGAGCAGGGGTCTCCAAAACCCTGGCCACAGACCAGTACCAGTCTGTGGCCTGTTAGGAACTGGGCTACACAGCAGAAGATGAGCTGCAAATGATTGAGCAAAGCTTATTTGTATTTGCAGCCGCTCCCCAACATTAGCATCATCTCCTCAGTTCCACCTCAGATCATCAGGCATTAGATTCTTATGGGGGCACCTGTCGCTCTTTCCAAAAATGTTGGGGACCACTGCCCAAAAGTATAAATATAAGCAGACATAGCACTTATGTCCCAACTGTGATCCTTAGAGCCCCACAGGGTAAGTAGGTGTGCAAGGAGCACTGTGAGGGCATGGGTGTGTTGGATGGTGAATGTGTGGTGGTGAGAATGAATGAGATGCTACTTCCATGATTATCCAGAGGAGCTCCATAGTGATCTGGTTTTCTTACATATTTACATTGATTTTTTTTTTTTTTTTTTGGTCCTAGAGAAGAGAGGGGTATATTTCTGGTCTAGAAAAATTAATTCCCATGACCATGCTTTGATAAATATCTTTCAGAAAGGGCATTAAGGAGGCTCATTTGAGAAGACTCCCCAATATCTTTTTCTGAAATGATAGCAGTGGTTGCTTGATCTAGACCTCCTGGTGTGACTAGCACAGAGTTTTGGCTCCATTGACATTATAGTAGATCAACTTCTGCAAATGGAATGTTGTAGTCAAATGGATTTTGGCACTGCATGCCAACGAACTACATAGATTCAACTTTTTGAGAACTCAATTCAGGCTTGCCAGTTTGTGCTTGTAGATTACAAAAGTATATATCTGATCTAAGATGACAATATCATGATTTGCAGTCTATATTTCTCTGCCCCCCCAAAATGTTTTGTACCATCACATGGAAATACTGAAAGTTGTCATTTATTAATAATTGTAACAACACAAAAATAACCTTTTTTGGGGGGAGCTATTTATATTACTGTTATCATTGAATAAGAATCTTCTCTGCACTGGGGCTTTACATCTTACATGTTATTTAAAAGCCACTGCAGCCTCAAGATGTAGGTTATTATTATGTTTATTTTATATAAAATAATCCAGGAGCTCTAACAGCTGGCAATATCTGGAGTAGGGAAGATGTGTTTGGTCAGGTGCAAGCTCATCTTGATGTTATATGTTTCAGATGAGTGAGGAATTGGCACATGCCTTTTTTTTTAAGTAGCATGTGAATATTCCAGCACATCCATCTTTTAATTCCAAACTTCTCAATACTTAATTAATTTGAAGACTACTGAGATACAAGTTAAATTATTCCAACTCAGTTCATTGTGAATAAGTTTATAGGCACACAGGTAGGTAAATTTAATCTTATGAAGTTCATTAAAAAGAAGGGTAAGAAGTGGAGGAGGAGGGTATGAAGTGGAAGAAGCTGACATCGATAAATGTCATATACAGCATACAACCCAGGTCTTCATGGTGAAACATATGTCTACTGAACAACTTCTAAGCATGCTTGATACTCTGCTAGGTGGAGAGGCTGATAGGAGAAGATCTATAGATAAAGTCTGGCTCTGCTTCTCTCTTCAAGCTGTTTTTAATCTACAGGACCAAACAGAGATATATGTGACCAAGAAATACTGCACTATTTTAGATTAGCGCTAACTGGAAAGAAATAAAATTTCCAAGATTCAGCCAGTACTGGCCAAGTTGCTTTCAAATGGAGATTTAATAGTCCAGGCATTCCTTATTGATAGAACTTATAATGACCAGAAATACCACTAGTCAGTAGCCTGTTATCACTGAGATTTTTAACAAGATGTTGGGTGGGATGGAAGCCCTTCATTTATCTTTCCTACTCTCCTTCCCTCTTCAGCTAAGTATGCACTCAGGGTTTAAAGAGCACTTGAGAAGTTCCTAGAAAATAGGATGAATGGTGCATGGCAAGATCATTGTGTAAAATGTGCTGATTGATTAAAGATGAATTTCATTTGCCACATTTCTTTTTATCAAAAGACACTTTGAGAAAGTAAAAATGGAAGAGGGGCATTATATTAAATGGGTTCTACATTGTACCTGAGGGTACAGAACAAATTTTTTTTCACCTTTTAGTGGTGACTGGTTTATTGACTGCTAATGCTTTAAAAATGCGATTAAATCAGGCTTGTGGTCTTTATTACAAGGAAGATATACACCCTTGTGCATTCCAGTAGTTTGGCAATTTTAACCTCAGCAGACATAACATTGATGTATGCTGTATTGCCAAACAGCATGGTAAGTGTCTAAAATGCTGTGAAGAGCCTTATTGCCTTGAAATGATACAATCTAATATTAGATTGTAACTCAGTGACTGAATCTGCCAGCCTATCCTTGTACAGAATACAAAAGCCAAAGCCACTCTATTTTAATGTCTCACAGAGAAGGAATCATTCTTCATTTCACCATTGAAACAGAGAACACATAAAAATGAATCTAGATAGCAGGAAAACTGAAACCACAACATAACAGGCCGTTTTCATCAACAGCACACATGCATCAGCCTTTTGACATAAGGAAGCAAAACGTCGGTCCAATTCATTCAAATTGGCAGTTGTTACCTTTGTATCGTGGGTGACCGATAGGTGGGATCTGAGAGTTCAGAAATATTCAAATAAGAGAAAATCAGATTGCACCCCTTCTACTGCATAAGGAACATTCTGGGAAAGCAGCTTTTACCTTAAATCCTCAGCACTGTTCCACTTGCTCCTTTTAATCAATCGTAATTAACATAGACTTTTAGTTCTCTCTATAGTTTATGTTTATCAATTAAATTTCTGGCACTAATTACTCTAAGTTCCCAAGTAGCTGATAGCCTTGGTTTCATGATCATGTGTTCCCGAGTAAGGGGCACGTTCTTCATTCATGCTTCTGTCCGTCATTGCTAAAGCAGGCTGGGGTACCACTAGGTAAGTTGACCAACCATCCTAGTTTTACTGAGACCGAGGGGCTCTTAGGACATGGGACTATCAAGTGCTAAAACCAGGTCAGTCTAAGTAAAACCAGGATGTATCTCTAGGTGAAGAACCTGTCCACCAGGTTATCTTTGCTCAAGTACAATCTGGTTTAACTGAGTATGAAAGAGAGTCCTTGGTGGAGAAATGAAGCCACAAAAGAGTGGCATTAAACTGGATTTATGGACTGACTGCATATCTATCAAATCTAGTTTTTCATACCACCACCTGACACAATCACTTCTTTCTGATTTCAACTTCATCACACCTTTACTGGAAGAGTGCATGGGGAAGAGGTGGTCCTAACTGATTGTCCTAATAGAGGTTATTCCTGAAAATGAGTCCTCAATCTCACCAGTCCTCTAGGATAAGGACTAAATAGGACCAGGAAAAGGAAACCCATATTAAATGACCAAATAATGGTCTATTGGTTCAATTGTTTTTCTCTGAGAATTAAAGATTAAGTTTGAAAGCAGCCCATGAAAACCTTCAACTAACCCTTAACTATTTGAAGGCCTACATTTATTTCAGTTAGACTCATCTGCCTTGCTTTGTGTGCCATATCAAAATTAGAAAACAAAAAAAAATATATCAAAGCCTAACTTTTAGCCAAATCATTATAGAAATGAGTAAAAAATGTGATTCCTCCCCCTATAGGTCTAACATTGTGAAGAACAAAAGAAATCAGTATGAGCTGTTGTCTAAGCAAAACAATTGGGGTAGAACTAGCAATAACCATGGATTCCAGAACATTCAGGACTGTCCCCCCTCCCCAGGGTCTACACCACTTCAAAATATCCAAGTAAAAAGAAAAATTGTTCATCTAATTACTCAGTTATTCAGTCATCACATTACCAAGCATTAAACTACTTGGAGATAGTAATGGAGAGTTTTATTTTTCATTTGGAGATCTATACGTTGTAGGTCAAGCCATTATAATTAAAATAAAACGCACTGCTCTGAGGGCAAAAAAAATCTGCAAAATTTCAGCATTAGTGAGTTTGGGAAATAGAATTAAAAAATATTTTTCTAATATTTTTCTATTAATATAAAGTCCTCTTGTACTCGTAAATAGTGGACCAACTTGAGCCAGACTTTGTTTTGGGAAACCTCATAAAGCTGTGTTAATTGTTGAGATGCTTCTGCTGTTTTTCAAGCTGATTTACAAAAAAAAAAAAAAAAAAAAAAAAAAAAAAAAGTCACGATCATGAGGGAATAAACATACATACATGTTTTTTTTACATTTTTACTTTTTCTTCAAAATAAACAATTTCTGCAAAAATTGTTTTCTTATCTCAACAAAAAGGAACAAGAAGAAGTTATGAAAAAGGAAGCAGAGGAGAGGGAAGAATACCCTTACCTGCTACTGCAACTTTTGCGGTCCGACTAATAATAGACCCAGAGTCTCCTAAGGATGCTTCGCATTGGTACAGTCCTTCATCTGGCTTATGATGTCTGGAGTGAAGTATGTTTTGTATCAACAGAGACCCATTGGGAAGTTGCCGCTTCCTTTCGTCCATTGCCAAGGCTAGGTAGACACCATCTTTCTTCCACGTGATGACCGGGACTCCTCGGTCCGACTCTGCAGAGCAGTTCAGGAGCACATTTCCGCCCCGCATTGTGATGGCATCGGAAGGTTCCGACAGAAAGTGCAGTGATGTGAAAGCCTTAATCTGGAAACCTGGAATGAGAGAGCACAGGAAAATATGTTCACTTATTCAAACAGATATCAGGATTAAATCCCCTGCCTTTTCTTTATAACACTTTTTTCAAAAAAGTTGGGTGCTTTGAAAAATATCCATGAGTAAATGAAACTTAAAATCAAGGATACTGTGTTAAATAAGTGAAAAAATGCCCAAGGAAGGAACAATAATTAATGAAATGATTGGCTCAAAAAGTAAGAACATAAAAAATTAAAAATTCATATAAACCTAGGCATGGCTATCATCACACATCAGTCAGTACTTAAAGATTTTGACAGAATAAACTAATATTTTCCAAATAATACTAGATATTTTAAAGTAGTAATGGTTAGTATAGAGTAGTTAAAAGGGTACTATTTCTCTCTGCATTCCAATTAAAATATCCATTACGTTTTTTAAAAAAATCTGCTCAGAGACAGTCTTTTATTAACAACAACAAAAATCAACTCTGAACAGAGTGGGAAAAGTCATTTAAAACAAAGCTCAGGTGGGTTTTAAAATAGGTAAGCAAGCCCACTTGCAGAAGCAAATCAATAAAGCTACTACCTAAAATCACAAATCTCTGGTGTGTCTTAATTTCCATCCAAATGTTTCTCACAAGCCAGGAACTCTAAGTTGGATTTTTCCTCCATAAACATAAATGAACCTGAGAAGTCAACAGGAGGAACAGAAAGTCATTTAAGAATCCGGAGGGGGTGGAACAATTATAATTACTTAAAGAATAGTCTTTTGGGAGCCAGCAGTATGTCATTTGGCAAAATGTTTAGTTGTTCAATCAAAGACCTTGATGAGGTCACTGGGCTCACCCTTGGCTCAGACAGGTATATACCTAAATCATTCAAGATAAAGTACTATCAATTTCATTTTTAACCATCTCTTGGGATAGAAAATTCTACAATGTCCCTTGGTATCTTGTTTTCAATATTTAATAATTCTTAGACTCTAACTGAATTTTCTTGCTTTCATTTAATCCCATTTTCCCTGAATCATCTTGTGTGAAAATGCAGAAGATATGAACATTTCTTTGTAAGAGCCATTGATTCTTTTGAAACAGTATTTTTTAAAAAAATACCCTAAATTATGAATTACCCTTCATTTTTTTTTAAGATGACAACCCCAACATCACTAGCTTCCTTAATTTTTTCTGTAATGGGAACAATTCTTTTTGTTGTTGTGCTTTGTGTAAAGTTTCTATTTTTTTTCTATAATTTCAAAGGCAGACATCTAAATTGCTTAAAATTAATACCCTCACATAGGACTGACCCATATTAGCTCCAATAGACAGAAGTATTCCTAGCTTTGTGTACTCTACTCTTCAGTGAGGATGAATCTGAATAGCTCCTCATTGTTTCTCCATGGTGTTATCAGTCATGCTCCTGCACTCCCAATTTTTCTACCCTTACATCCGAAGGCTGTTACTTTACTCCTTCTGTTGAAGTTTACCTAGTGAACTGACTCATTCATCACCATACACTCATCTCATCCAAGTAGGTCATTCACCCAAAGCAGCTGGAACTTTGCTCAAACTAACATAAATTATAAAATAACAGTGAGCATTGAAGTCTACCATAAATGACACTGGTAAATATCCCAAAAGAATGAGCCTGGCCCAGTGACAGTCCAGGGTACTAGAGTAATATCCGCAATTTCCATACTAGAAGCCTTAATAAAGTAGAAATAAATTTAGAATTCAAGAGCAGGCAACTATATTAAAAAGTATTTATTATTTTTTGTTCTTTCTGGGGGCCTGTATTTTAAACACCCACCTCATGCTGAACACCTTATTTATGTCACAGAACACAATACATTTAATTCAGCTGTTTCCAACAGCGTATTAATGAGCATCTGTGCCCATTATCACAAATAAATAATCCACTTCATCTGAAACAAGGAGGTTATGACAGTTTTCAGTGCTGTGAGTACATAATTTAGGAAAGTTAAATAAAGAGTAACTTTTCTCCAATACAATTACCCTTCAGTTCACTGGCAATAGGAGCTCGTGTCTTCCTTATAGCAATAACATTTTGAATATACGGCTCTGGAACAGAAAAATCTCACTATTCTAGGTTACTTATATTAGTTCCTTTGTTTTTAGAAGAGATAGACCCAAGCAAACAGAGTCTGTTGGGAAATAATGGATTCGTCCCCACTGGTCCCCTTCTCAAAGATTCAGCCCATGTTAGGCACAAGCTGCCCCTACTTCCTGGTGAGGTATTTCACGCAGGTGGAAGATATGTCCTGCTAGTACACTGGGTCACCCACTTCTCTCTTCTACTGGAATACCAGTTTCCCTTGGAGGGATTTTGTCTACCACTACATCATATCTCAATATGAAATAATTTTACCAAATTGTTTTATCCAAGAATCAATCTGAAATCAACTATAGTGATTTAATGTATAAGCAGAAAAGAAGATAAAACTGAAAGTGAGAAAGCAGTAGAAATAACTTTTGAAGCTTGTTACTCAAAAAGTTGTGGCTGGAATTTGAGCTGTCAACACCTGATGAGGGTACAGATCTCCTGGGAAATGGGTGAAAGAAATAATTGGAAAGCAACATAAGAATGCCTTTGAAGAGTCAAAATGAAATTCCCTACTTTACAATTTTACAGACGATTTTACATTAGAACGACAATTTTTGTTTTGTTTTGTTTTGGGTTTATTTTTAAGGTGCCAGGGGTCATTCTGTCGAACCCTCAAATAGTAACATTTCCTAGGTTTGTTTCATAAAAGAAGCAATCCTTTTGGCCTGCTGTAAAATTACACAAGGTATTTATATTTTGGAGAAATATACTTAGAGTACCAAAATCCTTACCATTAAGAAACCTGTACAACTGATTCTGACACCAAAGTTCATGATTAGAATGAGTGAGTCTCTAGACCTCTTTCCAAATGTTGCCTTGAGAAGATTTCTAAATCTTCAGGATTCAGGCATTGAGTCATATATACAATTTATTAATTGACATATTTTCTGATCAACCTGAAAAAAAAGGCAGTAAAGTGTCATATCCTTATTGGACATTTTTCTTTTGCTTCTTCTTCTTTGAAAGACAGTAGTTTAAAAGCAGGTATCAACATAGTAAAATCTTCAATATTTTTTTAAGTAGGATACAGAGAAGCGCCTACTCTCGTAGGATTACTCATGAAAGAAACATTAACTTTTATTTGCTTTAGTTCTGTCAGACATAAATAAGCATCAGAGATAACAACATTGCTAGGGATATCCCAAGTTTACATTAATTATCTAGAGACAGAAAAGATCCTTAGTGTATTTTCGAAAGTCACCAAAATGATCAAACAACTAGTAAAAATGTTTCAGTAAGCTTAAGTCCCTTTGTGCTTGCCTTATCATAGCCTCGTTAATTTCAAAGACCATTCTGTCACAGAGGCAGAATAAATTAGAATGGGTTTTTTAAGGTATGACATTTTACCTACATCAAACATTGTTAAGTGTGAAAAATAATGCCCCATGGAGTCAGAAATTTCTAAGTCCAAAATGTAAAAGCTTCTTGTTAAAGCAATAAAGCTAAAAATGAAATTTATGAAAAGTAACATGGAAGTAAAAAACAGGCTCCTGGAAAGATTTTAAGATTAGAAAATGTCATATAAATCCACACAGAACTTGCTATGCATAATTTGATTCCTTTCAAATTACAAAAACTTTCACTTTGGGATGTTTGGAGATCTTGATGATTCCCAAATCTTGTAATCAACCCAGAAACCTCTGCCATCATTATCTTTTCTTAGAAATAGATCCTACTGCATTTGCTTTTCTTGTGTTAAGATAGAAAGAGATCTCCATTGAAGGAAATTAAAATTATTCTATAGATGGATGGAATATCATCAATTTTCAATCCATTAAACATATCAAAAAATATATCAATTAATAATACTTTTAAATTCATTGCACATCAATCACATGTGCAGTTGTGGCTTTGGATTTCAGCCCTAGCAAAATTTGATAATGCTTGTGAGTCTTTGAGATGGAGTGAGAATTTTAAAAAACAAAATAAAAACAACATGAATTAACAGAACCTCTAACTGTATGAGCCCCTATCTATATGTGAACCTTACCGGGTTTAGGACATCAGAATGTAAATTCTGAAACAGTCATTCTCAAACTATGGTTCCCAGACTAGCAATAGCAACACTGCCTGGGAACTTGTTAAAAATGCACAATTGCAGGCTCCATCCAGATCTACCCACCAGCAACTCTGCACTCCTGCACGTGGGGTCCCACAATGCGTGCTTTAATTAGCCTTGTAGGGAATTATCACATTCACTAAAGCTTGAGACATCTTCTCCAAAACATCTGGTGGCCTAAACCAGAGCACAGGGATCTTTGTGTTCTTTGGACTGTCTTGTTATAATCTGTCCATAGTTGGGGAATTTGGGCAATTTGGAGCAATTATTTTTCTAAGTAGGGAGTAAAGTTATGAAATCAAACTCCTTTTCAACACATATTTTATTATTTGTTGTATATTTCTCTTTGAGAGGCTTAAGAAAGTTGAGAAAAGGCCAAGAAGGCAGACTTTGTTGACAATACCTCATCTTTCCTCTACTGTAACCCATACTCTGTTTGGACCCCAAATGGCCTTACTTCATTAAACAGTTAAAACTCCACAGTCGGTTGGACATTTAGAATGCTCCTTGGAATAGTCTTTCTTCTACAGACAAGGAGCTCTCAAATACTTCTTTTGATCAGCTGCAACAGCTACAATCCTCTCCCAAAAGAAGTTTTGGTAAATATTCTTTTTCAGGTTGTATTTCTTTCATTACATTTTAGTTCCCCAGTACAACTGTACCTTTTTAAAATACTGAAACATTAAACATTGACCTGGCTGACCCGCCCTTCAGTTCAGTCTCTAGATGAGCAAAACCATAACAACACTCTCTGCTGTAGTTTGGGCATATACTTTATGTGCTTTTTATTTATTCAAGATATTAACTTACACCAGTTCAGAGTAAGAAAGTGTAGTTTACCAAAGCACCAGAATCAATGACAATTGGGGCTTCTGTAAATTAACAGTGCTTTTTTTCCACTGTGACAAGAGATGTGTTCATATCTTTAAAAAGATGTGTACATTCCAGCCCTTGCTGGAAACTAACATACTTTAAAGCTGTTCACTTCAAGACAAGCTGTTATTACTAACAACTGGAAATCAGAAATAAATTAAGTGTTGTGGAATATATTCCTGAATTTAAATAATGCAAGAAAGACTTAGCAGGAAGAAACATGGGTACATTTTACTATGCGAATTTATTTAGTATCATCAAAATATAGGGGCTCTTTGGATGAAAATTTAAATGAAAAATTTTAAATAGTTCAAATTCTCATTAGAGTTGCCAGATTTAGTAAATAAAAATTAAAGACATCAGTAATATTTGCATTTCAGATAAACAACAAATAATGTTTTAATATGATCATGTCCTAAATATTTATATTAAATAAATATTTATAGGACACTAAAACATTATTTGTTGTTTACCCAAAATTCAAATTTAACTGTGCATTCTGTCTTTTATCTGTCAACCCTATCCTCCATGAAATTACTTCCTTCAGACTATGGCAAAGGTAGGCATGCAGTATATTAATTCATACTATTCCACTCAGTTTTCAGAGAGTACTACAGAGAAGAGTGAACTCTTTCTTAGAAGGCTACCATGATTGAATCAGTAAAAATGACTTCAGTGTCAGGACATTTGCCAATCTAGTCCAACACCACCAGATATCTATGTGGAAAGGTTGATGAACCTGATTTGTTCTTGACAGAGTGATGCTTCTTTCTCTCTTCCCTTTACAAGAGGGGGGCAGGATCCAGACATATAAATGCAGAATTGGAGTTCAAAAAGCAACTGCCCCAGCAGAAATCTCTTAGTGACCCCACACAGAGGCTCCATATCAGACACACTGAACACATGGCATCTTCTACAAAGAAGAAGAAACCTTGAGGAGATCTGATGTGTTTATAGGGCAAGAAATGTGTGCCCTGGGCAAATATCTGAGTGTCCTCTGGCTAAATCCAATGGTAAAGAAAATGATAAGGGCCAAACCAGAGTAGGAGAGTAGATTCCTATCCCTTTGCTGCTTCAAGAGCTAAATCTCTGGACCATAGCTTGATTTTGCTGTGTGATGCTGGGCAAATTGCAGTGAGATTTTTTTTTTTTCAGCTCAACAGGTAACACAGTCTGACATCTAGGTTATCAGTCCTCAGGCCTCATGCAAAACTAACGCTTAAAAGAGAAATTTGATGTGCTGCTGAATGTTCCCTGGGTTTGAACTTTCCCTGCATACACTCTCATGTTGGCAAAATGTAAGCTGGTTTTCTCCTCCCTTGTGTTTTTCATTAGTCTTTGTCAAAGTAGGGGGAGGCATGGTTTTTATGAGTGCACAACTGTCAGCTAGAACACTGAGAAATGTTATCTGGAGTATTTTTAAAAAGTACTATTTCCTGAGTACCCAGTGCATAGCAATGTCTCTATCAGTATCCCCCATCAGGACTGCGGTCAAGAGTGGACAAACATTGTAGATGCTATTAATTATAAATGGACCAACTGCCTTTCAGAACCATATTATTAATTGTGACCCATATTTACTCTACACAAATAAGAAAGTATGAACATAAAACCAAATATCACAATAATGCCCGTAATCCTATTCATTTGATGATAGCCACTGTTGAAGTTTGTATGCATTTCCAAGAAATTATTCATTTTTTGATGTGCAGTGTTTTCTTATTATCCATATTGTTGTAAGAGTATTTGAGGGAGGGATTCCTTCTCATATCTCTCTTATTATTATAAAGACCCTAATCCCATCATGGGGTCCCACCCTCTTGACCCTATGTAAATCCAATTAACTATCAAAGTCTCCATCTCCCTGGATTAGGGCTTCAACATATGAATCTGGGTAGAACACAAACATTTAGTCCCTAAAAAAACAAGGCAAGTATAGGGGACGAACTGTGTAGGAAGAGTAAGTGCTAAGGCCTGGAGTTGGGAATGTGACTGGCCTTTTCCAGGAACTCCAGGGAGGCCTGTATGGCTGGGTCAGACTGAGTGGAGGGAGAGCTCAAGGAGATACGGCCAGAGCTCATAGGGAGGTGTGTAGCACCCTGTAGGCAGCAAAAGAACTTTTCTATAATTCTGAGGAAGAGAGTTTTGATCATTCCAGTGAAAAGGTCCAGGTTAGGTTTGGAAAGAGTGGTTCTCAAAAGGGATCGATTTTGTCCCCCAGGATACATTTGGCAACATCTGGAGACATTTTTGGTTGTCATAATTGGAAAGAGTGTGTGTGTGGGGGGGGGGGGAGCCATATACCAACCTGACAAGCTCAGGGGAAGTCAGCATGATGGGCCGTACAAACTCAGAGACTGAAAATTACCACATAGGATGGTCTGAACATAAAAATTGCTAACCAAAAGCAGGTCATGGCAGGTAGTCACATCCTGGCTTATAGTTTTCTCGATGAAGATCAATTTTTACCTTGAGTGAGTCTGTCTATTGTCTTTTTGGATCTGAGATAACATACCCTTGGAATGTCAGAGTAGTGTTTTTTTCCCAGATTCCTCAGGGCACAATTCACTACACCAGAGCAGGAGATCACAGGCACTTCATGGTTACCGTGTCCCCCGCTTACCATCTCTATGTGCTGTGAATGTGAATTATTAACTCTCCTATACCCACCAATGTAAAAGAAGTCTGTGTCCCTCCATTTGACTTTTTATCAATCGCAGGGATTTCCCTGCTTTGCTTTCTCTCATTCCCTTAATCTACCACCAATGAACCCTCCTTACATCTCCTCCTTTATGCATTAGTATAAAATAAGCTGCAAAAACTGCCACTCTCTGGAACATTTTCTTAATCCATTGAGATTTTGCTTCCTGACAATTGCTGTTAATTTGGCTCAAATAAACTCATTAAAATTCTTAACAGATTTGAAAGTTTCTTACGTCGACAGGTGCTATTAGCATCTAGTGGGAAAAGGCCAGGGATGATGCTATCCATCCTTCAATGCACAGGACAGGCTCTCACAGGAGAGAATTATCCAGTCCTGGACATCAATAGAGCTGAGGCTGAGAAACCTTGTTTTAAAAGGATCAACCTAGTTGCTATGTTTAGAATAGAGGCCATTGGAAGAAGAGAGAAACCAGATAAGAGGCTAGTTCCATAGTTCAGGTGAGAAGTGATGTAACTGGACTGAAGCATTGCAGTTCAAGTGGTGAGAAATGGTCTGAATCAGGATCCATGTTAAAGGTGGAGCCAGTGGGGTTGGTGAGGGATTAGATGCAGGTTGTTCAAAAAAGAAAAGAGCCTCAGGTAATTCCAAGTAGATCAACAGAGCAATTTGAGTAATTTAGGCACGCTGTTCCTAAGAAAGCTCTCAGCACAAGGGGTCAGGAGACCTCCGTTCTTTGTCTAATTCTGTCACTCACCAGCCCTCTGAGTGTGGGCTACACCACTAGGCATCAGGTACTCATCAGTAAAACAAGGAGCTGGACTAGATCACTCCTAGGAGTCTTTAACTCTAATATTATAAAAGCCTATGAGTTCACACCTATTGGCTATTTACAAAAATAAAAATTTTTTAAAAACCCCTCACATTTAGAAGGCAATTTGTTATATGAAGAGATCTGCTATAATCACCCTGTGATCAGTTTATCACAGACTTATAGGAGACCACAAAGAGGGCCAGTTACCGAAGGTGCCAAGAGACCAACGACTCATCTCATTATCCATAAAATAGAGAGACAGTCTAATCTTTTCTCTTGAAGATAAAAGACTGCAGAGGTCACTCTGCCAACAAAGCACAAGCTGCTTTATTATGATTCATGAGAAATAAAGTATTCATCTTGTGGAAACTGCTGTTACAAATATGAAGGATTAATTCCACAAAGGTTTGACAGGTCCAGGGAAAGGCTTAAAAATTCAGCAAATCTCATGGTTAATATTGTGGTATAAAGTCTGATGTGGGGACCCATACTGATAAAAACATCTGTGTTATAATGAGTCCAATTTTCTCAAAATGGAGGGCAAATAGTGGTTTTCATTAAAATGCTGTCATTCATTTTGTCGTGATATTTACTGTATCTTGTCTCAGCAGAAAGGTGATATTTTCCTGTTCATGCACGGTATCAAGAAGAAAAACCCACAATGATAAGAGATACATAAGCTTTGGAAATGAGAACCAATGAGCTTTCAGCCGTTCAAGAAGTCAGCGTTTATTCAATGACCCGCGCAAACAACTATTTTATTTGATGGTGATTTAGGTTCAATGAGAGATGACTTGGAGAGCAAGGATAAAGTCTGTTAAGAGGATCAGAACTGAAAGGAAACTTCTGAACCCTATATGTACAACATATGTATGAGCTATGTGAACTTCAAGGATGAAGGAACCATTTTTGTCTCTCACCTAAAGGAAACCAGCAAAGAAAGATGCATGCGCTTCTCATTTAAAAAGGGCTGTTGCATGCATGGGTTAGTTGTTTCAACTTCTAGAAATGTTCTAATCAGACCCTTCCCTAAAGCCCAGTAGTTACTACCCTGGACTCACCATAGTAGCAGGAGGGGGCCAGTGTTGAAGGAACTCTGTGTGCACACGGGGGTTTAGGAAAAATGTATTCAAACACATAAAATCAAGCTGATACCTAAATGTTTGGAATGCCTACCGAATGAAATCTTGAAAGTTCTCCAGACTGACTCTTTCAGGAGTTTGTTGACCATGTTAGACATGAAGAATTTGCACAGGGCAAAGATTTCTCTAGGAGCTGTAGTCATCACATTACAAGTGACTCCCAGATCTCCTGATTTCTAATATGGTGTGACTTCCAATAATATCTTACAAGTAATTAGAATTCTAAAGCTAGTGAAATAATAAACATTAATTCTCATAAGGTTCTCATTTTATAGAACAGGAAAGTTAGACTCAAGCCTGTGCAAAGATAGAAAGTCTCACCGAATAGCAGTGACAGCCCCAGCTCTGAGAGGTGATAGCTCTTTACACTCTCTCTCTTGTGGTTACTCTATCACATCACATATCATATTTATGAGAATTTCTTCCTTTATACTGCAAACTCTAAGGAAGCAGAGATGAATTATATTTCTCCCTCTATATTGCATAGCCTTTAGTAGCCCTTACCTATCTCAGAGGTGTTTAATAAGTATCTATTGAATAAACTTATAGAGACAAAAACATGAATAATTTAGAAAAATGATCTAAACCACTGAAAGAAACTGTAACATAGGTAACAAAAAAATGAACCTAATTCTACTAGCTTGGCTATGAATGACAGAGATTACTCAATATCGCTGTCAATAAAAACAAAAATTCTCAATGTTCATATCGATAACACGTCTCTGCAGATACTCTGATGCAGGATCAGTCAGCTTTTTTCAACTAAAGGCCACGCAGTAATTATTTTTCAACTCGCTGGAGCCACGAAGCAAATTTTGAGGATATTGTATAGATACATATTTAGATGATGACTTAAAAGATGACAATTTAAAAATGTATAAACCATTATTAAGAAGCAGGTGGAGAGCCAAATCCGGCCCCCTCTATGGTCTTTGACCCCAATTCTAAGATGATGATACTGTTGATTCACAGTGCGGGGGACTCAAGCTGGGAGCTGCCACCTTGTGCCAAACTTGCTACCCTTAACATTACATTCCTCTTGGTAATGGATTTACCATTCGCAAGAGCTTTAACAAGAATATTTGGTCGATAGGCTATGCACACAGGTGAACTTTTTCATTATAGTCATTCATTCATTCATTCACACATTAGTATTCAACACCTATTAAAAGTCTGCTCAGCTCCCCAGCTACCTTGTTGCTTCCAACAGCCCACTAGTTTAGGGCTGTAGACCATTTATGCCATCCGCTCTCTTCTTGCTCCCCTCCTTGATGCCTTTGAACACTCCTTGACCGGTCTAACATCCCCATTGCCTGCTGTACCTATTCTGGGGGCTTAGCAGACAGAGTGATCAGGGAATTCTATGGAAAATGTATTCTTCTAATGCTAATGATATATAAAACACATGCTATTATCAGTATCATTTACTTAAAAGCCCCAGAGAAAGGGAAAACAGTCTTATTAGCTTTTTTCATCTTACATGAATAAATATTCAAGAAGAAGGGAAAAGCTGTTTCTTTTGTTTTCTTATTGCAGCTAAGTCAGCACAGTCTAGCCCAATTGGCTGCAGCACAGTAGAGTTCTTCACTGGCTTTAAAAAGGCCAGAAGATTTCAATTATACATGATGAATAAATCCCAGAGATCTACTGTATAGTGTACTGCCTTTCTTTAACAATATGGTAGTGTATACTTAAAAATTTGCTAAGAGGATAGATCTTATATTAAGTGTTTTTTAATCATAAAAATAAAAATGGTAGATGGAAATTTTGGGAAGTGATGGATGTGTTTATGGCATTGATTGTAGTAATGATTTCACTGGTTTATACTTATCTTCAAACTCTTCAAGTTGTACTTATTTAGTATGTACAGATTTTGTACTCCAATAACATATTAATAAAGTAATTAAAAAAAAAAAAGACGTCTGGGTAGCTCTCAGACTTGAAGAGCTAGGGACCTGTTATAATGTCAATGACTGTGTGCTTTTTGGGTTCCTGAGGTTGTTTAACCACTTTTTACCATTTCTGGATAAGCTTTTATCCAGGTACTTTTCATTATGTATCTTATTTGACCTTTACCAAATTCCCTTCACACTGTCTCTAATTAAAAATAAAATCAGTAAGAATCACAGCAAAGAAATGATCTATGCCACCATTTAAGGAAAGTAAAAGCTTAAACTGTATCTAAATAATAAACAGCAGGCTCCCTTGAATGTTGGAAACTGTAACTCCATTGAGAAGTCCAGTATTATCATAAAACACTCAGAAGTAAATTTATACACAATTTGCAGATGAAAAAGCAAACCAGAGAGTTGAAAATGTGCTGATTTTACTAAGTGCAGTACACAGATTCTCATTTCAAATGCAGGCTCCCCTATAATTCATCAACTGGAGACACCCCATAACCCATGATCCTACACAAACACATCTGCTTCCTCTCTTATCCTGCCATACCTATGGGGTTCTCACCTAATGCTTTTATTTCTTTTAACCTTTCATCACTTCAAGATCAGAAAAGCTAGGGACTTAATAGATGTCACCAGAACATAAAAAGGGGATTACTTTTTGTTGCACAACATTTTTATTTGTATGCTATATACCAGACTATAATTTTAAAAACCATAATTAGTATAAATTATTATAAATTTCAAACCATGTTAGTCAAACCTGTTACTATCTTTTTATATGTACTCGAATAAAATCTTCTCTCTTGTCTTTCCAATTCTATTTCTCTCCAGTTAAAAAACAGCATGAAAAATGTGCCCTTGCTATTGCATAGCTGAGGGAGTGAATAATATAGACATGAAAAGAGCTAATAATGATCAAAGTCACTTATTTACAATTACATTCATTCTCTTGTGCCTAGGGTGGTCTGAGGGTTGGAACCTCAAATCATGGGGTCAGTATTGTATTAACATTTGCTAAAGGTTTGCATTGGAGCTTAAAGACACTATATAATCACTTTCTTCATTTATTTTTTTTCTTATATTTCTAGTAACTTAGAGTTTACATGGCAGTCTCCTTTGATTGTCCTGGTGAGGGAGATACTGTTAATTATATTTTGCAAATAGGGAAGAAGACTCAGAGAGGTTAACTGTTTGAATGAAATCTCACAGCGCAAAAGAGGACCTAGTAATAAAATCTAGATTTGTCTTAACTAGTCTAGGACTCATTCTGTATCACCTTTCTGCTTTTTATCCATATCTTTTTTCAGTCCCATACTGTATAAAAAATAAAATACATAGCCAGTGGGGCCAAACCAGCTCAGGTGAAATAGATAAAAATGTACAATATTAATGAAAATATTTGACACACACTTCCCTTTAGCTCCTGTGACTCCAGAAAATCCATCATGCAGGATGTAGGTAATGAAACCTTTAGATCATGTGGTATGTAATGTGGGAAGAGGAACAAAGCCAATAATTCTATGATACCCCAAATCACTGGATATAAAAGGACTTATCAGACTACAGATTTTGTCACACGGTCAGCCCCAAAAGGATGAACCTAGGGTTAACACAGTGGACGCTGGCAGGAGAAAGGTCTGGGATTATCTGGGAAGGGCCCACTGGAAAGTATTCTTACTGCACTTCCAGCAATAAACAGAAGACCCTGAGTGCCTGAACATGGAGGGGGGTGGTGGGGAAGGAGGCTGAAGGAGCAAAACCATACTAGAAAACTTGGTCGACTTTATTTTCTCTTTGAGGTTGTTCTTGAACCACACATACACCAAAAGCTTGAACATACTCACGTAATTGAATCTATGAAGAGTTAAGGGATTTAGTTACCAGAATTTGTAAATTCAGACCTCCCAAATTTTGAATTAGTCCAAAAAATTTTCATAGGTCTACAACATATATTAACATCTGATTTACAACATATATTAACACCTGATTTCAAAGTCAAGAACTATGCCTAAAATTCTGTTTAAACCTCCTTCCCCTGTTTTCATTAAGCACTGATAAACATATAATAGATAATAATTTTAAAAGTTGTTGACTGTTGTGAGTCTCAGGAAAGGAGAATATCTTGCTGTCTTTAACATGTTCAATGAACCAAAGGGGAATAAAGGAAAGAGAGAATATTTTGAGCTTCTTTCAGTAAGTACTTTTCACTAGATCCAAAATTAGGTTTATTTGCTGCAGGCCTCAACTATAATCCCTTACTTATGGGCAAGGAGGACTCGAAGAAGCTCATAAAAGCAGACCACAGATTGGAAGGCATTCATGGGCATCTCTAAGATACAAGGTCAGTAGCACAGTTGGTGATGATTTTGAAAATAGCTTTTACATGGAATTGTTGTGGAATATCAGCATGCCAATCATTTTTACCATCGATATAAAACGAATTAAAATTTGACAAAAAATGTACATGAAATAAGAACAAGCTGATTATGACATTGTGTATTTTGCTCTGGCTAATTTCAAGCTAAAATGCTAGGGCGATCACTAAGATAATCATATAATTTTTTAATACAAATCAAATACTTTTGAGACTGAAGGGGATTCAATTTATAATTATGCCAGGACAACATGTATTAGATAGACTTGTTTTAGGCAGCCTGGGATATATGGTTTCTGACCTACCACTATTTTAAAGGTGATACAGATGTTCATATTTGCACTTTTTTTGAAATCTGTTTATTTTTATCTCTAGTGAGAAATCTTGTTAGGCACTAGAAGCATTCAGAATTAATTATACTGAAATATAGTATGCACATTTCTATACCTGAAATATATAATATACTGCTATGCTTCTGGATTTTTAGTTAAATTTGGATTTCAAGAGAATTATTGCTATATTTTTATCTAAATGTTGGTTATTCATTAATGGAAACTTCTTTGGTGGGGATAAAAGGTGAATGCTTGTTAGAATATCGCATTGTAGCAATGAGAAAGGGATGACTACAGGCTCATCATACTGGCATGTATCTGGAAATAAATTAAAACCAAGTGATTAAAAACGTGATGAGTGAGTGAAGGGTCCCTTGAACCAAAAAGTGTTATACCTCCCTGTCAGTCTACAAAATCACTGAAAAATGACACATGAATCATAGTAGAAAGGGCTGTAGCCACTTAGCGGCCATTATTAACTCCACTGGCTTTGATCATGAAGGATAATGGCAGAATGAGGCATGAGGGTTGGGATCAGAGGGGGGAGCCCTGCTCCATCACATGCAATGACTCACAACTCTCTGCCCTTTTGCTTAATAGTGGTGGGTTCAATGCTTTGACACAGATAACTGTTCAGAAAACCTTTCTAGTCAATGCTGACATGAACAGCTAACAGTTTAGTATGGCCATAGCTAGAATCAGGGATAATTTACAAAAGATTGGCTTGGTATTTTTGCTTGCACTAGTTATTAATTTGCACATTTACTTTTTTTTTTGAAATCTACATAGTGCTAATAGTCTTCAGTTGACCACATCATGGCAGTGCACAAGTAACTCCAAGATCAATATAAAGCCTAATCATATTTTTAAATTTTTCCTTTATAGGAAGGAAGAAAAAAGGGACCAATACTTACCCATTCCATGATTTAATTTTCAAATACCTGGTGAAATTATTATTATGTTGATTTTAGGGAGAAGAAAACTGAGACTAAAGTCTGTGACAAGTTACAATTTGCCCAATGGATAAGTTTGAATTTGAAATAATACCTTTGACTCTAAACTTCATTTCTGACTGTCAGATTTATATCTCTATATTAGGATCCTGAATTTTTTTTTCCTGTAAAAGGCTAGATGGTAAATATTTCAGGCTATGTAAAGCAACTACACAACTGTAACATTGCAGCCAGAAAACAGCCATAGACAATATGAAAAGAAATGGGTGAGGCCAGATTCCCATCCCGCCCCCTGCTTTGAAATAATCATCAGAAATGAAAGCAAAATAATTAAAATAAAATAAACCCTAAACAAAATAAAAGAACAAAATTATGTAACACATTAATAGTTGAGAATATCTTATAATCATGCCCCTGTAATATCTCCAGTAAATAAATCCTGGATAGGAAAAAAACGTGTTTATTTTGGCATTTCTAACCTTCTCTTCCAAAGCCTTGCCCCACCGCCCACCCCCTGGGTAGCTAGAGCTTTTCCCACAAGCACTAGTGTTCTCTTCTCAAAATGCCACCCAGCCCTGCCCTTCTTGGCTGAATCTTACATTCTAAACCCTTCTTTCTCTGGCTTCTCATTTTTAAAACATATTCAAAATAGTATCAGCCAGTGGAGGAGAAGATAAAATAACTTTTACCCACATCAAGTTATGGTTAGCTAAAACAATTTAATGTGGCATCTTAAGAATTATCAGTTTAGTAGAGGCGTATGCTTACTTAAATAGAGCAACCACGTATTAAGTCTCTATGCTAGATCTTGGGAGTGGGAATGTTTCTTAACAAAGCAACTTATAGCTAAAGCCATAAAAATATTTAGGCTACAGGAAATCCACTCCTAAGAAGCTACCTCAAAAAAAAAAAAAAGAAAGAAAAAAGAAAGAAAACAATCCAACAGAACAAACATTATTGTATATACAAAAAAATGCTCATTACAAGTTTTGATATTATAGCAAATCCAGCTAAACAGAAACATACTGTCTAATATTAGAGAACTATATAAGGAAATCACACAAATACAAAGATATATTAGGAAACAATCAAAATTATCCTGATGAAGACCAGGAAGAAACATGCAAATAAGCAAATCATTGTGGCAGATCAGTCGGTGATTGGTTTGGGTGTAAAACTCCCTTCTGACTATACCTCAAATAACATCATGAAGTCAACCATTGACTGAATATGACGGACCACTATGCTGCATTAATGTTTTGGTATGGTTCTAGTACACTCTGTATATGTATAAATGCTTATATACATAAAGAGGAAATAATCTGTGGCTTCCTCATTCAAAACTCTTTTACTGTAGAGGGAGACATGGGCTGCTGAAACCACAGCATGGACAAGGGCTCTGTCATAGGACTCAAAATCCTTTCTGTAATGGTTCACTTATACCACCTCTGAAAGCACAGAGATGCAACAGCTCTTGCTTATTGTGCTCTTTCCCCCCTCTTTTCGAAGCCTACTCCCTCATTCCTCAGAGGCCAGTTGGCAATGCAATAAATTAATTTGTACTTTGGAGTGAATTCTTTAATCTTTTTTGTTCTCTCACCTCCCAATCAAACACACACTTTCACATTTGCATCTATTAACATAATGAAACATTAATTACACAGTGTCTAGGATAGGACAAGCAAAGCGCTTCAATCAATCTCAATAACTTGCATGGGGAAGTTGAAAAACGCGGCCCAGCCTTATCAGTACTACATAATAGACACAAACACAGGCTTGGTGCCTGTTGTGGCTGTGATTTATAACCAGCATTTGAAAACAAAAAGCAGAAAATTACAAGGAGACTAATCAATAACAATTATCTTAATGATAGATGGACAAATTTTATTCTTTTGTTGGGTGGTATTGCCACTCTTGTGGTTTGTTTGCAACAGGGGATAAAGATTAAGCATACTGCTCTAGAAAACCAATGAGGTCTGAAAATGCCTAATTCCTGGGGTGCAAAGGGTGTTTAGATTAACTGATTTCCCTCAAGAAACTGTGAGAGTTCATCTGAACAAGAGAAGGTGACCCCCAAGGCCTCCCACACATCTGTCTCCTAATCCTTCTAAATTTGTTTGATATCCTAGCATCTCCCCACTTATATGTGTTCATCTACTTAAGAAGGTCTGAATTCCACCAGTGTCAGCCTGCAGGGCCATGCTGCATGCTTAACAGCCAGCATCAGCTCTAATTGATTGTTACTAAGCGGTTCCAGTTGTTAATTATGTAAAAATCAATACCCACGGGTACCATGTTTGGGACCCAGGACTTACAAATATCTTCAATATTTCACACTTTTCAAGTTTTTGTTTGTTTGTTTGTTTGTTGCAAATATCAATCATGATGACATATATGTATTTGGGTCAATAGAAGCCCAGTTCTTGTTGGATTTCTTCTTGGAACCATGGAGGATTAAAAAAAAAGAAAAGAAAAGAAAAAGAAAAAGAAAAAAGCAAACAAAGGATGCCATAGCATTCCTCAAAGAGCATGTGTCGAGAGCATGGTTTCTCAATGCTGGCACTACTGACACTTTGGGCTGCAAAACTGAATACGTCTTTTGTTGAGGGGCGCTGATGTGTGCGCTGTGGGAAGTTTGGCAGCACACCTGGTCTCTGACTCACTAGGTGCCAGTACCTTTTCTTTTCCCCTTCCAGTCATGACAGTCAAATAAGGCTCCAGGCATTACCCATGTACCCCAGTGGGGAAAGGGCAAAATCATCTCTAGCTGAGAACCACTGCCTTATACCTTTCTGTACAAGAATCACATAATGTTCCTTAAAAAAAGTACATTAATGCAAAGTGCAAAAAAACACTCGATTACATAAAAACTTTGTTATTAAATATTCCCTGAAATAAATGGATTTTAGCTGGCTTTTAAGTCAACACTTCAAGGCATTTATAAAGCATTGAAAGCCAAGAAACCTAAGTTCTGTCCCTCATGATCCCATCCTGTTCATGTGGTCTGGGGCAGTCAATCCTTTTCTTTTTTTCTGTATATTGCTTTCTTCCTCTGCAAAGCAAAGAGCTTGGACAAAGTGATTTCCAGGTGTAACACTCTGAGGTCCTGCCATTAAAAGGGTCAACTCATGTGGGTTAGCTCTTTAATCAGGACTATCCACTTGCCCCCTAACACCCCATCCAGTGGGGCCCATAGTTCTTCATTCAACCCTTCACTTGAGTACATGTTGCTCTCTGACTTTATCATAGTCTAAAATTTTAATCCCACAAGAAGGAAAAATTGCGTGCATTAAAAAATGAATATATAACTCAGTAAAAGCGGGTGTCATTCTAGTTTCTGTGCATTTAAAGAGACAGAGATATCAAGGGAGCAATAATTTGTTAGAGTTTCCTTAAAGACAGGCATGATCACAAAGTAAGCAAATAAACAACAAGAAAGACCACTATATCAAGCCCTATATACTGTCTATTGTGCTAAAAAGCTTTTCCATTATAATAGTTTTATTCAAGGTACAAAGTACACTTAGGGGGAAAAAAAAAAACCTAAATAAATGTAATTGTTAAAAATCCAATTTTCCTGAATTTGACCCTATGAGCAGTTGAGATCTCAGAAGCACATGCTTTCTGATTTGTGGTTCTCAGAGCCCATTAATGTTTGCAATCACTTCTCCAAATACACACTATTCACATAAATCCCTGGAGATTCTTGAGACCAATCTGCCTTTTTGACAGCTATCGAATCCTTGTTTGCATGAAAGATGCAACAAGTCAATGAAATCACCATTCAGGATGCTCAGCCCTGTCAGCTATTGGCTATTGAGACTCATCCATCCGTAGGCCCTCATTTGGGCTCTTTCCTAACTGATATGTTAGCTTGTGCATTCCTGCAATTGCTCATGTGAGCACGAAATAAAATAACATGACAGAGACACAACATTATAATTCTCTACATCCAGAGACTCAAATGACCTGCCTGCCAATATACCACAGTGTGTTCCCATTTTCAATGCATTTATCTCAACAGAGTGTTGAGGAAATCATCTTTCACATAGGTTGTACCCGTCTCTCTTCATTGCCTCTCAACACTCTAGACGACACATCAAAATACAATGATCCTTACATTTTCGTGTATAATAATCTTGGGAGAAGAAAGGCAAACTCCCTTGCCAGAAGAAATGGAGCATCTAAGCAGTAATGCTACACAGAGAAATCTTTCATTTGCACACATGGTGAGAAAGCCTTTAAGTGCAACTGCACTTTCGCTGCCTCTAATAAGATAAAAGAACTTTATTTTTAAGGCCACAGGCACCAAGTAATTTATGTCAGTAACAACTACTGGGTGTGTTCTCAGGGGCTTATGATCCCTCCATAAAAGTTCTCTTATTTATTAAAAAAGAGGAAGAGAGAAGTGGGATGCACAATCATAATTATACAAGAAAGACACTTGTAAATCCCAGGAACCAAGTCTTCACCAATACAAAGGCTATATTGTTTTTTGGCTATGCAACAATATTCTGAAAATGAAAGCCCTCTAGTGTGAGCCAAGCACTGACCAGGAATTGGAAAAAAAAAATGTTTACCTTTAGGTGAATATATTGCATCGCTATAATGAAATGGGAGAGTTGGGAAAATAAACAGCTAATTCATTGCAAATGCAAAACCACTCTTTATAAAACGAAAGCCACAATAAAACTGATGGGCCATGGGTTATGAATGCATTGTTCTGGGATTTCAAAACCTAAAGATAGCTTAAAAACTATAATCCAAACATAACCAAACCATACAGCATTCAATAACGAATGTGTACATTTCAGCTCTGCCATTCCAACCAGCATCACCAGCGAAATTTCCCTTCCATGCTCTCCTGACCAACTGCACTTAGTTACACTTTATGCAAAGTCACAGCTTCTAGATCTCATTTTTTTTCAATTCAGTAGATTTTGCAATTTCAACAAAACAACCTAAATTTAAAAATGAATAAATAAAAGTATCTGTGGGTCATAAACTTGTGAGCTCAGCAGTTTTAATGTTTAAAATAAATGCTAAATGTCCAACAGCAGGATTAGGTGTTATTACGAATGTGGATCATTCTCTTGTCTGAGGAAAGGAAAGTAAATAGGAGTAAAAGCAATCAGGATCCTGAAACTCTTGTTATGCATTATACTGTCAGCTTCATGTTGAAACTGTTTGTCACATTTCTAAGTCCTTATCCCAATCACGTATTAGTCCAAAGCAATTTCAGACAAATAAGAGATATTTCTGTTGACCATATTAAAAAAATATTGTTCAGCCACTGGTATTTTCAAAGGAATGACACTGTTTTCATGTGTTACTGGCATAAGAGGCTGGAAGACATCATCTGTCCACAAAGTAGGAAAAATAAATTTTTAATTTCCATAACTAAGCACTGTGAATTTCCACTTCTTACTGTCTTCACCCGATTGTGAAATCTATTAATGCTGCAACAACACATCGAGTGCCTCCAATATCATATCTCAGGATGGCTTTTATCAGGATAGATGAACATATTTTTCATCTTGAAGTATATGGAAGAGACTCCTATTTATTAGACTCATGAAATAGCCAGGAATTTCCTAAGCAAGAGAAATCTCAAGTATGGAGTGCTTCCCAAAGTTGGTAGTTCTCCTTTCATAATTATGATTAATAATGAGAATACTACTAGTATCAGATTCTATTGGTGAGTCATTTTAATCTGCTATTATGTTAAATATCTATTATACATTATATAAAATATTCCTTACATCTGACCTATAATTAAGCATCCACCATTATCTCCATTTTACAGATGAGTGAATTGTTTATACCTTGTAATACTTCCAAAATAACTAAAGAAAGAAGAGGGATTTATAATTTACATAAATAATGCTGAAGAATCCATTGTGTTGAGAGGCTAGGCAAATAAGGTATATGAAAGATGTGGAAAAAGTAATGTATGCAGACTAGAAGAGAAGATGCTACAAATAGTGAAATCAACTAAGATGAAGGTACTCTGATGGAGAGAGATGGGGTTCAATAAAATAGTGGCCATACTATGCCAGAATCACTAGATATCAAGAGAAGGAGAATTGCTGGATTACAGAATAGGGGTTAAGATCTCAGATTCTGGAGGCAAACATATCTAGATTTAAACTCAATCCCTGGCACTCACCAGCTATATGACCTTAGACAGTTACTTATCTTCTTTTTTTTCTCATCTAAAAAGCAAGAATAAATGTCACTAGCTATCTGCTAAAGCTGATGGGAATTTTTAAAATAAAGTGTTCAGCATATTGCCTGTAGTAAATGTTCAACAGTTGATCATTTATCATGATCAACATTGGTCAAAATTCAATGACTCACTGTCAGTGTGACCTTGAGCACGTTACTTTATTCCTCTGTCATTCCATTTACTTAGCTTTCAAATGAGACAGATATTAGAAGCTCAACCTATTCTACCTGATTAAAGGAGATAATGTATCTAAAAAGATTTTGAAAAGTATAAAAGTATTATTACAAGAGTGTTTAGAAATGGACCAGGATCTTCTAGCTCTAGACTCAACCGTGTACATGTGACCCAAACAGTGGTGAGCCATGTGTGGGCCAGTCTTTGCTGAGGAAAGTAAAGTTACAGCTGAAGACTGTCTCATTTCCAATTTATATTCCCTGCTTCTATTGTTTTACTCAGTCTCTTGTTTCTCTGTACTAAATATGTCATCTCAGTTAAAACCATCTAGATAATTTAACATCATTTACTTTATTTTACTTCATTTACTTCATTTAACACATTAAGTCCCTATTCCCAGTAAGATATAATCATCTTCTCCCATAGTGAATAATAGAAAATAAACACATTGGTCTCTGCCCCTGGTCCCTGGCACAGAGCTCCTAAAACCCTTGTAATTTCCTAAGTGATAAGAGCAATAGGAGCATCTTTTGTTATATTATTTGGGCTTTGATCCTGGTTTCTGACAAAGAAGTCACAAAATCTTTGGAATTTCCTGGGTGAAAACAGTGTCTTTTGTGCTCCTGCATGGGGGCTGGTCACCAGAAAGACCATGCCATGATTAGAAGCTTGGAATTTTCAGCCCTCACTCCCAACCTCCAGATAGGGGAGAGGGGCTGGAAATGGAGGTGATGATTGATTGTTCATGCCTACATCCAAAGACAGAACTGACACTTCAAGAGGCAGTGCTGTGCATGGTAGAGAATGGAGTATATCTGATCCCAGCTTTGCTTAGATCCTGGCATGTGCTGTCTTTCTGAGCCTGCTGTAGTCAGGAGCCCTGATGCTGAGTCTAGAGTTTGTTCCCTCCTGCAAAAGGTGTCAGAGTCTCAGGGGAAGTGTGGCCACTCATGGGCAGATATTTGTTGGTTAATCAATCGCAGGCTACACTGGGACAGTTGACGTGGCTTGGTGGGCAGATGCCTACTGGAAATGCTTTGAAAGAGACAGGGATGGGAGGATCGCTGGCAACTAAAATATTTTTCTTGGTTTGTACTTTGCTATTTTTTCTTCAGTTAGTAAGTCGTTGATGTGCGCATGGAGATTAAGTTTCAAACGCAAACTTTCCTGGGAGAGGTAACAGCTTTATTTAGGATTCTTTTCTGAGATTAGTCTTTCATATCAGGTAAAGCTGAAGGAAGGCTGAGAGTCTGTTCACCCAAAGGGGGAAGTTTGTGGAAAGGACCAGATTGAGTCAAGTGTGCTCACTGAGCTGGTGTGCATCATTGGCGTAGAGGAGGTGTCTGATTTAGTAAAGAGGAGACAGTCTTTGCTTCAAGACAACTTGAAGCTAAGAGAGTAAAAGGGAGACAGGTTTAATATGCATATGGGTGACTGCTAAAGGACAGGGAGTAAACAGGATGTACTGATCATCTTATTCTTTTGGTAAGTCTTGGGAAAGTTTCTGCATCAACCTAAGTTACAATTTCAAGGTGAGGAGAGCTGTGGAGTTCCAGGCTACCACAGGAAATTCAGACAAAGTCTGTGAAGAGAAAATACATGCAGATGAAGTAAAACTGGTCATTGAGATCAGATTAAAAATAGGGTATGAGAGGAAAACCTATGAAAACAAATATACAACATAAAACAGTGTCGGTTAAAGGGAAAAGGAAGTTGATATTTGGTGGAGAAAGTGATGAGTAGTCACTAGAGGTCTGAAACACTCAATAGTTGTACCTCTCTGCCTGTTCCCAGGCCACCCAGCTATGGCTTTGCAGATTTTCATCTTGTAAAATCAACCCCTCCCAGTCCTGAGACAATGCTGACCAAGCAGGTTAAAGGGCTCCAGGCAAACATGCCTGGAATCTGGTCCTGAGACTGTAATCAAGGAATTAGGATCCTGAGGGTGAGACTTAGGACCCTTCATGCCCTCGCCTCCAGGATTTGTCTTGCCTGTGTGATCTAGGCTTCTAGTATTGCTTTCTTGACTTATGCTACATTCCTTACTCTGCATATAAAGTCTTTCCTTCACATTAGCTTACTCGGCTGGGCCCCTAAATCTGAACGAGGCTTTATGAGCCTGTCTCAGACAGACCACTCCAAGCCATGATGAGTGATCTGCCTGTTCTCATGTGTGCCAGCTGTGGGGCCTCCATGGGACAAGCCTCACCCTCAGGACTTGGACAGCGAGTTTTCAACATGGTCTTCATATCCTTTGGGGGATGGTAATTTGGTCTGAAGGACTGCTAAAGTCATGTCTAGACTTTTCTAGGCTTTCCTCCCTTACATTCTAGCTGACCTTGAGATTCTACAATGCCTCAGTGTTCAAATACTCTCTGACCCACAATAATGATCCCATTTGTAGTAACAACAGACAAGTTTTTGTGTTACCCACAATGACACAATCACTACTAGACTTTCTAAACGATATTTCTTTTGAATTCTGTGTCTAATTCATCATGGCTGCATTTTGGATTTTTAAAAAAATTACTTATTGACAATAGAAACGTTCCATTTGAATTTAAAAACATAGTCTAGTAATTAGAACAAAAAGACAAAGATAATGAGAGGGAAACGAAATTAGATCAGTTCCAGAACTCCAATCTCTGAATAAAAAAAGTCTTAGAAACAATTTATGGGCATAATGGAAGAGAAGACATTATCAATGAGATGATTCAAGAACATCTTCCAGAATTGAAGGGCCTATAAACCCAAATTAAACAGGCATGTATCCACACCATGACAAATATCCATAACAAGGTATATCACAAGAATTTAGATCACTGCAGACAAAGGGAACACCTTGTAAGTTTCCAAAGAGAGAGAGAAAGAGAGACAGACAGAGAACCTAATAGGATCACGTTTCAGCATACATCAGATTTTTCAAAAGTAACCTTAGAATCCAGAAGACAATAGAACTGTGCCCTCAAATTCTGGAGGAAAACATTTCCTTAATAGTAATTCTACAGTCAACTGAATTCCTAATAAAATGAGAGGGTAGAATAAAAACATTTTCTGACATGTGAAGTTTCAATTCTACCACCCATGATCTTTCCTTAGGAAGCTACTGAAAGACATATTCCAGCAAAACAGAAAGAATAACAAAGACATGAACTTCAGGTAATTGGTGTAGAAATTCAGCAGGGAAAAGGAAGGAGTTCTCAGAATGGTGGTGAAAGGAGCCCTGGGTTATAGTGGTGCCCACTGTGCAGCTGTCAACCATTTCAGAATGGCACAGATCAAAGGTCTCTGGGAGAGAGTGCCCCGGGAAGAAATAATTGACAGATGTCTGAATAACTAGGAGCAGATTTAGATTCCTGATGAAGAGGTAAGTACATTAAAACTAAGAAAACAAAGTCGTACAAAAGACAATCATTAACTCTAGGGGAAGGCGGTATTGAACTGGAAAACAAAAATAACCACAGTATACGCTGATTCAATATTGTAAGCACTGAATATTGAGCTAAACATAATTAAGATATAACTTTATTGGGAGTCCGAAGATGAGCACAGCGCACATATATGGTGGGGACAGGGTAGATATAGAGGTGAATGGGTGAAGGGGTACAAAAGAAAGTCAACTCAATATTAGACACAGCGGGAAGTGAGATAATGCTTCAAATAAAAAATCAGAAAGGAACAATGTTAAGTATGTTACTTAGAGATACAATGAAAAATTCCATAAGAACCAGTCAGAGGAATTCAATATGGTAACTCCTGGGAAGAGGACAGTTGAGGCAGGGCAGCAAGGAAATGACATTTTTGTAACAATCTCTGCAGAACTCTACAGTTCTTTGCATCATGTACAGGTACAGCTTGGTAACAACGAAGGTGAAATCACATTACCAATTGTTTTTTTTTTTTTTTTTTAATTTAATTTATTTTTTAATTCTTTAATGTCACCACATATTTGACCCCTTTTATCTAATTCTAAAAAGTGGTTTGGGGGAAATTCCAAGGCCAGGAGACCATCCTACTTGGAAAAGCCAGGGGCTAAGAGGCATGAATGAGGAGAATTACTATGACTTTAATAATGGTGATGTTTTTCCTTAGTGAAAAATGTTCCCTGCTTGTCATAGGACAATGGCCAGTTGCATGTTCATGGACAATCTATCTTTTCTGTCTCTAGGTAAGACATCTTCTAAGAGTTAAAAACTGACTTCACACAAGTCAGACTTGTAGTCACAAAACCCAGTGCCCAGCTTGATGAAGTCAAATACAGCCTGATCTTTTAAACTTGGAGCAAACAGAACTGTAATCCCCCACTGTCCTGTTAAGCACAAAGTTTGCTCATAACGACATTATTTTTAGAATTCTGTGAGCTTGATGGGAAAACAGAAGGAACAGCCCAACATTAAATTATTCACTTGAACAACTTTCCAAATTGAAACCACAAAGATTGCAAGTACAGAGTTGTAACTACACAGGAACCCATTTGAAATAATTTCAGATCTGAACATTGCCATACGGTTTTGTCGATTTCGATGGAGGCAGCCTACTCATGTGGATAATACTATGCAGACGGGGCAATGGACAAGGTCCTCTGCCAAAGCCATCGCTGCCCAAGTCCACCTCTGGCACCCAGATCCTTTTTCACATAATCTGTAAGGATTATACAACTTTTTAATGGGGCTGGAGGAGCTCAGGATGGAAGAGAATCTGTGTACATAACACTAGTTATCCTTCCGATGAGAGGACTTCTACTATGACAACCGTGCATTTCATTCATAAGGTCATTGTCTGCCAGAAAAATGAACCCATTTGCTACAGTCAGATGTTAGCTTTCTCTCAGCTGCAGGAAGAAGCAGCGTGTTAGAAAATCCTGTGGAGAGACCCATGAGTGTTTAGTAGTTCAAATTAGAATTGTACCTACATGGTTTCTAATAACGATTTAAATAGTCATATGCTTTTCATGGTTGTGAGACATCTTTCCTTATATCTCATCTCATCTTGATCTTCTCTTCTTTTCACCTAAAATCCAGGTCTTCCACAGATGGAAACAGAGGCTGTTGGCAAAGGCTGCCTTAACTGAGATGTAAAAGGAGTGTGTCACAGAGCTTTCTGGTAGGACATGAGGTGCCATGCTGGTTCAGAGGAACAAAAGGCCAATATGTAATACTGACTCCTGTTTCTCCAGGAATTCCTTTCTATCCTTTCTATCCTACATTAGAGTCATCTCAGTGCATATCCATCCGCATAAAACAAATTCTGGACCCATAATCCAAAAATTTCAAAACTTTTACAGCAAATGAGCAGAGATATATGGTAAAATTTGCTTCATTAAAAATTCTAGATAAGGTATATTCAAAAGTTATTTTCATTTCATCTTTTTTGAAAAGTTAATTCCATACACATGATGGAGCTACACAAATCTCTATTGAGCCGGCCTTTCCTTTCAGCCTGGGAAGCAATCCACTGAGAATCTTCCCAGTCAGCTGCCGCAGCAAGAATATAAAGGAAATATTTTCTGGATAGCGAGGTTTTGCTCTAGCTGCCTGAGTCACCTTATCATACTCAGCCTGCTGGTGTCACTATTCTGTCTATATCTTTTCTCCAAATGAACCAGTAAGAACATCTTAAAATTCAGAGCTTGACCTTTCTCTGTCTAAATCTTCCTGGGCTTCCTGTTGCAGTGACCCCCAAATCCTGAATGTGAACCACCATGGGCACATGATCGGGCTCCCGGCACCCTACCCTTCATCGTATGCCTTGACCATCCTGTCCCAGCCATGGTGGCTCCTTTCTGCCCTTTGAACTAACCACTCTACTTCCTTGAAATGTTCTTCTCAAACTTGTAGCTTATTCATTTCTACTCATCTTTCGGTTTCAGCTTAAATAGTATTTCCTCCAAGAAAACTTTCCTGACAGACCCACAAATAAAAAAGTTGGAAACCATCCCCCCCCCACCATTATGATTCTCTCTCATGGTGCACTGTACTGTTTTTTTAACAATTTGCAAGGATAGATTTGTTTTTGTGTTTTCTAGGTTAATTTTGACCTTCCCCACTGGACCATAAATGTCATGAGGATGGCCTCTGTGTCTTTATATTCAGCACTCTCCATTCAGTGCCTAGGAGAGTGCCTGCACTTGTCAGGGCTCAATAATAACTGGCCACACAAATGAATGATTGTATAATCTCAATCTTTCTCCCTCTCTCCCTCCCTCCCTGTCTGTCTGTCTCTCTTAGGCCCCACACTTCTTGAGAACACACCCCAAACTTCATTCTCTTAACTACTCACTTTGCAGCTATTGCAGGATCCAGCATTTTTTAAATGAATTTTTCTTTTGCTTTTCCAGAAGGTGTCTGTAGTGGGTTGACTAGTGTTCTTACCAAATTTACATCACCCTGGAATCTCAGGCTGTGACCTTATTTGGAAACAGGGTCTTTGCAAATGTAACTAAGGATCTTAAGATGAAATTGTCCTGGGTTTCAGGTGAGCCCTAAATAAAATGCCTAGAGGAGAGGACACAGAGATATGCAGACACAAGGAAGAAGGCCATGTGAAGATGGAGGGAGATGATGGAGTGATGCAGCTACAAGCAAGGCATGATAAGGATTGCAAGGAGCCCCCAGAAGCTGGAAGTGGCAAGGAAGGTGCCCCTCGCACACAGTTTTCAGAGGGAGAGTGGTCCTTCCAACATCTTGACTTTGGACTTCTGGTCTCTACAATTGTAAAAGAAAAAAATTCTGTTGGTTTAAGCCACCCTGTTTGTGGTAACTTACGATGGCAGCCTTAGGAAACTAATACAGGTTTCTAAGAGCAATGGTGTAATTCTGTAACCTCTATGACTTCCTTTCACAAAATGACTGAACGAGAAACTGACACAGAGATAAGGACTCAATGTTTAGTAAGTCAGCTTACAAATGCATTTACAAACTCATAGAGGCACAATAGAAATAGAATCTTGGAATTAAAGGGGTCATTATGGGTTATTTTGCTCAATCTCCCACAATACAAGCACTCTCTACAGAGCATCTTACAGATGGTTCCTGGCCTCTAGTAGATAACAGGAAGCTCAGTATCCCATAGTGCTGGGCAGAGGTGGAACTTTTAAGGAAAAGAGTATACATGCCCTGTAACCCACGATAGACAATTAGACACACTGCACTGATGCCGCAGCTGTACTGTGCCTTTACAGCTTCGATACTGAAGTAAGGCAGCTGCAAAGAGCATCAACGTTGTGGTTTAAATGCTGCCAAGATCTCACCGTCTTTCTGAAACCTAATTCAATTTGTGCAAGAAGGAAATAATAGAAATATTATTCAGCAACATAATTTTACTCAATTATCTCTGCCCAAATCCCTGTGGCAACTGAAAAATAGAATTAATTTTCATACTCATGACCAACATCCCAGTCAAATTAAATCAAATCAACTAAGATTTATTATTTTTTTGGGGGGTGGTAAATGTTTTGTTGAAGCAAAGCAGAGATCTTAAAAAGTATGTCAGTCATTGTGTAGACCTCAATGAATTCTCACAAATTAAACCACCTGTATAGCCTGCTCTCGGATGAGAAATAGAACCTTACCAGCATCTCTGAGCTCCCCTCATGTCCCCTTCTGGTCACTGATACCCCCAACACCAGCCACTCTCACGACTTTTAACTGATTGGGTTAAATTGTACTGTTTTTTTAATTTTTTTATCTTTTCTGTGGTAAAATAAAAATAACTTAAAAATTGACCATTTTAATCATTTTTTTAAATGCACAGTTCAGTGGCATTAAAAGATCTGCCAATTTTAAATTTGATATAAATGGAATCATACGGAATCACTTTGATGTATGAGTTCTGTCTACTGGAGGCCAACCATTTTGCACCCCATTTTTATCATTTCATTTTTCCAAAAATAAATGTCTTTTTAGGTATTTTATCCACTGAAGAACAGCACCAGTGAAACTCTAAAAACAGGTGGTTTTATGAGTTAAAAGGCCCCTGGAGACATGCATCATGTTGGTGTCCATTACACATAACTGTAGTTTTGAGCCTCTCGGATTACTCCCTTGGTGACCACCTGCCCTCTATGGGCAAAGTTTCATGGTTTGTGGTTTCTGAGCATTCAATGTTAGGCTCTGGGCCACCACGAGAGTCATCCTGGCTGATTGGTGGGCTGGAGGTTCAGAAGCCCAGAAGTGAATGGACACTTTCTAGAACAAACAAGATGTGAAAATTTTCTTAATTTAAACCAGAAAATGTAAGGAGTGACTCGGGCCTCCGGTGTCATAATAGTGTCAATTAAATGAAAACTACCCTATAAACCTGAGCTTCTGATTTATAATGCGTGCCGTTTTAAAGATTATATGACATCCAGCTTAATGACCTAATATAAAACATTTTATTTAGCTTTATGGGCCTTGTTCTACTAAATATCACATTGCCCTCCACACCAAAGGCTGTGGAATAATCTTGTTCATCCTGTTTATAAATCTAGACAAATCTTGTCCAGTCTGCAGAAGCTCCATTACCTTCTATTCCCTGGGGCCATCTGGTGGTCATTTCTTACCAGGGAGAGGATTCGTCTATGTGGTCAGCTGCTTTTAAGTTTGTTTGACACAGAAGAACAGGTAGAGCACACAGCAGGGGTACGGACGGAAGTATAATATTCTGGATCTTGGTCACTTATTATTGCATTTAGATTCTCATATATCAAGTCTATTCTCTGTCCTGTTTTTGATGCCTTAGAATAGGGGTTCTGCAACCCCCTGGATGTAGAATGCTACTGAGCGAGCAAAGCTTCATCTGTATTTGCAGCTGCTCCCCAGCGCTAGCATCACCGCCTCAGCTCCACTCAGATCATCAGGCATTAGATTCTCATAGGAGCACTGGTCCCTGATACCGAAAAGGTTGGGGATCACTGCCTTAGAGACAGACTTTTTTAAGGAAAGATCAGAAAGCATCAAAGTTAGGAACAGTTTCAAGATGGAAAAATGGTCACCCATGACTAAAACAGTAGGATGCTCAGAAAAACTGAAGGGAAGTCACATCATATGTACACGTAAGGACGGCAATAGGGAGCTAGGACACAGTCTTTATAAGGATTGTGGAATCATATAAAAGATGATATTTTTTCCATGATAGCCCGATACAAAATCCTGCCTTCATCCCTCTTACATGTTAAGCCTTTTCCTGACAGCCGTGTCGCCAGTATGGACAAGGGTAATTGTATGGTGTTCTTAATTAGGCATCATACTTACTTATCTTCACCATCCGTCACACAAAGGACCTTGCCAAGCGCAGGACTCTGACCCTCAATCATAAGCCACATGTGAGACTACAGAGGTTTCAATGAGCAGCTGCCACCATCGTATCCCATTACATCTTCAAGAGCTTCCTTGCTGTCCACCAGTGAGGTCAGATGCCCTCCCCTTCCCCTCACTGTCCATCACAGCGTGACAGGTGAGCGAAAGGACAGCATCAGAACGGTGGTGCCTAGGAAGCCTGGAGTTCATAGGTGCAACTGTTTGCCAACATGACAGATTGCTTGTTTCATATGCAAAGGAGGAAAGAAAAGAGGGGCCCCATGGGATCCCAGGGCTCTGCAGCAGGCAGGCACAGCCTGCGGGCACAGGGCAGGCAAGCCAGGGCCTAGCAAGGGCCCCTGTGGAGGGGTGAATCCGTAAACAGTGAGCTGAGCGCATCAAGACTCCAGCCCTGCATCTGCTCCCTGGTCCTGAGCAGGGATCACAGAGTCACAGAGCGAGAAAGGATTTGGGGACATCTATACCACCCTTTCTTTTTACAGATGAGGAAACAAAGTCACTGAAGGGTAACTTATATGCTTCGGGTCATGTCTCTGGTTAGCCAGAGCTCCTTCTACTGCATTTATGGCCTCCGAATCCAGAAAAAGTAGCTCTCTCCAGCCCATTAGAATTAGTACAGAATGTCGGCAGGTGACTGGGGTTGGGGTAATGGGTTACAATTTTAAGATTGTATGAAAGGGCAAGAAACCTAAGCACAGCCAACACATTGGCCTAATGCAACTCGAGTTTAGGAGGACCACTGCAGTTACGGGAAGAACACTGTGGGGACTTTCAGTGGCTGCCAAAGCGAGCCTTCCTGCAGGATTATTCCACGGTAGCGTTTTCTGTAACAGTAATGTTTCCTAATACCCACTCGCATGCTCGAATGTTCTAACAAATGAAGAATTGGAGAATTTTATACTAAAAAAATTTTTAAGAAGAAAAATTATAACTATAGGGGTGAGGGGTTAAATGGCTTGCTTCTCCCTCCTACCCAAATGTGTGGGCCTCCACCCACCCCCCACCCCCAAAGAGCAATTATGAGAGAGAAAGAGATAAGAGAAAGAATGGACGGAGAGGAGAGAGAATGGAATTATCATTACACATAGCCTCTACTGGGAAAGAATCCTTAGGTAACATATAATCATTGAATCCTTTTCAAGGAATAACCAGAATCTAATAAATAGCCAGTTATGCGGTATTAGAATTAGAGATGAGTGTGCCGACAAATAATCAGAATTCAAATGAATGAGATGTTTACCCAAATCGTCGGTAACTCACTCATCCTCCTGACAGTGTCATTCCTTCTTCCAATATAGCACATCCCTTCCAGTTCAGTACACAATGCTCTTTCATTTCCAAACCTTTTTTTTTTTTTTAAACCTTACAATATTCAACGAAATGTTACACGGCTAATTTAAAATATTTACTACTCTAAGTTAACTGCTTTCACTGTTTTTGCTCCTTTTCTTGCTTTGTCTCTTCAGCTGGGTTTATGTAGTTATATACATGATGCGCACTGAAACTGTCAAATAATAATACAATGCAGTCAGAGGCCTTTCCCAAAGGTAGATTTCCTATGAAACGGTGCAGTGGTTCCTATAGGGTTTAAATGCTACCTTGCCATGGACCGCGAGGTCAGAAAGATTGATTTAGTGTTTTTCCTCTGCCTCTTACTAGTAGTGTGTCCTCAATATTGCCGTCTGATAAGCGGGCTGGGAATAATCTTGGCATTCATCGTGTATGTTTGTTGCAAGGATTACATATGACCTATATAAAGTACTTAAGACTGTGTCCAGAACACAGTAGTAGTTTAGAAGCAGTACTTAAATAACAGTCCCTGGATACTACAGTCTTAAAACGGTGTCCAGGCAGTTAAATCCTCATAAGACCTGTCCAGTAACTCAGTTTTTATCCTCCTTTCAGTATGAACTTGTAATATTGGTCTGCCCTGGCGTAGAGTGTGTTTTCATTATGCACATCTGGCCAGCAAGAATTCTGTGCCTCCTTGTATTGCACTTAGCACAGTGCCACATGCAATTACAGGCTTAACACTTCCATTCTGATGATAATGATGATGGCAGTAACAGCACCATTGATAATGGCTAAGAGATGAAAAATAACCTGAAATTCGAAACTCGCCCAAGGAGGGGCCATCTCTCCCTAGCTCTGGGCTGAACACAATAAAAATCATCATCTCAATCATAGTTGCAATTAAACACTTCCCTGCAGGAAGCTGGAAGTAAAAGATCCATCAAGTTCATGGGCGCTGCCCTGGGGAGCATTTCACCTCTTCCTCAAGGCAGCAGACTGTGCTTCAAATTATTAACAGGCCATTAAGTACCCACAATCCCTCGGGGTGTCCAGGTGGCTAGAGTGATGCCTTAAAGCTTTGTCCTTTTGCTTTAGGGTTTTTTGGTCCTCTTCCTTATAGTAACGAAAGATCAGTTTTGAATAGGTCACTGGTTCCGGTGGTTTTCCAGAGCCTCTGGAAGTCCATGACACTTTGGTTTCCGCCCTCCAGTCTTGTTTTGTACAGCCAGCACTATATGCTCATGTAAGTTGAGACGAAACAGTGTCCTTTTCCCCTTGCCTCGTTTCTAACAACATCTGAATATGATAAAAACAAGGTGCACACAAGGAAAGACTTGACTTAGAGGAGCTGGAAGAATTGGGAATCAACTTCCCCAAGTCTCCAGGGCTTTCCACTGATGGAGCTTTCATAAATGTCCTGGCTAGGCATTAAGGTGGTTTTATGTCTCAACTGGCCTCTTCAATTAGGAAAATTAATTCAACAGTCAGAAAGATGGAGTAGAGTGAGCTCTGCTACCCTTAGAGGTCAAGCATACAGAACGAGAGCCAGGCCAACTCAAGAATAGCAGTGGAAATGCACTTCTATGAGTGACAGGCTATGTACTGACACCTTCGCGGAGCTCTCAAACTCAGCAGCTCATCGCACTCGGAGCCTTCCAAACAAAACTGTCTTCACAGATCTTCCCTCTGCCTTTGCAAAGCAGTTTGCCCTCAGTTTTAAAGCAGACCAATTAGGATATCAAATAAGATATGAATGAAAGGCAACATGATACAAATGTAATGCTAGATTATGAAAATTAAGAGTACCAGCATGAATGTTTCGGACAATAAAGCTTCTCAGTGTGACTTGACTATTTTCAATGGACTGTTGATCCTAGATGTGTGCAAGACTTATCAAAGCAGTAAAATTTAAATACGTAGAACATACTTGTATTGTTCAGACATACAGAAAAGTTAGCAATTTCCAAAACTAAGTATCAACAGAGCAGAAATGAGTGGGACACATGGTATGTATGCCATCGCCACAAGGGAGCCCAAAGATGGCAGTTTTCCCATACTTGTTTTCTGGGTCAGAAGGACACGATGGGGGTGTGGTGGGACAGTGGTACCTCCATCGCCTCCTAAGTAAAGACAGCAAAATCAAATGATGTTTTTTCTCTGATTCTCAGAGCTGTGCGCTTCCTTTCCCAACATCGAATTCTGCAATCGACTTCAAGTCTGAGAGTACACCAACGGCCTTGGTGAGTCAAGTTTAAACTTCAAAGACGATAAAGAAAAAAAACAAAAATATAAAAAATAAAATAAATAAAACTTCAAAGACCAGAGGTCAAATCTTACACCAGATTTGTAGTGAATTATTTCATCTATCGCTCAACAAAAGTTTATCGCGAGCCTTCTGAGTCAGGTCAGTTCTCAGAACTGAGCAAAGAGCAGACAGAAAAACAGACTGTTTGAAAAGGGGAAACAGGCAACAACAAGTAATCAGGGTTATAGCATAACAGTACTTGCTATGCCATATAAATTAATAGAAGATTACAGTGTAGAATGACTGGTACAGAGGTGGGAGTGCCTATTTCAGGTAGGATGGTTTTCCATCTGCTATATTAATCAAGTCTCTGGCTTTCATGTGTTCATTGGCAGATTATTTGATATTTGGTATCCTATTGGATACCAGAGATTATTTCCTAACCAATCACATAAAGTCTCCTAGAGACCAGCTTCTCTCCTCTGTAAACCTTTATTCCCAGCTAACATTCTCTCTGCCCTTTCTCCGTGACTGTAAGGGGTGGGACAGGGATGATATACCTGAGAATAAAATGCGACTATATTGAAGGTCAGTTAAATCAAAGTAGCTTCTCTTTTCCATATGCTAAAAGAAATGCCTGCTTGTTGTAAAAAAGGAAAAATGGAAAATACAGTAAAGTATGAAGAAGAAAATTAAAATCACTATCTTATCCACCAGGAAGACTACTGTTAACATTTTGGTGTGTTCCCTGAATGTTTTCGTAGATTTCTCTACCTCCCCTCCACCTTGCACACATACGTACACACACAAGTTCACGCTGAACATTCTGTTTCTTATTTTACATTTTCTCTCCTTAACATTGCAGCACAAATATATTCTCATGTACAATAAATTTTTTTGAGGATATTTTAGTAGCTGCACAATATTTTGTCCTATAATTATACCATACTTTAATCAGTCACTTCCATATGGATGGCAAACTATTTCCAATTTTTTACTGTTAAAAATGCCGCTGATATATACATATATAGTACATGTCTCTAACTATTTCCTTGAAATAGATTCCAATGAGAAATACTGAATCAAGAGGGAGGATGACAAACACTTTTAAGGCCTTTGATAAAATTGCCAAATTGAATTCCAGAAATCTGGCACAACAATCTTACCCACAGTGTCTAAGAATGCCTGTTCCAATATATTCTCAAGAGCACAAATGCATTACTCCTCTTCAATTTTTTCAACAATAAAAAAATCTATGTCACTGCTATTAAAATTTTTATTAATTTCTTTATTCACTAATTGAAAAGCTTATTTCTTATTTCTATATATTATTCATTCATAGTTTCTTTCTTGTGAACAGTCGAATTCACATAATTTGCCCACTTTTTAAATAGAGTTGGAATTTATTTTTTTAATTCATTGTATAACAATTTTGCTGGATAAGGATCCTTCCAGTTACTTAATGGTTGTATTAATATTTGGAACATATTTCAGTGATATGAGATGTTAAAATAAAGTTGCCGTAGCGTGCATTATGTAAAAACCTCTGGTGCTGGGAGATTCAAAGAGTACTCCATCTTCACCACTGGAATTAACTTGAAGGCGATAGTGGAGGTGACCGTGCCAGGCACGCAGTGAAAGTGAAACACAGGCTGGTTCCCTTCCTGTCCCAGGCGAGCTCACCGCAGACTGGCACTGGCCTCGTGGCCACTCCACGCTCTCCTGATCAGAACATAACCCCATGTCATGCCCTTGTCCTTGACATTCGCCCTCTTCTTGGCACCATTCTGTTTTCCTAATCCATTCTAAGTTTATATTATAACTTTTCAAAAACATTTTAATAAGACAGTGATTTGAGACTTAGACCATCAGTCTTTGTGCACAATGAATAGTTCCATACATTGGAACCTGACCTTGGAAAGGAACAGATCTCAAGTAATGATTATGTAATATACTAGTATTTTAGTACTTCCAGAATGTGTGAGCTTGGACTAGTTATTTAAATTCTCCTAGGATGAGTTTTCTCACCTGTAAAATGGAGATAATTATAGGTATCTTGCATTTCAGGTGGCCCCTCCATGTGTAACAACAAAGTACCTTGCAGGAGTTGCTGTGGGAAGGAAGGGCTGGACAGAGAAATAGAGCAGAATACCAGAAGCAGACTGGACACAAAAAGAATGTGTTTGTTCAGCACTCGAATTCCTAACAGTATCATAAGTAACAGTAGAAAAGGGGACAGTTTTGGGTACTAAGCTACTCAGATTTTGATTCTGTCAGAAGGGAGTCTCATGGTTCTTGGCCTGTTTAACCCAGGATGTTTCTTCCCTAGCTTAAGTATGAGCTCAATTACTTCAGGGTTTTACTGCAATGCTGTTGAAACACAAGCATTTTACTAATAACACCGAATCCAATTTACTTTCTCACTTATACTTTTCTTTCCTCTTAGCCTTTTTTATTTATCTTTAGAAAATTGCTGATTGTGTCTCACATGAGCCAGGGAACAAATTCTTGACCTTCTAAAGCTGAGCTACTTACGAAGCAGACATAAGGCCTGTGGCCATGGGTGGGATCTCTCAGGGGAGAGGCTGAGAACATCTTAAAAGAGATTGGTACAGCATTGTTTTGTTGACACTTTCCCAAAATGCCCTGCTGATTGTCCATGCAAATGAGCTCTGACATCTAGAGACTTCGATTTCTGCTACTGATGTGATCCTAATCTACCAAGGTTTTGGGTTTTTCAATTTTTTTGAAGGTACAGAAATTTTACACACAAATTAGTACTAGACAGATTTTCGTCAATTCAAAAGTAACTTAGATAAAATAGAAAAGAGGCTCAGATATTAAAAAACTTTACTTACTACCACTCACTGAGAAACTGTCAAAGGTAACACCAAAATGCAGGTTTGAATCTTCCCACCCCAGCAACAGTTATTAAGATAATATGCAGTAATAACAACAAATTAAATAGATAATAAGTTTAAAATTAAATGTCAGAGTAGAAATGCGGAAAATTTAATAAGTAATATAACGTCATTTATTTCTCTCTGCCTTTTTGTTGCTGTTGTTGTTGTTGCTTCTTTCCTGGGTCACAGTAAAGAAGTTCCGACCTCTCACACATCCAGTCTACCTGGTTTTTTCCCTTTCCTGCCGTTGCTATTCAGCCTTCCCCTCCCTCCTGCCACATTGGTTTCTCTCCTGGTTTAACTCTCCTCCTCATTTACATCTCAGTCAGACACTGTCTCTCTCTGAGAACTTTGTGATCACCTCTCCTCACCCCCAGCTCAGTAAGGTGTGTGTTCTCAAGACGGCTTGCTCTTCCCCTAGCACTTTCCTCACCATATGTTTGTGTTTGTTTTCTGTGGGTAAGGTACTAGTCTGTGAGCTCCTTAAGGGCAATGCCTACCAGTTTCCATCTCTCCCTCCCCGTGTGTATCCCCGCACCTCCTACGAGGCTTGCTGGTGAGAGGCGGAGAACGGAAGAGTGAACACATACATAGATGTACATACAAAAGTGCAAAGCGTCTCAGAGCAATGTGTGTATTAGCTGGCAGCATCCTGAACTGTTCTTGGTAACAAATGCTTGTCTTTGGGATAAAGATTAGACTGAAACTTGGTGACACGAGAAGAATGAACAGGATTCAGAAACAGCCTTCCGGAAACGTAACATGTCAAGGGAAATGTACAAGCAGCTCCCAAGAAATCACAGAAACCTAATTACATTTGCAAACTATTTCACAAAATCCTATAAAATTACCATCATGCCCTAGGTTTTCAAAATCAATGTAATTCTCAAACCTTGGTCTGTGGAACTTTTCTTGTAAGGAAAACTAGAGGATGACCATGAACCCAGAGCTGTTTTCTAAGGACTGCAGAGAGTGTTCCAGAAGACTCTGCGTGCACTAGGTTACCTTTCTTCCTAAAGTTCAAAATTCCAATGAGTTTTTTAAATATAGATGAGATTATTTCCACTCTGGGGTTTTAGTGTTTGGATGTCAACCTCATTTTATAATCTCACATGGTTCTGAGTGGCACAGGCTGATCAGGTGCTAGGATCAGAATGAGTTTCTGTCATGGCCGATTCAAGATGTCTCTGCAATGTTTCAGCATCCTGAAATTCAGCAGTCAGCTAACAGGGCATCCTTTCTGTCCACAGACTACCCTTTGTGACCATGATGCATTTGAACATAAAATCACTTTGGTCTGGTATGTAAAGGAAAATTAGACTTCAAAACCTAGATGTCAAATTCTATAATAGATTTTTAATGAATCAATTATTAATTCAGTTGTCAGTCAACGAAAGTTGTTTGAGTACTTTTTATGTGCCAGGCCATCGTTTAAGCAGGACACAGAGCAAAGTGATCTGTGCATCAATATGCAGGTCAGTGCGCTAAATGTCAGACCAATATTCGTGTTTTTAGATCCCTAGTCCAGCGCCCTTTCCACCAGACACATTCCAGGAAATCCCATGCTTCCTCGGATTTCAGACCAATTATCTACTTGGAGCACATTTGACAGAAACCCCATGCTTTCTGTGTGAAGATCATCAGCATGGCCATCACATGGACTGTTATGTCTTGTGATGAAAAAAAGTTTCCCACAAGCAGCAACTTATCTTTTAATCCATGCTGGCTTCCTTTGACATGCAAATTCCCCAATGCCATATTTAAGAAACACCAGCATTCCTAACAACTCCTATAGCCCATCTAGTCTCCTTCCTTCATTTTCTCAGAAATCCATTTTGGGGTTGCTGACAACTTTAATTAATCAGTCTGAAAAGCAGGAATTTTCAGGGGATCGAAATTCACATTAGGATAGCCATCTTCATGTCAGTAGTTGATAATTGTCCACTCTTATCCCAAAGAAAGGGGCAGATGTAAAATGTACTTAGAAAGTAATGAGACAAGTATTTACGAACGGTATGTGAAAACCAGCCTTGTTACTTGTCAGTCACACTTTATATACCATAATTCCTTAAGGCAACCCTAAGAGATGATGCCAGAGTCACAGCTGTGGACACAACGCCCAAGATAATTTCACCAACTGGGAACCAAGTGCCCCAAAGCTTCATATTTAGATGCATGAAGGGTACCAGAGGCATGATTAGTCATACATTAGGGCCAGAAAATAAATGGTCAGGCTGCAATATATCCTCTAGCTCAAAGAAAATACATGAGGGAGGCTAAGTGAAAAAGATTGAAAATAAATCCTAAAAATCTCCTACACCAATAGATATAAAGGTTGAAAAGGCACCAGTAAAACCAAGAAGCTGAGTACATGGGGGGGGGGGGGCATTCTGAATCCACAGAATAAGAAAGAATTTAAGTGTGTGACAAGAGAGCTAAAGGACAGCCCGTTTACCACCGCTGTAATCCTGACCTGCTGGCTGGTAGCCGACGAGCTGTTTGTATACTCAGGATCTGCCCTTTATTTCATTTGCAGTGTGGGCTCCATGACTGCGCTTCCAACAAGCTCAGGCTCTTGCATGGAAGGAAGGCTTCGGTCACCATCTTTGTTTGAAAAAATTTGAACTTTGAGGATATAAAGAGAACATCTCTTAAATGTTAAATATAATCGGAAATAGTCTCTCTGTAATTTTCTTTAAAAAAACGACTGTGTTTAGAAAGATTACTGTGACTGCTTTTGAAAGCCTCAAATATTTATTTATTAAGTCAGGGCCCCAATTTGTAGATAAAATGTACAGCGATCACCATTTTGTTTTTTAACAACTGGGTTATCCATGTTATAAGGGCACAGAGTAGATAATAAACTGTCATGAAAATAAAATGTTTTCCTTCAATGTTAGATAATAATTATTACTTTTGAATTTTATCATGGACAAGGGTTGAAAGTTAATGTGCACCTTAACAGAGACACAAAATGATATAATGTTACATTTATAAAGCTCTTTCACACCTGTGAACTATTTTGGACCTACTTTTATAAAATCATAGAATGTTAGCATTATAAGGGGACTCTTAAATGACAGGAATCTTATCTAATGGCATAGAGCTATAGCCTGTCCTCAGATACCATGGTTTGCTGTTTCCTTATAAAGTTGATAAGATGCTAACTCTTGTTTATCTCAATTAGACTATGGAAAAAAAAATGGTTTTGTTATATGTCATTTCACTTAAAAGTCACAGAACCTATCGATGATGTTAAGTGAGGACTTGGTGTACAAGAATACAGATTGACGATTTACCATACAGTTTCTTGATTAAAAGTTTACACTGGGAAGTGGGCAATGGGAGAGACTGTTAGGTCACCTGGATCGAATCACAGACACCTGGACCCTGTGTAGTAACTTTCTATCACTGTCCATAATCTAAACTTGAGAAACAGAGAAGCTTTTGTTGGTTCAGGCTTTAATCTGTCTAGGTTTTTTTCCATTTGATTTCATTTCCTTTTAGTTTTAAAAGAAGTTGTATCATCTGAACACATTTTCCAAAAAGAAGTTTTTATCATAATTTTAAGGTAATATACTGACCTTACATGATAAAAAGACATTAGAGGAAGCAGTGTGAAAACAAATGATAAAACCCGTAAAATCCAACCCACACTTCCACATACATTTTCTTCAGCCATTCTGCAGCCCCTTATCATTTACTCATTCTCTTTGATGCTCAAACTATTCAGTTTGATAATTTTGTGTACAGTTCCAAGGAGAATGAAGAGGGTTTTTTGAAAAAAAGTTATTTTCATATTAGAAATAAAAATAGATAGTCAATGTTGTAAGATGTCATTAAACAGCCGGTAGGATGAGGTCTGTGAAGAGAGCATCAGATTTGACAATTGAAAGATCATTAATGATGTTTTCTAGAATAGAATCAACAGGGTTATAAATACACCAAATTGTAAGGGTAAAAAAGGGTAGATTTTTCTGTGTTTGAAGAAAAAATGAGAGACTGGAGATGAGGCAGTAAATAAAGGAGAAGCTGGGGCCTCTGGGGACAGAGGGTGGGACTCCATTTTTCTTGTTTTGTTTTTAAATGGGAGTGACATATGTAAAGTCTGTGGGGAAGGAGCCTATAAACAATGACACATCAGAAATTAAAGAGATTAAGGAAAATCTGAATAATTGATAGAGCATTTCAGAAAAGAAGAGAAGGGCATAATGAGAATAATTTGCCTTGAATTGGAGAAAGAAAAGCTCTTCCTACAATCCTGGAGACAAGACAGTGAAGGTGGGTGGTGACTTACAGAAGTCTGAATGTATGAAGATAGGTAGATAAAATAGCTTCCCACCCAGAACCTCAGTTTTCACTATAAAAAAGGCAGTAAGTCCTTTTGAAATAGAATAGCTATTAACAGAAATGGGAGCTGAAAATGATCAATGTTATGTAAATGCATGGTCCGGTAGCATGGAAGTCCAAGAAAAATGGAGACCATGTTTACAGTAGCAAAAATCCAGATAAACAGCTGAATGTCTCTGGAAGGCAGAATATTGACCCTAGAAAGCAGATGGTTGGTTTGACCAAAGAATGACAATTTGAAGTATAAATGTCCCCACAAAGCCAAAAAAGAAAGATTTTTAGGATAGGAGCAAGAAGGGGCTGAATTACGCCATACTGAGGTTAGTCTGGATGGAAAGGAAATATATGTATATTCCTTATATAATATATAAATATAATGTTATATATATATGTGTGTATGTGTGTGTGTGTGTGTGTGTGTGTATATATATACATATATACACACACACACACACATATATACATACATATAAAGAGGGACTCCAGTGCTTAAAAATGATAAGATCAATAAACAGAAATATGACAGAACACATAATATGTCTGAGAACTAAAGGAGGTATTATTAATAATGTCCTGACAACAAGCATAAATAGGCCCGACACAGAAAAAACTGGAACATATAAGAAACCATACTCAAGCGTGTATAGATACAGTTGCCGGGCTTGCAAAGATTAAGGTACTTGATCTTCGAACTTGTTTCTGGATGGTCTATGATTAAAGTACGAGTGAGGATGATAAGGCTGAGTGTGGGCTGTAGTGAAATTCCTAAAAGATTTAAGAGAGGGAAGAAGAGGTCAGTAGAAAACTACAAGTGAGCATGGAGTGTGTATGACAGCACAGCAGGAACATCGAAGAAAGGGTGATGGATTGAGCTGGAAAAGTAGAGATCAGGAAGAGATAATAAAGATCCAAAAATAATAAGGATTATACAATAATTTTGTATCTCATGGTATATGGGAACCAAGAGCATGAGCAGCAACCATTCAGAAAGGACACTGTTTCTTCATATGGAATTGAGATGTGTAAAAGGCATTAGTCTCAGAAACATTTTATGAGTATCAGCCTCTTCTCTCCCTTCCTAAAAGAAAATGTGTAACCTGGCGTGAAGAGGGAAAATCTGCTTCATCACACATCGCATCACCATAGTTCACTACAGCATCTACACTTTTATTATATTGTCTACTGGGTAGGAGGAAGGAAACTCCCACAGCTTACGTGTGTATTTCTGTAGGCTGACAGTTGCCCATTGAGCTCGCAGAGAAAGACGCTCGGGGCTATGGCCTTTTAGCACAGTTAATGAAAACACAACCATTTTCTGAGTTGTTATTGCTATGCTCTTTCAGGATAGGTAACATTTCAAGTATCAAGGCTACTGTAGCTAGAAAGTGAATAAGGAGCACTAGGCTGTGTTAAATTTAAAAAAAAAAAAAATGAAAAGGAAATATCTAACTATATTAATGAAATAAAGGTGAAAACATTTGAAAAGATTTTTTAATATAATACAGATGTACCTATTTGTGTTGAAAAATGGATTTCTGCCATCTATTACATTAAATAAGTCCTTACCAGAAGCCACCTTATGTTGCTTAACTAGAATATCTCCAATGTTAGTCATTGATCAGGGGCTATCATAGATACATCTCACATGGCCAATGAACAATACCATGACAGTGTTTATTATACAAAGCTTTGTATAGGTTTAGTTATTAACTCCCATTGGAGCGATGTGTAATTGTGCACTTGCAATGCCAGTCAATCAATATCGTGTACTACTCAGGGTAATGATGCTTGTACTTAAAGGTACACAGCTGTGATCACAACAACTATTCTCTGCCTTGGCTATTTCTAAAGTGCTTCCATTTTCAAAATATTTGAGCCTTTATAAGGTGACTCTGGCAGTTGACACAAGAAGAACTCACCTACAGTTCAAGATACCAAATATATTTCTGGGTAATTGTATAGGAGAGACTCAACCATTATTCACTGAGTTGGGGTAGAAAGTGATGGGTGGGATAGAAAAAATATATATATTCCTACAAAACTATATTAGGCAGCCCATATCTATGAGGCCATCTTTTACATGACAGAAAACAATGCAGCAGTCATGAGCAGAGGACTGTAGAGGAAGACTTCAGGCACAAAGTAAAGAAGGTGAGACTTAAAGTGGATGTGAAATAACAGGGGAAATTTGCTTTGGAGACTATGGAGGAAAGGAGAGAGAGAGAGAGAGAGAGAGAGAGAGAGAGAGTGAGAGAGAGAGAGAGAGAGTGTGTGTGTGTGTGTGTGTGTGTGTGAGAGAGAGAGAGAGAGAGAGAGAGAGAGAGAGAGAGAAAGAGAGAGAGAGAGATTGATTTAGATTCTAAAATAGTATTTGATGAAGTGTGTTCTTTTTACATAAATGTATTACTTGTAAGGCTTGAAATTATAGACTCTTCACTCAAAGGAAGACTGGAAAATACAAACGCCACTCCTAATTTACCCATGCAGGAACTCAGACTTGCAAACTTATCTGAAGTGCTACAGACACTTCAAGGACAGAATTAACACAACTCTGTGAATATACTAAAAAGCATCAAATTGTATTTATTAAATGGATGAATTGTATGGTATGTGAATTATATTTCAATAAAGCTGTTACTTAAAAAAAAAAATGATAGACTTGGGGTTATGGGACTAGAGCATGTCTGCTGAATTCCAAATCAGAGAAAAGACAGTAACAACACACTAATCAAATCCTGACAGCAAACAGTAAATGTTTAAAACAAATGAACTTTTCTACTGCCTCAAACATCAGGATGCCTTTCTTCCTTACCTTTCAGACACGACTACCTCTGCCATTGAGTCTGATCACAGCATTTAAGCAATTCAGCAACAAAAAGGCTATATTTCATTTGTCATTTTCCCTAAACCACTGACATTCTGATTAGCAGATTCATGAATGATCAAAAATATCTGAAGATGAGTAACAATTACTTTACAGTTCTTCCTCCTAAAGTTGCTTGGATAATTATAGTGATACCATCTGACTTGTCATCATTGCTGTCATCACAGTCAAACCTAGGGTGGGGAGAGGGTAGGACCCAGATACAGTCTCCTCAGCTGTCACAGAAAAAATTACTGAACAAACCACCTCAGACGCCATGGTAAAATGCACGGCCACATAGAATTTCCAAATGATATCCCAGCATGAAGCCATTCCTAGCCTGATGGCTATACCATTGGTTCAGGGGCAGTCTCTCAGGGGACAGTTCCAAGCAGCTTGTACTCTCAGAGTTCTGATGATCACAGCTGTAAAGTTAGCCTATAAATCTCACTCACACCTTGCCCTCCTCACCAAGTTTTGGAACTGACACTTCCTCATTCTATATTTACATGGAAGATTTTACTCATACTGTATTGTAATTCTGTGAACTCGCTTTCCCTTTATAGTTAATCTGTGGAGAAGAAAACACATATTCATTCAGTTATTATTCATTCATTTATCTAAGGACAAGTAACTAACTCCACATGACTTGATCTCATTCTAAGGATGGTGATGTTACTATATTCTCCATTCCCTGGAAAGGTCCCTTTTTAAGACCCTCATCTTTCACATAATTGATACTCTATATTTTCAAGAACCATGGGGAGCTTGGTAGAACAAGAGAGAGGAAGAATTGTCAGTAGAATTGGAAAAAAGAATCAGTTCTGTAAACCATTATCTGATTATCAAGGTACTCAGAGAGAGTTGAGGCCCTCATTAATTTCTTTTTAGAGGAGGAGGAGGAGGAGATGGGGAAAAGAATCTCTCTGATTTCTCCTCCCCATTGGGTATTCCTTCTTGCAGTGGGTCAGCTCTGATACAGACACATTCTTTAGTGAGGTAGAAATAAATTAATATGCTTTCCAAAGTTAAAGAATGAAAGAGAATCACAGCAAATGATTTCCAAGAAGCTAACCTTTCTGGGTAAACTACAGATGTTGGGTCTTTTTGAACACTGAGAGCATTTCAGATTGTTCAAAAGTGGGCTGTCATAACTAGATTGAAGGACTTTGAATCACTTGGTTGGCATCAGAACATAAGGAAATGTACTCATTTCATAGAATAGGTATTTTTCAAATGTCTATTTGTCCTTGGGATTTGGAGAGAGCTTTGCTAAAATCTATCTTAAGAAAAAACTGTAAAGATTCTGTCTTGTTTTGTGCTTTGAGAATAATGCATGAATACATTAGGGCTACTGTTGGAGTTAGTCATGGCTTGTTGCTGCTCAAAGATGCATGCACCACTCAGCTGATCTTCGCCCTTAATTTCTAACTGCTTTATTACTTCCTAACAGAGTTCATTGGATGAAAGCAATCATTTCTTGGTAGGAGAAGTTAAGTGATAGTATGTAAGACACCCAGTTCAACGAAGGCCTTCTTAAACTTGTCAAGTAGTACCTAGAACTTGAGTTCTACATTTATTCCAAAATTAGATTCAATTTCACAGAGCTGAGTAAGGTAGGTGACCTTATTAAAAGAGTGAGAATTCAAATTAAACTCAAAACTGAGAGCAGATGATACCCTTTAATGATAATTAAAAAAATATAAAGGAAAATATAAGAAGGTGCCTGTTACATCCAAAATAGATTCTCAATCATACTTCTAAAAATGTCTTCCAGAAGGCTTACGCAGCTGTTCTTCAATGGAATCTCTTGGATCAACTATTATATTTCACATTCAATTTTATGTTTAGTAGTATGGCATTTGCAATTTCTCTATTTAACAATGCACTTATATCTAAATACTTTTAAACCCTGTACTCAGAATCCTTATTCTGAACATTAAATGACTATATTGCTGGCAACATGAAGGTACATTTGAATAAAAGCTTCAAACAAATAAAAAACAAAAAATGCCAGTTCTTGATAAATGCACAAAATAAAGGGTATTCACACATGTAATTTAAAGAGTTGTCAGAATTTAATAAATATGGTTTTCAAAAATTATATACATATATCTAACAATGAGATTATGCAGGAAAACTTTGAACCCTTTCCATTCCACTTTCCATTCATCTCTTGATCTAAACAAGGCAACTGTGAAGAGAATTCCTTAATAAATACAATTTATTCTTCTTCCTTCACGTCTCCTCCTCAATCAAAAACTGAACTTCAATCAAAAACAAAAAGTAACAAGTGAACTAAGAAAACAAACAAAAACATAGATACAGATAATAGAACAGTGGTTACCAGAAGGGAAAGCGGGGAGAGAGATGTGAGTGGGTAAAAGGGGTCAAATATATGCTAATGGAAAAAAAAAAACAAAACCTAGACTTCAGGTGGTGAGCAAGCAAGAGAGTAAACAGACGTCAAATTATAATGTCATACAGCTGAGATTTATATAATGTTAATGACTAATGTTACCTTAATAAATTTAATATAAAAAACTAGGCTGTTGGATAGTAGCTTGAGCTTAACTGGACAACTAGAGCAGAGTGATAGAGCTAAGTGGAATCCCAGATCAGTAATCCAAAGCTCTAAGACCAAGGGTGAAACAGAAAAACCTAAGTAATCTTGTTCCATCTCCAGAATAAAATAGCATCAGTCTGTGTTCTGAAGCTGCCCATACAACAGATCGGCACTCACTGGGAACTATGGGCCACTGTGGCACTGGGGACTGAGCCTACATCTTCTCTCTTGAAGGATGAGTCACAGACAAGAAACGAGAGCTGAACAGAAGCCCAAATATATTCTAAGGTGGGAAAGAGGAAGACTTCATTGCAATGGAAAGAATTAGCCAAAGCTTCATGATAAACAGGTCACTTTGACCTGGGTCTTGAAATAAAAATATTTTGGGAGATAGGATCAAGCAGAAAGATGAAATCAAGTTATGAGGGCCTACAAATGAAGTATTAGAGTGAAGCAGATAGCATGGGACTGCCCGGGTCCACAAATGCCAACTCATGGGCTCGCTGCATTAGAAATAACTTGGGGAGCTTGTTGAAAGTTATGATTCTATGATTTTCTAATTCCATAAGTGTGGGGTGTGGCCAGGAATCTGCTACTTAGCCAGGTATGAGTCCTAACCCCCCGGGATAATGGGATGTGATAAGAACACATTAAAAAGGCAGTTTGTATTAGCTGAAGGGGAGTGTTACAAGTTCACGGAATTTTGGTTTTATTGTATAGACAGAAGAGGTTCTTAATTACTCTATTCCATGGTATTTTGACCTGAGTAAAAAATATTTAGTAAAGTCAGAATATTTTCACTTAGAAATATATGAAGTATAGGCATATATCGGAGGGCGGGGTGGGGGGAGAGGGTCCAAACCATCACAATAACACAAACATCACAACAAAATGAGTCACAATCATTTCGCCCATGGAGAACTTGCTTTCAATTTGTTAAAAACACATCATCTGTGAAACGCAAGAAAGCGAAGCACAATAAAATGAGGTATGTCTGTATTTTTTTAAAGATTCTTATCAAGAACATTTAAATGCCAATTTATAAATTTAGGGATGAAAACTTCTGTGTAAAAGACCACAGATACAAAGAAACACACACACACAATCAAGATTTTTTCTATATTAGCAACCATGGTTATATGACTACTCTAATAATAATGGTTTTCCATTTCCTATCTGACAATTATGCATTCATTCTGGAGGTACAGGATCAGCTATCCAATTAGAGACTGAAGGACCCGGGAGGGCTCTTGGCTCTGTCACTATCTTGGGCAAATTAAAGTCTCTGTGACTCAGTTTCCTCCTGCATAAGAGCATAATAATGACACCTAATGAGCATCAAATGATCTGGCAAGTATCATAAGAGAAAGGAAAGAACTTCAAAATATTAAAATGGAGTATGCAAAACCCAATATTATATGGAAGGCATATTCAGTTAACTGTCTCCAAGGAATATTTCTGACTTCTGAATCCTAGGGAAATAATCCCATTTTCAATCCCTTTTTAAAATGTTTTTTTAAAAAATATATGTAAATGAGGCCAGAGCCTTCCTGGGACCAGTTGTTCTGCCAGAAGCGTATGTCCCAAGGGCACCCTGCAGCTGATCCCTCCCTTCCCATGGCCACAAAGAGAAGGGCAGATGTGCAGAGGGAAGAATTGAGCAGCCTAGGACTGAAAATCTAATTTACAATAAAATTAGAGCACAATCCAGCGTAAAGCCTCAGTCAGAGAAGAACCTTTCTTCAAAACTTACTTAACTCAAATCCACACACACTAAAGATATTCCCAAGTTATCAATCTTCTACTAGGCTCTCATCGAATGCTGGCTTTCCCCATGCGTGTGCTTTTCTCCTGATGTTTAAGTGCCCCCAGGAGAAAACCCACCAGTGACTCTCATGTTGCTGACTTATGAATCTAACCATAAATCATGTGCAGCAAACTGCTACTTTAAAACGATTTCTCCAAATCTTTTAAGTTCATATTAGGAAATTAAACCCACCCTCTTGATATAATTTAGGGTTTTTTCAAAGCTATAAGGAGCCAGGATTCTGCTCTTCGACCCTCTCTACCCTTCGCCACAAACAGACCACTGTCATTTCATACTTGATGAGTATCAGGAGGTCAGAAAAGTCCAAACATTATCCACCTAAATAACTACATAGCAAATTGCAGTCTTGAAACTGGATTTGCTCAATTCACTCTCATACAGCAATGCAAAGTAGTTATTTTTAATCCCTATTTTATAACTGAAGAAATCGAGGCTCATGGAGGTTAAGTAATTTGCTTAAGATGTCATAATTAATTTATGGCAGTGTCAGAACTATGCTAGGTAATGCCTGAAAGAAGAGGAGGAGGCAAATAGAGACCTGGGGAAGTCATTCCTTTCAACCTGCTTTATCCAAGTTTACAACTGATATGCAAGCTGAGGCTACATGGTTTTCTCTCCCAGAGACCTGATTTTCCAAACTGCCCACCTCAAGAAGGCATCCTTTGGTCCTCCCAGCAGGTATCACTGAGGTGTATGGAATAACAACATTAACCTCCCCCAGAAATTACACTATTTCTCGGACTTATACCATTTGTACACATAGAGAGCTAGAATCATATAATGTTATAATTGGAAAGTTAGATGTTTTCTAATTTCTCAGTTTACAGACAAAGAAATTGAGGCATAGAAATGTGACTTGTCCAAGGTCACAGGCCTATAGGTAATCAGGACCAAGTGATCCCCTGAGACCCAATGAGTACCATCCTCTCTCCTCAGCTTGGCCTTCTCTCATCCTCATTGTGTCTTGTGTCCCCTTATCTACAGCAAAGCCTTCTTCAACTCTCTAAGAATGGAAAGAAAACATAGTGGAAGAAGCATTTAAAAAGCAGAAGTGAGAAAAAATAACAGTGAAATCTTAAGTTTAACACCTGCTCTAAGACATCTCCTTAGCTGACCTCACTTCTAGAACGTTAAAAAATTCCGCACCTAGAAAGGATTGAATCATTTGATCGATTATTTCCTTTTTCTATTACTACTAATTATCTTCCATATTTTCTTTGGATTTCACCAGTTTTTACACTCATGTTCTTCTCCCACATCCAGAACCAATTGAGAACCCCATGTTGCATTTAGTTGCCATGCTTCCTAGTCTCTGCTGGTCTGTGATTGTTTCTCCATCTTTTTTTTTCCAAGACTGTGACAGTCTTGAGGAGCAGTGGTCATGTTTTTGCAGCATGCCCCTCAGTTTGGACTTGTCTGATGTATTTCTCATAATTAGACTCAGGATATGGGTTTGGAGAAGAAGACTACAGAGGTGAAGCTCCCTCTTCATCAAATCAGGGGTACCTACTACTGTTAACATTAGTTTTTACTGGTGATGTTTTCCCTGACTGGTTGGTTAAGAAAGTTTTTACTAACTTTCCCCTTTCCATACTCTACTGTCTGGTCGAGAGTGACTAAGCTTAGCCCACAAGTGTTATTATTTGGATACTTTTATAAGAAAAATGTGTGCCTTCTGCCACCCCTTCCTATTCTGATGTAACAGGTGAGTTCAGTTATAAGCAGGAACACCTTAACAGGGTAGAAAGGCACTCAGATTGAAATAACACTTGAGAATACAATCTGTTTTGGATAGGGTTGTAGTGAGTTTGGTCACTAGTGGAAGCAGGAAAAAGAGGGTGTAGTGGGTTAAGTTGTGTTCCCCAAAATGATATGCCAAAATCCTCATCTCTGGTACTTGTGAATGTAACCTTATCTGGAAATGGGGTGTCTGTAGATGTAATCGGGTTATGAGGAGGTCATGCTGGATTCTGGGGGGTCCGGGGGGGAGGGCCTGAATCCAGTGACTGTTGTCCTTATAAAATGAGAAGAAAGAAGGCTCTGTAACTGTGGAGTCAGAGACCGGAGTGACACAGTTACAAACCAAGGAATGTCAGCGATGACTGGGCATCATTAGAGTCTAAGAGAAGTGGGAAAGAATTCTTCCCTAGAGACTTCAGAGGGAACATGGCCCTGCTGGTGCCTTTATTTCATATTTCTAACTTTGAGAATGGTGAGAAAATAAATATCTATTTACTTTTTAAGCCACTCAGTTTTTGGTACTTTGTAAGGCTGGCCCTAGGAAAACTAAAAGAATGACAGAAGTACGTTTCTATTGGGGAATAAGTGAATCTTGGCCAGGGGGCTGGCAAGGTGACCTCTAAAGAGAAAAAAAGTGCCTCAATCTCCCCACTCCCACCCCAAGCCAAAGAACACCCCATAAGTTCATCTAACTAACTCTCTTCATCCCGAGACAATGGGCATCAACAATCAACCTCTTGTATTATAAGGGAGCTCCCCATGAATGCCTACCAAGAGGGAACAAAAGTGCTTAGTGATGCCAACAGGGTATTCAGAGGCACATGGTAGTGCTGTTTCTCCTTGCAAATTAATAAATCTGCCTGCACACCTCGCTAATGCAGATATCCCCTTGAGAAACAGACCTGCTTGTGTGCCAGCTACGTTCAGGTCTGAGAGCTTCCAAAGCTGAGCACCTCACTCCTGACAGTGGTAAATTCACCTCCCTGAGAAGCCTCTTGGGAGACAATCACCAGCCTTTCTGACTAATGCATCATTCACACCACGCATCTTTTTTTTTTTTTTAATTTCTACAGCTGTGATTTTACTTTCCTCTGACCCTTTCTAGCAGCGTTCTTTATTAAATGAGGTTATGTCACTGAGTACATTGATTGATATGTTTTACTTGTTTTCAAAGGGCCTAAGTTTTATCTCTGCCATTGAACTACCTGTGTGACCTTGAGCACAAAATCGAGTCCCTCTGAATCTCAGCTTCCTTGCTGATAAAATGGGTTCAATAATGACAGCTCCGCCCATCTCACTTGGTTCTTGTGGGGATCAAATGAATTCCTGTGTAAGGAGATAATGTTAAACTCAAAAGAGAAGTGTACTTTAGCATTTTTCATAAAATTATTATTGATTTTTCAGTTTCCAGAACTCATTTCCACAACTGTGGCAATCTCATCACAAGGTAGAACAGTTTATGCAAGATCTCCTCAACATCTTCGTGTGCATAAAGCATGCTCACTCATCAAAGCCCAACTCGAACACCACCTCTCCCATGAAGCCTTTGCTGCCCCGTCAGTCTTCTCCTTACTGCCTCATGTTGGTAGGTATCTGCACACGTGTCATTTTCTGCACTCACCTGTTAAGGCCTTAAGGGCAGAAACTAAGTCTTATGTCTATATCCCCAAAGCCTTCAACCCCTTTCACATGGTGTTCTCAGATATCTTGACTGACTTAAAGCAACGTTTATTACCTCACACAGTTTATGAGAGTCAGAGATCTGAGAATGGCTTGGCCCAGTATTTCTGGTTCAGGGTCTCTCAGGAGGCTGCACTCAAGGTGTCAGCTGGGGCTAGAGTTATCGAAAGGCTTGACTGGGATAGAAAATCTGTTTCCAAGCTCACGCGCATGGCTGTTGGCAGCGAGCCTCAGTTTCTTGCCATATGGGCCTATGTGTAAAGCAGCTCACAACATGGCAACTGGAGTCCCTCGGAGTGACTCCAGAGATGGGGGGAGGGGGAGAGAGAGAAATTCTGCTTTTGTGACCTAATCTCCAGGCAACATACTATCATTTTTTGTTTCACTCATTCATTAGAAGTGAGTTAGAAGGTCCAGCTCATACTTGACATGAAGGAATTATATAAGGGTGTGAATACCAGGAGGCAGCCATCAATGGGAGCCACCTTGGAGGCTGGCTATCACAACAACTAACTGGTTACGTCACATTTATCTTTACTTTCACTCGGGGCTTTTTTTTCTTCTCCTAGTCAACACAGACTTTACTTTTGTTGAAGTGTGTTCAGGAATGCAAATGCGAACCAATCAACCTTTGATTCGAAAAAGATGATGCACAAAGAAGTCTGAAGCAAAATGAATTATCCAATCACTGCTCGCTCTGCCCCCACTGCCACTATTATATACACATAAGTGACTGAATAAACTTTTACCCCAAATCAACAGAATCTTCACAGCAAAATGATACTTTATCAATAAAATCAGCAAGTATATGCAATTCGCTTTCATATTTCCTAATTTATATTTTCAATTTCCTATTCCAATCCAGAGTAGGGAATATATTTCCATATCCAGACTCTTCAGCCTTATTCTCATAGTGAAGAGGCACAGTGTGTTTATCATGTCCCTACGATATGCCAGGCACCATACTTCAGATAGACAGTGAGAAAGAGGCATGCGGTCCCTAGCCTTACTGTTTACAAAAGGACAACACACACTTCAAGCATTCTCTGGAATCTGACACATAAATTTATGCAAACTCATTCACTACTTCGCAACACAAATCTGAGTACTCATTATTGCCTGTGAGTTCCTTAACGCTTCTCAATTTACCCAAAGCTTCTCTACACTTTTTGAAGGCTACCCAAAGTGGAATGTCTTCCATGAAATTTTCAGTGAGTGCCAGTGCTTTCAATAATCTTGTGCTTCTTTCTATAGCAAATTAGCACTTAATTATTAACTATCTTGCTTCTTTCCCAAATTGCTCCAAGCGATTTAGTCATATTGCCACGACAGATGGCAATTTCTTTAAGGTTCATACCCCTCCCCAATGCTTAGGAGGTTCTCAATAAATGCTTGCCAATTGACGATTAATAATGATAAAGTGTTTGCTTGAATGTCCTTGACCAAAGCTCTGTGCATTTGAATCTGAACTCATAAGACTAGTTCCTGAATTAATATTCTAGGTGCCCAAGGCTGAGTCTAATTTGAATTAAAATTTACATAAATTATTTTAATCAAAATAAATGCACAGTGCCTTAATCTTTTCTTTACTTAGGATTTTCTGGAGAGATTAGTAAGTTACTATTGGGTAGTGTGGAAGCTTAACAACTGGAATGCTAAATATTCCATATTTTTTTTCATAACTATACAAAAGAGCTACTATTATTTGTATCATTCTTTAGATAGAAGAACTGAAACAGCCTAAAGTCTTGGGAAAAAAAATTTTACTTTAGAGTAAGACAGATCTGGTTAAGTCAAATTCTTACATTACCATCTGGCAAATTACAATTACTCTAAGCTTCCATTTTTCTTATCCATACAATGAGGATATTCCTATTTGCTTTTCGGAGTTGTTGGGAAGATTACAATGATGCATCTAAGCCACTTGGCCCAGGCCCTAGCTGGTATTAGCTGTGCCAACACTACTTCTATTCTTTTCAGTAAATATTTCTTTAAGAAATGTCGAAATTGTATTGACCTGAGGGGGAGAAACTTATAGTTAATCATCCAATACACCAAAAAAAAAAAAAATCACTGACATTTTCAAAACCTTCTTTATTAAACAAAGGTGCCGTGGATGGCCACATCTGACAGCACAGTCAAGGAAATGGTGGGCAAATTTAGACCAATGGTTCCCTCAGATTCAATGGGTCATGAAACAGCCTTGGGTCACAGACTCTTACAGTGAAGAACAGTTGAGAAAAACGAATGGCCAAAGACAACTGAAGAGTCATGAAAATAAAAGCATTTTTTTCTCTATTTTTTGTTTACCAGTTTTTGGTTTTTTTGACCGCAATAATCCACTGTTATTCTGTATTGCCAGGCTTCATTTGAACAGTCATATGTTTCAACACTGTACCTCTGTGTCCCATCCACAATGCCTGTAGATTCTAGATGTCTAAAGCCATTTAGATTGTAGGTGTCACTGTCAATTCCCATGACATATTTTAGTAATAATATTTGGCTTTGAATTTTAGAACTATTTTTTTTTTTAATTCTGCTTGCCAATCACCCATCATGTTGAGAAATAGTCTTAGATTGAATTTCTAACTGGTATGTATATATGTTACCTAAGCTAATTTGAAAAACATCCACATACTTTAAAAATATTTAGCTAATATCCTAAGAGAGAAATTCAAGCTATCTCCATATTGCTTGAGCAAATCAGATTAAATTGAAGTACTTTTTAGACTCAATTTTTAGAATAGCTTTGAGAAGTAGATTCATTTAAAGTGAAAAGTTGCTGGGCTGAGGGTTAGCAGACATGAGTCCCGATGTAGACCAATTACAGTCTTTGGTTAGGAGGAGTAAAAGAAGATGGTGGTTGAGCTGATGAGTGATCCATCATGGGAAAGAATCTTGGAAGAAAATTAAATTACACAGAGGAGAAAAAGTGATCCATGTTCTGGGAGATGAAAAAATGGCATTGGGTCAGATGCCATAGATTAGTCCAAACTCTCATGTTCTATATGAGAAATTATAGAAAAGGACTGGAAGATTGGCAAAAAAAAATATGATCGAGGAGAATTCTCAGGGAGGAAGAAGTTTGGTGCCAAGACCTCAGCTGCCCCAAACAGCAGTCAGAATCCTCTGAAATTCACCACACAGAGACAACAGCATCATGAGCATGATGTACAAAGATGCTCATGGATCATGCTGAAAGTATTTGTTCCACCCAAGAAACTTTTGCACAGTCACCAGGAAACAGGAAGGGCTGCCCTGTGATGATAACTTGTTGATCTAATGGGGCTCTAGATCTTATGAGTCCTGATAAGATTCTCCTCTGGAATCTTAAGTAGGTGTTTCTGGGTTTTGGACACTGTTTTGAGAACTGTGGGCTGACAAAGTAAAGGTGATATCACTTCCATTCTGAACATTCCCAAACATCCTGTTTGGGAAAACTCGATCTCACTATGTGTCTCTCCTTTACCACTCACACAGAACACTTCTCTTCTGACACTTCTCGTCACCAACGTGTGGAGGTTTTTCCCACACCAAGCAATTCTCTGTGACACCAACCAGCTGTCCAACAGTTTAACTCAATTGTAATACTAACCCTACCGGGACAGAGCATCAGATCCCATAGGTTAAGGGCCCAGTCCCATGACACTGCTGCCTCCTCTCGCCCTGCCCTTCAGACACCAATCACAACTCTGAAGGTTGTTACCTGTGCTTCTCTCCAAATGGCTATAAATCAGTGGTTCCCATGACATCTTCCTCAGGTTCGATTAATTTGCTAGAGTGTCTCACAGAACTCAGGAAAGCAGTTTACCTACTAGATTATCAGTTTATTATAAAATGATGTAACTCAAGAATGGTCAGATGGAAGAAATACATAGGACAAGGTATGGGAAAAGGGACACAGAGCTTCCACGTTCTTCCTGAGCACACCACTGCCCTGGCACCTCCACGTGCTCACAAACTCTAGAAGCTCTCTGAACCCCATACTTCCGAGATTTTTACGGAGGCTTCATCACATTGGCATGATGGATCATTAACTCTATTTCCAGCACATCTCCTCTCCATGGAGAATAAGGGGCGGGGATAAGAATTCCAAGCTTCTAATCATAGCTTGGTCTTATAGTGACCAGCCTTCATGTAGGAGCCTAGCAAGAGTCACTTTTTTAGAACAAAAGATACTCCTATCACTCAAGAAATTCCAATGGATTTAGGAATTATGTATCAGAAACTGGGCTCAGAGACCAAATACTACAACAAAAGAAGCTCCTGGTGTTCTTATCTCTTAGGAAATTATGATGGTTCTAGGTCTAAGCCACCAACAAAGGGCAGAGAACAACATACAGATTTTCTATCACTCACATCTCAATTGGACTATCCAGACACACTCAGTTACTATTTTATTTCCTTCATAAGAAAAGAGAATTGGGTAGTATCCCAAAATAGGAAAATCTGTTTAAAGCTCAGACTTGACATGTTATGAGTAGTTAGTACACAGTTCTATTGGAACAGAGGCAGGCCAATGTAGAAGAGATACTGGTAAGTGATGTGAAAATCCCCTATTATATTTCAGGCCAAGTAACCATGAGATATAGCCAGCTGGCTGAAAGACCTAAAGGAGTGAGTGTAATCTGACAATCAGGAAAGAAATGAAAAGAACAGCACCCAACACCATCATGTTCTGAAGAAAGTAAAAGAGAATGTCAGAGGAAGCCTCGGTAGAAAAATTCCTAAGATTTGAGGAGTAGCTAAGTTGAATGACATTGTCAGTGCTGAGAGCAAAGACATCCTGGGCATGTGTCACAGTGGAATGGCCTATATCCCTTCAGATTAAGGCAGGGTTTTCTCCAGTGTTGATGCTGACAGAGGCACTCTTAGCCAGCCCTTGAGGAGAAGGCTTGGACTGTGTCTACTCCCATTTCAGCAGCTTTCTAATGTAATGAGTTACTTTGTATTTTCAGTAGCTATCCATGTTCATCTATGATCTTTTCCCAAAAGGGGGAGCACTTTGTGGATGTGAGTGCAGGGACTTTTTCTAATTTACTAGTACTTCATTTGTTCATCCACCTATTCTGCAAATATTTACTGGGCTCATTCTGTGTGTCAGAAAGATCTCTATATCATAGTCGTAAATAGTAAACATGAGAAATCAGGTCCCTATTCTCATTGAGCTTACACTCTAGTGGAAAAAGAAAGGCAAGACATAAATCAATCAATTGACAAAAAAGAAAGCTCTGCAGAAAATTTATATAAAGTGGTCTGATTAAAGGTGACTTGGGATCAGGGAAGCCCTCTTTGATAATCTAGGAGAAGAGCATTCCAGGCAGAGGGAACAGACAGTGCAAAGGCCCTAAGTTAAGAACAACACTGAGGTGTTCATAAAAGGACAGTTGAAAGGGGAAAGGGGACAGATAGAAAGGATAAAGGGGGTCAAATATATGGTGACAGAAGATTTGACTTTGGATGGCAAACACAATGCAATATACAGATGATGTATTATAGAACTGTATACTTACAACCTATATAATTTTATTAACCAATGTTACCCCAAAAAATTTAACAAAAAATATAAAAAGACATCAAAAAAGAACAATGTGACTAAAGAATGGTAAAAAAGGGGGAGAACAGAACAAGGTGGTATAGAGGAATAATACTGAATAGATCATATTGAACTTAAAAGACAGTTTAAAGCATTAAAATGTTATGCCAAGCTTACAGCAGGAAAAGGCACAATGTTAACTATGGTTTTAAAAATTAGTGAGAATAGTTCAGAAGGGAAAGATGGAGTCAAAGACATCATTACAGGGTTATTTCATTAGTCTAGGGGAGAGGTGACAGGGGTGTAGAGAAGGTGGCAGCAGAGATTAGAAGTTAGAACAGGTTCAATGAATGTTCTGGAGGCCACGCTTCTAGGACTTGTCAATAGCTGGGGTGGGGAGATGGAGAAAGAGAGAGGAAGCAAGAACGCTCCTATTGTTTTATTTGAGCCACTAGTAGATAGTGGTGTCTGTTTACAGATACAAGTAAGAATCAGAAAGATTAAATTTGAGAGGGAAAACCAAGTGTTTTCAATTTTCATTAAGTTAAATCTGATATATCTTTAAAACAAGTAGATGCTAATTAGGTAGCTGATATCAATAGGTCAAAGGTTTGTTTCAGAACTAGAGAGAAGATCTATTTAGAGCGACTAAAAGGGATTAAAAAAAAGCTCATATCAGACTTAGGGGTCAAAGTGACTGTCATCCTCTCCACCATAACCCATAGCATACTTGTGTTGACACTGTCCTTTAAAAAAATTATCAATGGATCAAATTAACAGGTCAGGGTAAAATTATGAGTTGTAAATATTTACTGGAAACCAAGAAAGTCCTGATACTTATCCTGAGATAGAGAGATAAAAAATAACGGCAAGGTGAAAAAATTAAGTATGGAATAATAGTGAGTCTTTCCCTTACAGCCACTTGCATATTTCATTATTAGAAGATATACACATGTCCAATTCTATTGTGAGAGAACATACAGACAGTATTGAATCTTAATCAAACTAAATTGAACAGTGAGTGTCGGAACAAACTCTGTCTTCATAAGCAAATTTTCATCTACATAGCAAAAAAATAACTGGAATCACACATTAACTCTTAGTTTTTTTAGAAACAGGTTAGTACTGAATAATAAGTGGTGGCAACAGTAGCTGTAAATGTTAGGAAAACGGACATACGATTTTTGCAATAAATATTCACCTTGCACAAAAACATTATAAATCAACTTAGACTGGGATTTGTGTCATTAGCAGCCTAAGTACCTATTCTTAATTTTTTTTTTCTAAATATTTTAAGCCCTTTGGAAACTAAAAGTAAGCCCTGTTTAGCCTCCCTCCTGTCTTCACCCATAGCTTCCACGGGCACCAGCCAGATGGATGAGTTTGCCCAGTCACGACAAGGGACAGTTGGAACACCCGTCTTGACTGATGTTATGCAAAATGTCAGAGCCTTTTGAATGTCATGATGGAAACTTTCCAAACCCAGAGACTGTAGAGAGCTGTACAATCACTGCACAAAGGGTCTGATGTGTTGCATATTGAATTCAGGCAATGATTACATATAATTCTATCATTACCATCATTACCTAGAGTGAGATTAATGGAAGCAACTATTCAGAAAAACAAGAAAGAAATTAGCTTTGAAGTAGCATAATGAAAGATTTTAATTGTGGGAAGAATTCAGTCACATTTTTAAATTACTGGTTGTGATTCCATCAAACTCACTAACCTCAAATCTTATTCCCTGCTTCAATGCAAGTGCTTTATTTCATTTGGTCACACAGTGACCAACAAAGGTCGGCTATCCATAGACTATAACACCTCACTGCAAAATTAATAAACCAGCCTGTCCAAAATGTTTATTTTAATAAATGGACAGAAGGAGTTAGAAGAATACCTATTGAAAAAAAAACTAATAAATTAAGTGGGTTTTTTTTGAGTGCCATTAAAACATCAGTGGCATGACCCCTGTTATAAGCAAAACAACATGGTACAGATGAGAAGTGTGTATGTCTCATATCAAGTGGGAAGTTAGAGATTGCTAACGTCTAGGATAAGTTAGCAGTCCAATTTTATTCAAATGCATTCATATAATCTACATATAAAAATTCCATTGATTGTTTTTTCCACCAAGGGCTGTGTGAATTTTCTAACTGTAAATATTCATAAAACAAAGGTTCTTGCTAGTTCTTGACTCAGAGTAGAGAGAAGTTCTGAACCATAGGTTCTGCAAAAGGATGGCACCATGATTGTAAATTAGAGGGTCCTTGACCCCTTCCTCCCCTTCCTGTCTTTGAGGCTTTTTTGAGATTCTCTAAAGGGAGCTCTTAGAAGGTTATGAACAGACTCAGCAGCCTGATAATTGGGGATGGATCTGAACACTTAGCTCCATACCTCAACTTAAATTTGAACTACACAGGCCATGGTTTAGAAATTGTTGCAATATAGATATTTTGTCAGTTGAGTTCAATTGATATGTCAATTAACATTAAATTATATGTATATGCTATCTAAATCGCAATATAAATAATTTATAAGTGGGTTTCTTTGTAACACCTCTGTGTTCACTCTGAAAACTCAGAAGGATAAAAAGCTGCACATTCTCGAAAGTGGAAAAACAGTACTTACAGTGTTCGACCAATCTGCTGCAGAATAACAACTGCTTACCCTTTATACAATGTAGTACTTTACATATTTTAAGTCTTTTTTCATAGATCTATTCTTTACAAAAGCATAAAAGGTAGAAAATCCAGGCATCAATACCCCTTTTATAGGTATAAAACAGAAATGTAGCTCAAGGTGAAACAGATAAAGATTTGAAATAATTTCTTCTCACTCCCAGTTCAGAATATTTTTTTTTTCCTCAAAAACAGCATTGTCTACTTAGAACCACATGGGATTAAGAAACAGCTCCAATGATGAAATTCATCCTCATTCAGCTGCTTGCCCTGCACCTACACAGTATGAACCACCCTCATCTCCTCGACAACTACAATAATTCCCTCGCTGATCCCCTGCTTCTACTCTTTCCTCTGACATGTTTTATACTCTACAGCCATGTAGATCCTTTCAGAATGATGTTCTGATCATGCCACCTCTCCGCTTAAAATCCTTCAGTGACTTAGCACTTGCTCTTAGGAAGAAAGACTAAAACCTATTTTCTTTAGCTCTATATTCCAATGTCAACTTCTCCTCCCAACTACTCCCCAGAGACCAGTAACCCTTCTCCCAGTCACTCTCTACCCACCTCACTGCTTTAATTTTCTTCCTAACACTTAGCCCCTGAAATATTCTATGTTTATGGGTTTAGTTGTTAATTATGTCTTCTCAAGGATTCATCTCAGGGATTCACTTCCATATCCCCAGAATAGCACCACATAGCAGATGCTGAGTGTTTATCAAAAAAAATAATAAATGCATAAATTCTGACTTAGTTGGTTCAGGCTCCTATAGCACATGCCACAGATGAGTGGCTTATAAAACAATAGAAGTTTATTTCTTACAGTTGTATAGGCCAGAAATCAGACCCGAATGCCAATGTGGTCGGGTTCTTGGTAAGGAACCTCTTCCAGGCTGTAGACTGCTGTGTCCCCCCATAATGGAAAAGGATTGGGGAGCGCTGTGGGGTATCTAAGAGCATTAATTCCTTTCATGAGGGTTCCACACTCATGGCCTAAGTATCTCCCCAAAACCTTACCTCCTAATACCATCATACACAGTATTAGGATTTCAATATATGAATCTGGGGACGGGGTACAAACGTTTAGACCAAAGCAATGCCTATAGGATCTAGCTCCTGATCACCTTTCCAGCCTCAGCACTCACAGTGTTTCCTCTTGTTCTTGGTTCTCCAGGCCCACTACCTTTCCTCACCTTCCTTGAATATGCCAGGATCCCTTCTATTCCATTTTCTTGTTCCTAAGCCTGGAATGTATTTGCCTCCAAATTCTTTAGTTGATGCTTGTTTCTCTCATTAGATTATATGTTTCATCACAGCAGGATTTTTTGTTATGGTTGTTCTGCTCACTTCCGTGTCATTAGTAATTGGTCTATAGAGTGAATGTCACTTTGAAATGATGTTACTATTTAGTTATGTCTAAATACGTAATGTGTTCTTCTATTGCATTAAAATCCATCGACGCTTCACATTAACTGGTTCATATTTGGAAGTGCTTTGGCGAGTAAATTGGGTAAAGTTAGGCAGTCCATAAACTGCCACAAATGGCACCCCATTAGCAAATTGCCCTATTTGTATAGTTGGTAATGGCAAGTTGGGAGTGGCTTTCACAAAGTTAAGTGCTTTTAGTGGAAATTAAGTTAGCAGATTCTCAAGGCTTCTATCATAAACCATATTGAAAACATTTATTAACCCCCTAAATTTAAGTGAGACAAAATTAGGATTGAAATATTCAAAGTATCACAATTACAGCATCTTTTTAGAAGGGGAAGGACACTATTTCAAACCATGAAAGTTAAATTTCCACGTTAGAAGCTATTGAAAAGGATGTAAGGCTACTTTCTCTTGTGAATGGAACACAGTCTCTTCACATCATCTTCTCTTCTTACTGCTGAACAAGCTGACTGAAAAGACTTGATTCTAATTCAGCCCAGCAGTATGTCCACTATAGGGCCATCTGTGCCAGCCCCCAAACCAAGTCAGAATTAGCAGAAACTTCTCAATATTTAATATATGCTGACAGAGGGGGCTGATCAGAAAGTCTTCCTGCTTCAAAGAGGCAACAAAGCATGACTTATCCATAGATAGATAGATAGACAGACAGACAGACAGACAGATAAATAAAGAGATATAATTTTTTTCTGCTTCTGAAACATTTTGCCTAATGCTATCTCCTTCGAGAAGAATTTAACTATCATCAATCAAACAGACGGGTATCCTTAAAATATTTTTGTGTTTGCAACTGTCACATCATCTCCCTGATGACATGGAAATTAACTGGCAAATCTGGATTCTGAAAATATTTGATATGTATAAATCAGTTCTCAGGATTCAGATAGTAAAGGCTGATAGGTAAGGAATAGGTAAAGAAAATGAGTTTAGGGCCAAACTGATCTGGGGTTAACATCAGTTCTGATACTTGCTGTGAGCTTAAGAAAATACCATGTAACTTGTCTAGACATCAGTATCTTTCTTTGTAAAACACAGTTAACACAGTTATGTAAATTGTATTCTGTAGAAATTAAACATGATAGTATAGGTTCAGGGAATATATAATTTCTGACATAAAGCAAGTCTTTAAGTAAATGTCAATCTCCATCCCCATCCTCCACAGTAATGTATTAACAAACTCTGGGGGGATTTCAGGCACTGTAGTTGGGTCAATGTAAGAACTTACTAGCAATTTCCTTTTCTGTGCTTTAACTATCCATAGCATTCATCTAACAGTGTTCTCCTTCATATTATATATACTAGGTAAAAGGTTAAAGTTATAGAATGCATCTGGTAGATTTAGATTTATGGTAGATTGTGTATGGTAGATTTAGGAAGGGCAGTGTACTACGAAAAATTTTTTTTTTCTTTTAGGAAGATCAAAGATGGGAAATATGAGCTTGGTCACCCATATCATAAAATTAGGGAAGGCAGCCACCTAAATGACACAATTTGCAAGTCCACTCATCCATTCATTCAACGTTTATTAAGTTCATCCTATGTGCAAGGCACTGTGTTATTCCACAGGTATAACGTGAGTACAACTGCTATGTCCCTTCCTTGAGGCAGCGAAGAGTCTAGTGATGGAGAAAAGCAGTCATCTCTACTTAAGTAATATATAATACTGTTCAAAATACAATTAAAAACTGAGAAAAGCCCTGTGATGGAAAGCAGGGAGCTGAGAGAACACATGAGGAAGGAACCCCATTGGGTAGAGGGGTCCAGGAAGGCTTCCCTACATAACAGTGGTTTGCACTGATGGACAAGTGAGAGTTACCTGGGAAGCCCTGGAAAGGTCACTTGCCTTCTTTCCCTGGGAAGCGCCTCCTCCAGCATCTTGATGCCTCTTGATTCCCCCAAGCCTAGTTGGTTGCCTTATCCTGTCTTCCCAAAGCGCTCTCCTTAGATTGTGCTTCAAGGCTTCCCACAATGTAATGATCTGTGTATACTTCTCCTCACATGTGTTGTGGGGCTAGAATGCTGTGTCAATTTCTGTAAAATCAGTGTTCGGTGCACACAGTGGGCCCCAAGGAAATGTTTGAAAAATGAATCTATACCTCTGATCTTGTCATGTCGCCTAATACTTGCATGCAATCCATTTACTTTAATTAAAAATTAAGGCTTTTGGAAGAGTACTTTTTTTTTCTTTTTTACAGTGGTGGAATTCTAAGCAATTTTGCCTGATTAGTTGACTTCATATTCTAGCCACAGTATTGTCTATGCAAGATATGCGCATTTTTAAAAAGCCTGTTAGAATATAAGATGGGAAACTAAGACCTCAGTTCAAGTAACTGGTGAGATGAACTTTAACCTAGAAAAAGCCAAAGGGAACAGATCTCGAACAATAAAATTTTGATTCAGGGAAGTAAACCCAACACACAACCTTGTAGAACTAACGAAGCAAGACTCAGGGATTCTTTACAGTGATGATTAAACTGAAAATGCCAGCAAGTTCCATAAGGCTAAGTGGTACTTTGTCATGCAATGATAATTCTGTTTGGTTCAGCAAAATACAAGGAAATGCAGAGAACTTCTCTCCTGTGGAGGTTTCTGTATTTCTGCTAGATCAGATATACACACTGTGGGCTCTGCTTCCCTCGTAGTATTCTGTTACCTAGCAACCGACTTGTCTAGGCATTACAAGCATGGGGGCTATATGAATATACACCCTCACTCTCTTTTAACAATAGATAGGCGTAAAGGCAGTGGGAAACAGCTATAAATCATCAACAACAAAAAAAACAACAACAAAAAATAACTTCTAAAAGTTTTCTTGAGAATGAGTACACTATAGAAAATGTAATGCTGATTTGCATGTGATTTAAATATCTTCCTCAGTGTTTGCAGAAGGGTATATTTTCTGTGTTCCTGAGTCTTTTTTAATATCTAAAACTTAAAACAAAAACATAATAATAGTAAAATTAGGATGATGATTATAATTATAAACTCCTTCATATCACCATTCAACAAATGATTATTACAGTGGATTTCCTTTGGTTTTATTTCCATAAATAACATCCATTTAAGACAAGTTATTTTACTCTGTGGGAACAATGTTTCAAAGCTTTATCCCTTGCAGACTGTCAAACTTTTCAACTGACCTTATACTCTTGGGCCTATATGACTTTTTTTAATTAAAAATTGAGGAGAAACAGAAGATGCAATAAAGCGAGTAACAGCAAAAGGTAAAGTCTGGAAGTAAGGTTTTTGCTGTCTGAAATAGTGAGGAATAAGTGACTTCAATACCAGCTGGCAGATTTAACAATAGAATCATTGATGAAAGAATGGGCTGAAGGGATGAGGGGGGGAGGGTGATAAAAGAAAAGAAATAAAGTGTGAGAGCCATGGGGTGGAAACTGAAAGAAGAAATAATGAAGGCAGTGAGCAGAATTAGTTTCCTAGTGAAAAGGTTAATTAAATCTTTCGTGGCATGAAATTCTTAAAGAACTACTTTTCTGACTATGTGTGTATATTCATGTGTGTTCTTTGTAAACACGCAGGGATGATAATGATTCTCTCCTAACGTCCTTTCACACTAATGCTTGAGCACTTTTTTTTTTCAAGGACAATAATTTATTTTTTTAAAGCCTCTTACATGTTGAGCAGAAAGAAATTTAACACTGCTGACCTCCACATAAATCTTAGGAGCAGAATTTGTTATCTTTCCATTGTTCTGATTTATTCTTTCCAAAATTTAAAACCGACAACAAAAAAGCAAACCTTGTATCTCTATTAAAATTAATGGCAAAATGAATGAACTCTTATAAACAATAGACGAGACAAAACCCACAGGCTTGGGAGCTTCGATACTACTCCAAAGACCATGATGCTGATTTCTAAGCCTGAAGAAATGATTACATATCATCCCAGGAGGACGCCAACCAATGAGATGGCGGCAGTGCTATTTGTTTTCTGCCTTTTGTGTGTTTCTTAAGGTTAATCTTGCCATGCTGTCACATGGATTCCAAGCAGTTTCGGGACTCAGAGAGGGAGGGCGGAGTTTCCGATGTCTGTCTAAAGGGCAAAAGCCGATCAGTATAATCAAAAACACAGAGTCCATTCAAGAAGTGACATGCTATCTCCCATTGCTCTTACCCTTTTAGTTTATACACACTTACGTGGGAAGGCAGTGCATTCAGTAAATACCTTTCCTTTTGTTTTGTATTTAGCCTTAGCCTTGACTTTTAAAAGCGTTTGATTTGTTTGTTTTCAGGGTCCTGGGTGTTCATTCTGGCTGCTGAAATAATTGCAGCTGATCAGGCTACAAGTTGTAGGAGAAAAGGTATTAATACACTTGCTCAACAAGAAGCCAGCATCCATAGACCCTCCTATGCTTAAATAGAATCCTTTCATGTGGAAAATCAAAAACAGAGTGAAGCAGTTTCTTGAGTAAGGCGTTTTTTTTTTTTTCTTTTCCATTTTGTCAGAAAGCAAATGCGAAAGAGAAAATGAATTTGTCATAGACATTTCATTTGACCATCTAGTCTTGTAAGTTATCGATAGTTTTTATCTCCAAAGAAAGGCATTTCTTCCTTCTTTACCAGTGAGAGATGAATTCAGTTTGTTAAAATTGGGCAGAATAGATGTTTTTATGAGCTGAACTAAAATAATGATGATGACGACAACGAAGACGACGACGGCAACAACAACAACAACAACAACAACAACAACAACAGAAACATTAACAGAACCAGGGAGAGTAGAACAATATAACGTAGCATCTGCTACAATAATTTTTATTGTTGTGTGGCCTATGAAAACTCTTCCAAGTACTTTGGTCTCAGCAGAGGCTCAAGAAAGGGCATGTTGATATTTAAGTCTTTGTTACCTCTTATTTAATGTATCCACACTTCTCCATAATTATGGGGCAAAGAGTATTTCTGCATTAATGAATTAGCTCTAGTAATACCAATAAATGCTACCTGGATAAAATGACAGGCAATATTTGTGATATTGAAAGACATTTTACTGAAAGAAATTTAAAACCCCTTGTGTTAAAATTTATCCCCTAAATGAAATACATTATATCGTGTCTATCGCAGAATGTTGGCTGACTTTAGTTGCTGTCAAATGTCACTATTTCTCAGAGATCTTTGGGCTAGAATAAAAAAAAAAAAAAGAAAAGAAAAACTATTAGAGAATGTATTATGTTAATGTTTCCATAATTAAGTACTTGGGAAAAAAACAAAGATATCAAAAATGTTTTCTTTACCCTCAAGGCCTCTACAACCTAGTTATGAAAATAAAATTTATAACCCCCCCAAAATTTTGATTCAAAGCATAAGGAAATCAACCTCTAGGAAAAGCTCACTGAGTGAGTAGTAAAACAGGTCAGGCCCCACATCTTGAGCTGTGTGAATTAAGGCCCAATGGCTCCTAAAAGAAAACAAACCCCAGATAAAGAAAGAAAACAACAAAAACCAATCTGTCACTGGACCTACTATTAGACTTGGGACAGGGCCACGTTTAACTTCACTCTGTCTCTGGTACCCACCACAGAACCAACGCTTGCCACAGAAAGACTTGGCCTCAGTTTAGTCTTCTGTAATATGAACTAAAACGTCCCCCCACAAACACCTCTTATAAGAGACTCTCTGGGCACAAGTTATTTACATGGATATATTGATTAGTAGAGGATACAATTTAACATGTTATGGGAGAAAACATTTATTTGTCTGATCTGCTATTATTATCAATAGTAATTATGCTAAAAACAGTGGTAGACATCATTTATTAAGCACTTGCTATACAACACATGCTTTACTGAGTACTTTAATTCAATCCCCTCAACCTCTGTGAGGTACCACCTACGACTACTACTACCACTTATAGACAGAGTAATTAAACATGAGACCTCAAAGTTGTGCTAGTGATAGAATCAGGATTTGAATTCATTCTGCCTCTGACTATGAAGACCTGCTGCTGTTAACCACCACTCTAGACTAGTTCTGCTAGCCTTTCCAGTCTTAGACCTAACTAGACTTATACATCTAGCTTCTTCTGTTCAACAATAAGGGTTGATAAAGGAAAAGATGTAAATTAAAAATAAAGACTATGTTACAGGACTTTCTAGAGCTGAATAATCATTAAAGGCTACTGAACATCCTCATTTTACAGACAATTAAACTCAGGCCAAGAAAGGGTAAATCATTTGCTGAAGGCTACCCACTTACATATGGGTCAAAATTTGATATGATATCCAGATTGACTGTTTCCTGTTCCAGGACTCTTTACTTCTTCAATACTTTAAAGTACTAAAATGCAGAGGAAAGAATATGGTTCACCAAATATGCTAATTATCTAAATGATTAAACAGAAAGCTCTATGTCAATCTTTATTACTGAAAATCTAAAGTATGAGTTGGATTTCCTGCTTTAATAAACATAACAGAAGAACAGAATCGTTTCTTGGCTACAGTGGAAATGGTACTGAAGTCAGATTGATTTGGGTTCTACTCTCAATTTAGCTATCTGTTGTTGTTACATGAAGGCTTCCCAGTGATTCATACCTCTGGTTATTCATTCCCCTTGTGCCTAAGGCATCAGCTCTGTACCTGGTTATGTGATTTGCTATGGCTAACGGTGCATCAGCAAGTGGGACACAGCGGGGCTTGTACACTGGGGAAAGCTGTGGTAGCAGCACTGTGAAAGCCCATTCCCACTTCCTTGAGCATGAACGGCCGTAGGAGAGAGTTGCCTGCCAATCCAGCTATTGCCATTGTGGCAGAGCCTACTCCTTAGCTGTGGCACCCAGAACTTAATAGAAGCACGGAATAAGATTAATAACCTAAGGTGGAAGAGTTTGCCCCATTGCGGTTTGCCCACTTTTAACGGGACAATGCGTCCTCTTTCCTGTCTTGAGTCTTCAGTGAAAGATTATCAGAGATATCCACACCTAGCCATAGAGCTTTTATCCATCCACTCCTTTCCACCTCCTCAGGCTGCATATCCTATGTTTGGAAAAGGCCCTTATCTCTCCCCACTTTAAGAATGAATTACAATCAGTGACTCGCTTTCAAAAAATAGAAGAAAGAGAAAAGTAATAGCTTAACAATGGAGAAACGTAGCAAATACTACCGTATCCAAGAAACGAAGGTTAATATTACCAGTGACAAGTCATGTGGATTATTTACCACCTGTTATGAGGGTATAGGAAGAACACTTCATCTCTGTGATATTCTTCCTCAGAAAACATAACATCAGTCTACATGTGAAATAAACATCGGACAATTCTAAATTATAGGGTATTCTATAAAATCCCTGACTAGTACTCCTCAAAGCTGTCGAAGTCAAGAAAAAGAAGAAAAGACTGAAAAATTATTCCTAACCAGAGAAGACTAACAAGATATGGCAACTAAATGCAATATGGTGTTCTAGGTGCAATTTTAAACAGGATGAGAATATTAATGAAAAAAACTGGTGAGATCCAAATGAAATCTGGAGTTTAGCTTAAAAATGAGAAGGAAGTTTACCATATAACAAATGTCATTATCTCCTTCCAACTCACAGAAGAAATTAAAAAATAAAGGACTTTATCCATTCAAAGGAGAGGACTGCCCACTCTAAGTAGCAAGATTTTACTATGTGTCGAAACACAGAATATACTAAATCAAGTGTAGTTATTGCATCTAAGGTCTTCTTCAAAGCTAGGACAAAAGGGTAAAAATTAGGGAAGGAAGGGAGGGAGACAAAGTGACTTCCGGCTTATATCATCTTATATATCCACTATACCCATTTCACAGAAAAAAATGGGAATACGCAGAGAAAAATCATTTACTAGAGACTTAGCTGAAAGATTCAGAGTTGGATTCTAGTTGAGAGTTTACCTATTGACATCTTATAGTGCTAGCCTATAAATTAAAGTATGTACACACAAAAACATCACTTTTAACAGAATTATTTTAAGTAAATATTCACTTTCAAATGTTACTATTAAATATGCTTACGTCGGTTCTAACAAGTCACAGATCTTCTAATATCAATAGTCTGCATTAATGCTTTGTCTGAAGCATAAATGGTACTGAAATAGTACTGTTTTCTTATTTTGTATAGAGATTACTGTAGGGTGGTAGACACTATTCATATTGGTTTATCAGAACTGATTGGTTATGACAACATGGTCTGAGTTGGAGATGGAAAGAATCTAAAATAGTGCACAGGTCTACACGAATAAAAGCTTATACTTTGACAAAAGTGCATCTGGCTCTTTAAATATTCATGAAAATAATACTATAAGGCTTCTGCTCTGTGGGGTGTTTACTCCCTTTTCAAAAGTTTAGTTTTTCAAATGCGATGGTCAAATGTTAGCATATGATACCGAATAATGCTATTGTGATGGAGAAAAAAGATTCTGATGGAGAATGACATCATCTGTGCCTTTTGATTTTTTTTTTTAAAGCATATTGGAAAGAGGTCAGGAAGTGCCACTTGGCAAATAATATAAAATAGAACCAAGAACATGAAGAAACAGAGACAGACAATGAGAAGGAATGTGCTAATTATGGATATGTTGCTTTTAGAATTGGTCACACTCTCATTCACCCTTCCAGTGAATGATCAGCTTCCAGTGATGGAAATGGTAATCAATTTGCAAAATCAATTGTCCTAAATTATGAAGAACTCTTGTTTGAGGTCCAAGCATCTATTTTGCTGAAACCCCAACTCTGAATTTAAGGATGATTATCTTAAGCCTCCCCAGCAGGGGTCACTAAGCTAATGATAAATATACGCTCTGTCATAATATGTAATCACAGTTTCCATTGACAACTGAGGAAATATATATATTTATATACATATTTTATATAGAAATATATATTTTATATAAAATATGTTATGTATTTTATATTTATTAATATATATTATATAATATATATTCATATAAATATATGTGAATATATAGTCATATATATTTATGTATAGAAATATATAGAAATATATGTTTATAGAAATATATGTTTATATATTTCTATATATAAAATCAAATTTCTGCTGAGGAAGCTTTGGATGAAAACCCAAAATATTTTTCAGCAAAAGTGACAGTATATTACATAAAGATTCAAAATGTAACAGTTGCACTTTAGCATAATATTCACAGAAAAGGCAGTGGTTTTCAGCCTGCTAGCTTTTACAATTATATACACATAAAATTAGGTGTACTATTCAGATATTGCAAATATATATAGGGAAGAAACCTAATGATGAATAATTATTTTCCAACAATGATTTTACTTAAAATTCATGCTTAAATAATTTGAACATAATAGAGACAACAGCATTCTATTTAGATATGTCCTGAATTAATTAAGGACTCAGCACGTAAGTCAGTCTTCACCTCCAAAGGGTCATCAGCTGCCTCATTCTGGTACTCCATCCTCATACTTGCTATACTCTCTAGCCCTGTAATGGTCTGGGGCTTTGAATGGGTTACATTAGCATTATTAAGAGTGAAGGGCTATCATCATTTACCTGAAAATACCTGCAATCATCCCTAAACCAGTTTCCAAAATTTAAAAGGTAATACTGGACCAAATTTAAAAGGTCATATCATCTTGTCAGCCAACAAACTCAAGGCCTTTACCAGGGTCTGAAGGGGCTTACATGATCTAGCCCCTGCTACTGTCCTCCCCTTGATCATTTCACTCCATAACACTGGCTCCTTGATATCTGAAGAACGCACCAAGCATAATTCCCCTAGAGCCTGAGAGCTTGCTTTTTCCTCTGCAGAAACTCTTCTCACAGACATTTGGGTAGATAGTCCTATCACCTTATTAATTGTCTCTCCAGTTATTTCCTCTGAGAGGCCCTAACTGACCACCAGACCTAAAGAACACACCTATCACTCACCATTCCCTCATCATACTTCGTCCTTCTTCAAAGCACTTTCAAACACTTGTACCATCTTCTGGGTTTATTTGTTATTGTCTGTGATCCTTGTCTAGAATAATAAGCCTATGGAGTTACATTTATTTTGTTTTCTGCTGAATAACCAGCATCAAGAACCAAACCTGGTACAGTAGAAACTCAATAAATATTTCCAAATAAATGAATAAACAAAAAAGCCAATGTATCTATCATCGCATCCCCCAATCTGGAGACTGGCAAAAGAGATGAGACATGGATTGTGCCCACAGGGCACTTATACCAAGTTGAAGAGACAAGAGTTGGGCACAAACAAATTTGTTAGCTCCACGTCTTATTTGAGTCAAACCAACTGGTGGCAGAAAGATAAACTGTTCTTCACTTACAGAAAAATAAGTCCTCAACAAGAATCTGCAGCTACTTGAACAGATATTAGAAAGAGCAGTTTTAATCCCATCTTCCATTACCTGAGAAGTTCACAAAGAAAAAGCCATATTCTGCCCCTGTGTCAAAGACAGAATTCGAGGCTGAGTAGCTCATTGTTTTAAATGCATACAAAATTTCTTGAAGTCTGATGTTCTCATTTCATTTTGATATTTATTCTTTCATCTCTAAATTCATAGCATAGACTGGTACATCAGACACTTTCAAGATGAGAGATCATTTTGTGAACTAACAACACTTAAATTTTTCTGCCTCTTTTCTAGTTATCACAATAATGTAGATATGAAAATACCTTTCTTTTTCTTTGCCTCATGTCCATAAATCATAGCTTTAAAAACAGAAATCTCATTTTTATTCCCCTAAACTTCAAACCAAGCATTTGATCCTACTTTATGTTGGATATAATTGAAAATAAAAACAAAGGCAAGGAGTAAGGGAGGGTCTACTCTCTGGAATTTTCAAGCATGTGAGATTACTGAAGCCATCAAGAATTTTACTTGTTTTCCATTTGCTACACAACCTCTATTCCAATAATAAATATTTAATTAATGCAAATATTCCTGCTTGGCTTTCCAGAAAGTTGGCAACCTACGCCTCCCTCCTGCTTTGATAGACTCATTCATTTTTCCACCCATTAAGGAAAGAAAAATAGTGGAAAAAACTAAGGGGTTAAAAAGACACCCCTTAATAAATGTGTTTAATAGCTGACATGTCTTCTTTCCTTTTGTTGCATTAAACTGGCACATAGTCAGCATGGCATTGTTCACTTTGAAGTGGTTTTCCATTGTTCTCCTACCAGCCTCTATCAAGGCCTACTGACAGATGACCTATCAAATGCTTCCTCCTTTGTCTTCCAACATCCTAGACACCCCTGTTTTTTCTTTGAAAAGACACAATCTGCTCACCCTCTGGCTCTTCCTCCTCCAGGGGTAGCAGTTGGTAAGCCTGGGCCCTCCCAAAGCCAGGGGCTGCTATGCAGAACATGTCTGGATCCCAATTATGCGAGGAGAAGTAGTGCATAAATTAGTAGATGGTGTTTCTAAAGCTGTCAGGGATAAATTGTTCTTATTTCCTGAAACTGTCATAGGGAAAAAAGGGTGATTCTGAGATGAGTTCTGACACCCCTGTTGCTCCTTGAAGACAAAAAGCCCCTAAAGGTCTGAGCCAGGAATAGGCATACAGCTGATGTAACTTATAACAGGACTTTAGGAAATAAAATAGAACTGGAGCTGAGGTCGGAAGGCAAGTCTCAGTTCGAAACAGATAAGACAACATCTGTCAATAATAACAAATGTTTCATGAATCACATGTAGCATTTATTGTGAGCCTGCTTGGATGACACTGTAGCAGGCACACTTGGCAGGAACTCCACTAAGGGGTAGGAATCGGAGTGAACCAAACCCTACAACCACCAGTTACCTTCAGCCCTGAGAAGGCTGGTAAGCTGGACTGACTGAGACTGAACTGCTTCAGATCTTACTGAACAGAAGTCTTCGAAGGCCCGTCCTCAGAGTGAAGGGATATCTGCTCCATTTCATAGTCTACCTCGTGAGTAATTCCTCTCTGTGCCCCGTGCCCCCAAATTTGTGCACTTGAATTGTACCTTCTGGCGGAGTCAACTTCATTTATATAGAATTCAATTATTTTCTTATTAAATGACCCACCATACAACCAAACATATATTTCTTCATATATATGCACAGTTGTCTATGATATAATTTTAAAGATTTTCCATCAAAATAGGAGTTATCTTTTTTAAAAATTTTCTTTTACATGTTAGCTCTTCAAATTATAAGCGTAAGTCATCTTTAAAATAAACTTCTGTAGATTAGATCTTCTCCAAAGGAAGTGACATGTCGTGATTTATGGCTGGTGAGGTACTAACAAGATACTTTCTTTTGCCAAATCTTGTGAAACTTTGTTAAAATGAGTTGAATTGAACAAAGGTACTGTTAACAGAATATGATATTCACATAGATAAAAGTAGAATTTATACTTTAATTGTACTAAATATGTGACTGGCAGGAACACAAGTCATACTATTTTTCCTTTCTGTAGCATTTCTATTTAAATGCTATTTTTTTCGCTTAGCTGTACTGCCAATGAATATAAATATGAAAGCAAACTCTTTAAGAGAGCAAATTACAGTACTGTTTGTTTACCAATATTGAAGATCAATCATTGCATTTAGTATCAGATTTGATAAGTACTAGTCACATATTAGAAAAGCAAAGTCTATTGTTAGTTTCTATAGACTGTTTCCTATTCTCTTTACATGGAAACTTCACGTGCTTTTCAATTAAGTTAGAGAACTGGATATAAGTGATGTATATAAACAGTTTCCAACTAATGGTGAAATAATTCGAATAATTGAATATCTGAAGAACAAGGCATATGATTTAACTCCAGACTCCTTTGATAACTCAGGCACCCTAAATAAAGTGTCAGTTTCACAGCAAGGAATGGAATGGCTTTCTCCCAGTATACCTAAGAAATGCTTGTTCGGCTACATGAGAAATGAGGCTTTGTACTTCGTTATATTTGGCTGATTAAACTTAAAGTTTGTAATAAACTAGAATCCTCAAAATATCACCTAGGCATAAGGTACTCCATCTCTATACTTCATAAGGCTAAATCAGTGAAAATATGTAGCTATTGTTTCTCAGCGGATGGTATAAATCAGGCTCTGATTATCTAAACAGTTACAATTCACTAACTTCTGGATGACATCCAAACTCTTCAAGCACATCTGCTCCACACACCAGTAAAATGTACAGCAACTCCTGCAGCACGATCCAACATAACAATTTAAATATTTTATATAATTAATGATATGTAATTAAACTTAATGTAATTACATTTAGGTACTCTGAGGTAACTATTTTACAATTAGGGTTTCATCAACAAATAGCTTTTCCAAGGCATATAGCATAGCTTTTCCCATAGTAGCGACTCATACCCAGAAGTGTCTCTGTTAGAGTAAATAGTGTAGCAAAACCCAATATTCTAAGTCATCAGCCATCAGCATGTGATTATGTTAGAAGTAAGAGTCCATTGCATGCCAAAAGCACATAGAACCTAAACATTAATGGCTTTGCCTTCACCCTGTGGGAAGTTGGAAAGGTGACAAGAAGGTCCAACCACTAGATAGCTTCTTTTATAACTTGACAAACAGTCAAGTACCAAGAGACACATGAAAAGAAGTCTCAATATTCTACAGTCATATCCCAATGGGGCCAATAAAACTATCTACCAGCCAGCCTTCCCTGGGTCAAGAATTTGATGAGGAGATGGTGGAGGGTTAGCATCTGAGAGGCTGTTCTGCCTGGCTCAATTAAACTAACATCATATAGTTATAATGAAAGCAAGGAGATACTGTCCTTGCTAGGATTTTGCTTTGAAACATTTGGACCACTGAAGTCATTTATAGTGCATGTGATTTTAAAATATATCCTCTTCCCAGATTTGCTCAAGTACAAAAGAATCATAGTAAATAAGATCTTTCTTTCATGTGGAGGGCTCAAGTTTGTAGGTGTCTAGACTAGCTCTCCAGACTTAGTATTTTGAGGTCCATGATACCTGTGGAGGAATGATCATAGTCAGCTCTCATTGATTCTTCTCTTATTTTTTGATTTTTTTCATTTAAAATATTATTTAATGACTTTCTACCAAGAAAAGTAACAATATAGTTGTAGTTGTTATTATTATCTTCCCCTATCCAAAACATACTTCTCTTATTTCTCTCAATATAAATGTAGCACGGTTTATTTATATATAATTTATAATTTATATATATATATATATTCATTAATACATAAACATTACTGTTTATTGTAGAGTCACAGAGTGTGCAATGATTAAATATACTTTCTTATACCAGTTTTTATTATTTTAGCTGGGGTTAATGAATTTTTTAATTGCCTTACTTTCGAAGTAAACTACCCCTCCGCTCTCCTAAAGAACTACCACCTTTTTCCAATGAAGGTGAACACATCAGGGTTCATTTAGGGGTGCTGCTACCGTTCACTCCAGGCTCAGCAGCCTGCCACTCAGGTATCATCTTGGAAGCTCCCATGGTAGCACTGTCCTGTGTATTCCCTTTGCCTCTTTCCTGCAGATCACCTCCTTTCCTGAAACCTAGAGCTTCTTCTTTCGTGTTTCCTTTCCCTTTTGGTGAAGCACATGTTCATGTGGCTTCCTGAGAAAGAGTACACAGGAGGTAAAATTTTCAAGGCTTTAATGTTAGAAAATATATTTATTTGAAATTTGGCTGCACACAGAATTCTACTTTGAAAATCATTTCTCCTAATACACTGAATGTATTCCTTCATTGTCTTTCTTTGATCAGTGTTGCTATTGAGAAGTTCGAGTTCACTCCAATTCCTTATTCTTTGTCTATGAACAGTTTTTTTTTTTTCTTTCTTTCTGAGCACATTTATCCATAAAGTATTTATCCCTAAGGTTCAGAAACGTCATCATTATGTTCCTTGGGGTGAATCTACTTCATTTATTGTGCTGAGCACTCAATGTGTTCTCTCGATCTGGATATTCATGTTCTTGAAAAATTTTCATCATCATTTCCCACCTCTCTGCTTTCTGAATTTCTCTGTCAGAACTGTTGTTATTTAGATGTAAATATCCTAGAACAGTAGTTCTCCAAGTGTAGTCCATGGACCAGCCACATCTGCATGACAATGCTGGAAATGTGCAGTCTCAGGCTGCACCCCAGACTTTACAAATCAGAAACTCTAAGGTGAAGAAGGCCTAGCAATCTGGTTTAACAAGCCCCCTAGGTGATTCTTATACAAGTAAAGTTACAGAATGGAGGTCTTAGACTAATCCGCTAATTTTTCTTTTCTTTTCTTTTTTTTTTTTTGCTCCTACCTTCCACCTTTTTTTTTTTTTTTTTGCCTTTTTATCTATTAGTGAGGGATTTCCTTTACATTATCCTTTAATCCTTTTACTGTGTTTGCATTCCTTCTATCAAGAATACCAGATTTTAATTTCCGAGACCTTTTTCTTATTCTTTGAAAGTTTCCCCTTAATTTATATCTGTCCTTGTTTTATGGTTCCTTTATATTCTCCTTATCTCTCTCAGAATATCGATTTAAATTTTATTCCACTTGTTTTAAGATTTCTTTTGCTCCCTGCATGGTTTCTGTTTCTGCTTCTCTTGGATAAAGAGAAACTTGGATACTGTTTCTACTTGCTGGGTTTGCTTTGTCTACCTTATTTTAGAAGATTTTACAAATATTTTGAACTTTAGATATTCATATCTATTTAGAAGTAAAGAAAAAAAAATCTGAGAATCCTGTACACACAGTAGGTCTTGTCACTGGTAGGCTTCCCTTCAAGTTCTTTGGTAGATGACTCCCAAAGGTCAGCATCTATGGTATGGGTCTTTTTCTTTGGGTAGACCAGTTTCTCAGAGAGGAATCCTCCCCAACATTCTACCTGTAAGCATGAGAAGAGCCTATAGGATGGAGTGGGTTGTGGAACCTCAACATTCATTTTGTAGACTTTTCACTTAATCCCCTTTTCCACATAATTTCTCATCCTTACTCTCATCTGTTTCTGGGATCCCTAAAATGTGACCCTCTCTGACTTAATCTCTCTATAAAATGGATATTCTTCTTTTGCTGGAGTCAGGGAGGTCTGCAAGATGCAGGAAGATCTGTAGGTTTAATGTTTCACATACAACCCTCTACATTCTGCTTTTTTTTTTTCTGTCATTTGCACACCCACTATCAAAATCACCCATTGTCTCAATCCCAAAGCCTTCCTGGGGGTCTGCAGCCAACTCTGGCTTATTTATCATGAAGTTATAGTTAGTTGCTTCCCACAGACTTCTAATACAGCCACTGTTCATCCATCTACTATTCAGCTTCCAAAATTTTGTTCTCTTCTAACTTCTATCCTCATCATTTCCCTTTTTGCTGTCCTTAGGGGTTATCCGATCTGTATTGCACTCTGACATACTAGCACTGAGGGAGTGGAGCTAAATTTATGTGTCAGTTCACTATGTTCCCTAGAAGCCCTCATTGTACTGGGGAATATCAGTGGAGAGTGATCCTGAAAACATGGTGAGATGCACTGTTATTCCAGAAGTGCTGGCATGGTGGGGATGGGCTGGGGAGGAAGGTCAGCACTCTCCAGCTAGAGGCACATTCATTCAGATGGGGAAGGGGAGCCTGGGGAAACTTGATTCTCCTGTGCCAACAAGTCCATGAAAATAATGTTTGCCTGATGGTCAAAGGAGAGTCTTGCTCCCTTGGTCTGAACAAACACCAAGCCACACAAACATACATCTGAAATTTGACAGTTAAGAAAGACCTCGAGGCAATACTGAAATGTTTCTCCTTTAATATGTGACTACAGCCACAGCTTTGCCACCTTGACCCCAGGGATGACCCTCAGATTCATTTCAGTCTCTTTTAGTTTGCCTTCGAGGCACTGTGAACCTGAACCAGAGGAATGCAGCCACATGGGTAATCTGAGAGTTACTATCGACCCAGTTGTCACCCCCAAGCAGGCAGGAAGATAGTGTTCTTGCTTTATTTTTCTGTCCCGGTTGTTTGGACTTGAATTGATTATCACTTGGTCCTTTCATGGATTCTGTCTTTCACAACATGTAATTGCAGGAAAAGGGAAAGAAGAAGTGAGAGCAAAGCATATACACAAAAGCAATATGTTTATGGAAATTACTTCTGTTGCCAGGCCATTAGGGATTAACTTAGCATTAGTGGGAAGAGATGGGGCAAAATAATTGGCAAGACCCTCCCTGACTTCTACTTTTAAACACAAGTCTACTAATAATTAACCCATCAGATAAAGGGTGTGGTGTGATACAGTAGAAAGAACACTGAGACACTAGAGAACCGGGTCTCAGTTTTTTCTGTCATTGACTGGCTAGCCAAGATTTAGAAGTTAAGAACTTCCGGATCATTTTCAAGTTCTAATACAACCTGAAATGGTTAGACTCAGGCAAACCACTTCATTTGTGGATTTCAATAGTCTAATCTGTAAAATGGGAATGACCGACTACAAAAAGCCCAATAAATTCTCTACGTGATTTTCATAATCTGTACATTCATATTCCTTAATATGCATTTATTATTGATGCTTATGCTGGTTGAGAAGATCTATTGTTGCAAGGTTTGAGGTATTCCTTCAATCCCCGTTTTTATTTTTAACTGTAATTTAACTTTAAAAAAATTTATTTTAAAACAAGAACTATATTGGGTTCAGTGGTTCAAACACATTTGTGGAGCTTTAGTGAAAGCAAAGTGAAACATAATTGGGAAGCTAAATTATTTAATGCACACCAAAGCTCAGGGCAAATGTTCAACAGTTGCACTTGTTTAGGCCTGGTTCATTTGGTTCCTGACTATATGACTTCTTATCAGGATGACTTTTTAGATTAAAATTTTAAATAGTTTTAGTCAGTGAAGCATTGCACAAACACAAATAAAAAGAGATGCATTAGAAAAAGCAAGTGGGCTTTGTACAACTGGGCTAAGAGATTCAGGTTAGAGTACCTGCACAGAATGCCCTAGAGGCCTGATCCAGGGAAGGTAATCAGCAGCTTCCTCCAGGCAATAACATTTTTAGGTTACTTGCTCCCACTTTTTTCTTTATGTGAAGTCCAGGATGATAACACGGTATTTTTGATTATCATTCACTCCACTGGTGACACACTTATGTTTAAACCTTGAACATAAATTCATTAATTTGTAGTTATTTCATGGACAAATCTAGTATCTGGATGAGGTCTAGACACTTTACTGAGTTTCATTTGTTCCTGCTTTACTTTCTTGTGCTGATGATGGAGAAAGGTAGATAAATCTGTTCTGGAAAGGGTAAAATGCTGGGACATTTATCAAAAATGGATGATTGCCTACTTCCTAATTCATTTTATGAGGCCAACATTACTCTGATACCATATACTTGACAAGTATAACACTCAAAAAAAGAAAACTACACACCAATATCTCTAATAAAGACAGATGCAAACACCCTAAACAAAATACTAGGTAATCGGATACAATACTACATTAAAAAGATAATACATCATGATCAAGTGGGGTTCATTCCAGGGGTGCAAGGAAGGCTCAACATATACAAATAGATCAATGTGATACACATTTAAAAAACAAAGAATAAAAATCATATGATCACATCAAAAGATGCCGAAAAAGCATTTGACAAGATATAACATCAATTTATAATTAAAACACTCAATAAAATGGGTATAGAAGGAAAGTACCTCAACATAATAAAGGCCAGATATGAAAATCTTCACACAAAAAAACTAAAAGCTTTTCCTCTAATATCAGGAACAAGAGAAGGATGCCCACTCTCACCACTGCTATTTAATATAGTACTGGAAGTCCTAGTCAGAGCAATCAGGCAAGAGACAGAAATAAAAGGCATCTAAATTGAGAATGAAGAAGTAAAACTGTCACTTAGCAGATTACATGATTCTTTATATAGAAAGCCCTAAAGACTCCACAAAATATCTGTTAGAAACAATAAACAAATACAAGAAAGTTGCAGGATACAAAATCAATGTACAAAAATCCATCATGCTTCTATACATTAAGAATGAGATTTCAGAACAGAAATGTCTGCAAAATTCCTTTTGCAATTGCAATGAAAAGAATAAAATACCTAGGGATAAACTTAACAAAAAATATGAAGGCCCTATATACTGAAAACTATAAAAAATTATTAAAAGAAATTGAAGACAACACAAAGAAATGCAAAGATATTCTGTGTCCATGGATTGGAAGAATTAACATAGTTAAAATGCCATATTACCCAAAGCAATATACAGGTTTAATGCAATCCTTATCAAAATTCCAAAGGCTTTTTTTTTTTTTTTTAAGAAATAGAACAAAAAATCATCAGATTTGTATGGAACCAAAAAAAAAAAAAAAAAAAAAAAAATACCCTGAATAGCCAAAACAATCCTGAGGAAAAAGAAAAAGAAAAAGAAAAAAAGCCAGAAATATATTCCCTTAGTTCAAATTATACTATAAAGTGACAATAATCAAAATAGCATGACATTGGCAGAAAAACAGACACATAGACCAATGAAACAGAATTGAGAGCCCAGAAATTAATGTACATATATATGCACAAATAATTTTCAACAATGGAGCCAAAAACATACAATGAAGAAAAGAAAGCCTCTTTAATAAATGGTGCTGGGAAAATTGGAAAGCCACATACAAAAGAATGAAACTAGACTTCTATTTGTCACCGTACACAAAAATTAACTTGAAATAGATCAAAGACCTAAATAAAAGACCTGAAACAAAAAAAATATGTAGAAGAAAACATAGGTTTTAAATTTACAGACCCTGGCCTTAGAGAAGATTTTATAAATTTGACCTCGAAGGCAAGAGAAGTAAAAGCAAAAAATTAATGAATGAGACTATATCAAACTAAAAAGCTTCTGCATGGCAAAATAAACCATTGACAAAACAAAAAGGCAACCAACTGAATGTGAGAAGATATTTGTAACTGACACTCCCAGTATGGTGTTAATACCAAAAATACATAAAGAACTCATACAACTCAACAACAAAAACAATCTATTTAAAAAAAAAATGGGCAGAGGACCTGAACAAACACTTCTCTCAAGGAGACATACAAAGGCTGACAGATATATGAAAAGATACTCACTTCATTAGCTATTAGGGAAATGCAAATAAAAACCACACTTCATAAACTGTATAAATGTCTAATCAATGTATTATATACCAGAAACTAATATAAAATAGAAATAAATAAAATGAGCAAAACTTCAAACCACCATGAGATACCACTTCACACCTGTTGAATGGCTTTATGAACAAAACAGACAATAACAAGTGTTGGAGAGGTTGTGGAGGAAAAGGAACCTGCATATATTCCTGGTGAGAATGTAAATTCGTACAGCCACTATGGACAACAGTATGGAGGTTCCTCAAAAAATTAAAAATAGAGTTACCATATGACCCAATAATCCCTCTTTTGGGTATCTACCTGAAAAATGTGAAAACATTTATTCATATGTTCATCGCATCACTATTCACGGTAGCCAAGACATGGAAACAACTGAAGTGTCCTTTGATAGATGATTGGATAAAGAAGATGCGGTACATATACAAAATGGAACACACCAGACAGCCATAAGGAACAATGAAATACTATCGTTTGTAACAACATGGATGGATCTTGAGAATATGCCAAGTGAAACAAGTCAGATGGAAAAAGTCAAAAATCATACAATTTTATTCATATGTGGAATATAAAACTGAAAGCAACAAATGAACAAGACTAACACACACACACAAACTCACAGACCCAGACAACAGTATGGCGGTTGCCAGAGGGGAAGGTACTGATGGGGAAGCTAGAGAAGGGTGAAGGGGTCAAATATACAGTGAAGGCAGGAGATCTGACTTTGGGTGGAGAACACACAATGCAATATACAGATGCTGTATTATAGAATTGTACACTTGAAACCTATATAATTTTATTAACCAATGTCCCCCCAATAAATTTAATAAAATTAAAAAGGGTGGAGGATTGCCACAGGCTAAAACATTACTATTTCAGAGACTTTTCTTTTTGGTTTTAGCTTGTTATCAAGGTATTTTTTAATCTGCAAGCAGAGCAAGTAATGAATTATATTGAATAACAAATGAGGATTTAACCTCCATAGGGATCAAGGTGTCTGGTAAAAACATTTGTAGCTTAGTCATTTTCAAGTCTATAAACTTCACTCAGATGTTCAAATACCAAATGAAATACACTCTCAAGCAATAATTAGTCTGATACAGAATGGATAATCCAGGAAACATTTTTACCTTTTCCATGCCCAATTACTAAACAGAAAAACACTTGTAAAAACAAAACTCCACTACAGCTATTTCTCACTGAATGGAGTCTACCTATTCAAAGATATAAAGAACTGAAATGATAAGAGGTGACCTTTCAATCCGATTAATTAGAAATCAGCATATTGTAATCATGACAGTGTATAAGTAGAAGATGGGAAGAGGCTCATTTTCAAGTTCTGGGTCGCTGACACAAACTGAAAGTATTCAGCCTATAGATGTGACCACTTATGCCTCTAAATCAGATGATAAATCGGGTCTGTAATGTGCCCAGGGATATTTAGATAAAAAGTTTTATGCAAAGATGGGAGGTGTTTGTATAAGAGTGTGGTTATCTGGTCACCAAAAATATAAGCCAATGACCTTTCATGAACTGGAAGACTTTTCAGAATCACAAGTCGAATGAAAACTCTGAAGAGGAACCAAGTCACCTTTTCAACCTATGGGAGAGGCAGTGCAGCTGGCTGGAAAAACAAAACTCGGTGCCTCAACTGAACTAACACTCCCACCTCATCCATAAATTTGTTTTGTGACTTAGCTTTACTTTCCTTTGTAACAGATAACTCAAAATCAAAATAATCACATCTTGAACATAAAAAAAATACACAGTGAGTGGGTGATCCTTCTTACAAAACAACTAAGAGAGAAGATACATTCCTTTCTTAAACAGCTGAGAACTAAAGCTACGGCCACCTGCAGGCAATCAAAAGTATAGAATTATGAGATGATAACACTGTAAATGTAATGATTAGTCAGTTCTTCCACCATTTTACACTGTAAGAGTTGAGACTTAAAGAGGTTAAATGCAAGGGATCAGAACTAGTACAATGGAGTTCAAACACAATAATTATGAGCCTGGAAAAATGTTTGGCACTAAAAAAAGGAAGACACAGTCACCACCCATGAGGTGATCTCTATCCCATGGAGAAATAGATGAACACATATAGAATTACAGAAAGATAAAGAAAAAACACACACACACAAAAAAAGGAAAAAAAAAAACATAAAAAAATAGAATTACAATGTAGTCTCTCCAGCCCAGATGGGATTATGTCATGCATCTCTTGGTTGATCAGTGGCATTTACAGCTACCCAGCTGTCTTTAACACACTGACTTGGCCCTAAGTGGATCAGATCTGTTTGAATTAAGACAGGCAGACTGCAGTGAAAGAAACTTAACATCACTTCAGGCACATTGCAGGTATCCATAAGAAAGGCTGGAAGCTGCTGATGAAAATAAAATCCTGATTATTATTAATATGATACAGTGATTACCTGCACTGAGTGAGGAAATGCTGACCCTTGCCGAGGGGGCATTCAGAACGTTTTTAGCAAAGAATCCCAAGGAATGCTTCCAGCCAACACTGAAATGCAGCCACTGCCATGTGGTGAAGCCCAGCAGCCTCATTTCCACTAGTAATCCTCGGACCAAAAGAAGCCAAGAGGAGAGGGGACTCAGCCAATAGGAGCATTTGCGCAGACAGGAAAACTGCATTTGGCACTCGCTTCGCACACGCTGTGGGGGACATCAGAGAGAGTGTGGTTCAGCGACTCGAGTGCTGGGCTCAGAGAACAGCTTGGTTTTTGCCTCAGCGTGGACTGGATCTTCCTGTACAATACTAGGTCACTTTATTCCCCTACATTGCTGTTTCTCTATCAGTACACAAGGAGAAAAATAAAAATAAAAAATAAATAAACAAACAAACAAACAACTAACTCTAATGTGACATTTCATCTTCTGTAAGCATCAGAGGTATAGAAAAGAATCTCTAAATACTACCCCCAAAGAGAGTCACAAGAGGGCAATGTCCTGTTTGAGAGATCAGAAGACAGCATTTCTGCCCCCTAATGTGTGAGGACATGCATTTTGATTTATTATTTTCTAGTAGTGAGAATGGATTTGTATTTAGAATGGCACTCTCCTTTGGGAAACTCCTAGGGTAAATGATGGCGCTTCCAACTAAGAACAAGAATAACGGAAAAGACAAACAAATAAAAAAATAACAGACCACACGTATATCAAAGTCAAGGCCCTACCATTATTTATAAAATGTTCTTATCAAAAAAATTCTCCTGAGCATAAGCGTCGAGCCCAGGATTGTGGTAAGTCTCGCTGTTGGCCCAGGGTAGAGCGCAGCCCTGGAAACTACCTCCATTTCTCTTTTCATGTGCATGGAAGCTGTTTCATTGGTCTGACAAAGGATAGCAGAAGACCCAAAACATGGGCAATGCTCTCTTTGAGGACAAAGTATGACACAGCGTATGGCAGAGGGACTTTCAACAGTCAGGTCTTTGTGACATAGAGGATAGTAGTGAGACAGCCACATTATCTTCTCTGATTATCAGTCCACAAGAACAGAAAAAATCATAGCAGACACCATACCAAGTAGCAGTGAGAGACCTCCCTCCAGTGGCCTGAGGCCGTCCGAGAGGAAGAGGTACCATGAGAGCATGAGTGCCTTGTTTTTGAAGGTCTATGAGGTTCCTCTTAGGAACTGCAGAAATCAATGTCTTAGGATCCTTCAGTTATACAGGTGGAAGCTTTATGTATCCAGAAACATCAACAACCAAGATATATAAAATAAAATCAGATAAAATAAGATGGAATTTTACCATAATATCATTTGTACCCAGCCGGTAGGTGTGGCCGTGTCATATCTGCATTACATTAGTAAACATGTAAATGCCCAACTGTATGGTAAGCACATCATTGCAGTAGGATATTTAAATTAGGAGACAACTTTGTTTTAGGGTAGTCTAGAAAAGTCTCATGGTGCGGGAGGTTCTTGAGTCAGAGCTTAAGTTGAATATGATTTAAATAAATGAGAGGGAAGAATGAGGAATTTCTGAACTAAACGGGGAAAAAATGCACTGTTCGAATAACAGAATATATAAAGCTGCTCACCAGGGCATGCCTGCACTCCACCTCCTCCCTCTTGGGTGTCTAATGTACTGATTTATACAGAAATCCTGAAGAACAACGCCCCTGCAGACACGGGCAGCGATGGGTTATATTTCTCATTTTTCAAGTAAGAAACTTCAGATACAAAGAAAATCATTTACCCACCGGTACCGGGTCAAGACACAGCTCAAGATCAGAACCCAGGTCACCCACCTGGCATTTCTGCATTCAGCTCTTGTTACCTGTGTATGAGAAATGTACCTTGTTCCAAATATGCATAATAAAGAATTATGTGGCTTGATATCAACTTAATAGTTCATTTGATCATCTTATGAAAATAAGTTAGTAATTAGTTTTAGTAGCCTCAAACATTATATTTTACCATGTGCATGTATAATGTATAATAAACATTATATAATATGTAACACATAAAATAGCATATATTATGTATTGACATATTATATATTATATATAGTATATATAAATACATATGTTCAATATAATATCACATATTTTATATAAATATATATTTAATGGAGGGGCCAGGTGGGAAGAAAAGTCTGCTTAGCACTTTAAAAAAGACTATTTATGCAAAGGATTTTTGGAATATAGTCTATTTACATTAGTATAAGGGACTAAGTAAAAATACATCAGTGAAACCACCTGAATTAAATTTGTATTTTGTTTGTTTTTAATGGACTATTTTATTTTTTTTGGAGAAAAATTTTATGACCTATATTTGTAATATACGTGTCTACGTGTTTTAAGAAAAAAAGCATTCCTTAGTTGAATTGCGTTAAAAAAACACATATTTTATAAGCTATTTTTAACACTGCCTTAGATCATGGGAACTTTTCTATAATGAAAGTTTTCAATCACAGGCACCATAAAACAGTACCTTTCCTTCCTGTCTTAGAAGAGGCACTGAATTCAGCTATAGAAACTATGTGTCCATTTGTCCAAGGTCACAGGAAGAGACTTGATCTTTTTTTGTTTCCAAGGTGCCACTGAGATCCCGCCAATTTCAGTGAAAGTCAGAAATGCTACAGCTCAATTATTGGTTTGTCAAAGCATTAAATCAGAGAGGTTCCCCTCTCAAGACCGCTGACTCAACGTTCACCCATGACAAGGAGGGTTAACAAGCCCCTCGGGTCCCATTTCAACCAAGCAGAACTGTGTTTTTCATCGACAACAACTGTGCTTGAATGAACTTTCATTTAGTCTTCTGGGTCTATGTTCTTCCCCTTCCCCTTTGAAAAAGAAAAAAAAAAAAAAGGGGGATATTTAAATAGAGGCAGGATGGCTGTTTAAAGGGGAAGGTGATTAATGGGTTAACGTGAAAAGGTGCAGAGTCAACAATCCAGCATGGCACATTCGGGAACACTCAGTTCCACCACGCGGCGGGGATGCATTTATTTTCGTAGTAATGCATGGAGCATTTAAGTCTGGGGGTTTTATATTTACAGCGGCTGCAGATAAACAATAAAAGCAGTTGAGTGAAGCAGCAGAAATAGACTCCTTGCTAGAAGAGGAGTCCTTACTGCTGAAGCAAAGGGAGGCATTTGAAGTTGCTGAAGAAACTTTCATGCCTGGAGTATAAAGCCTGGGGTCTCTCAAAATTTGGGTTTCCAATTTAATTCCGAAGAGGAAGTGTGTCATGGGCTGAGTTGTGCCCCACCCCCAAATTCATATGTTGAAGCCCTAAACCCCAGAATTTCAAAATATGACTGCATTTAGAGAGAGATCTTAAAACAGATATTAAGTTATAATGGGTGACAAGGGAGGGCCCTAACTCAATCTGATCATTGCCTAAATAAGATGAAATTCTGACACAGAGAAGTCACCAGGGATGAGTGTGCACAGAGGAAAGACCACGGGAGCATTGCAAGAAGGCAGCCCCCTGCAAGAGCAAGGAGAGAGGCCTCAAAAGAAACCAAACCTGCCAGCGCCTTGGCCTTGGACTTCTAGCCTCCATACATGTGAGAAAATAAATCACTGTTGTTTCAGCAAAACTTTTGTTATGGCAGCAGCCTTAGCAAACTAAGACGGGGTGCAAGGTGGTTGCTCCCTGCTTGCTCCGGCGCTGCCGTCATCCTAGTCCACAGTCACGGCTTCATATTGGCTCCCAGTCATTGCTAAACTACATACTCCCAGTAGTCACCCCCCGTCACCACCCTGTCTCACGTCATTATTGTGATAGATACTTTCTTCCAACCAGACTGGCTACAACTCTGGGACATAATACCTACCAAGGACTTTCATAGCCATAATTAATATGTACCATTCTACTGAAAATTTGTGGAGAGTTTGATCATTTAATGGTGAAAACTGGTACCAATTTCAAGGGTTCCCAGGAAAGGAAAACATTAGCCTCTGAAAAGAAAAAAAGGAGAAATAATTCATCCAACAGGAGGAATCCTATATAAGTAAGCTAGGAAAAGTGGTGGCATAAATGTATCCCTTTAAAAATGCAGTTTATCACCTAAAGAGAAAGAAAGCAGGTTTGAAGCTCTAAACCTTAAAGGATGAGTTAATATGCAAGAAATTAAACTGCTTTATGTAGTTTCCTGGGCAGTGAAACAGGGGCAAAGCTACCCATCAAACACCTTTAGTCTTAGGCTGAGAGGCAGAAAGTAGCAACCGGCACCTACATTCTAATGGCACCAAGGTGAAGGTCTGAGGCAGATGGGAAGTAATTAAACAGCAAATTATCAGAAAGGCAAAATTTGATGTTTGAAATGTTCTTTCCTATCTCGAAAACTCCTACTCATCCTACAACTCCCTAGATCTTATGACCTCTCCTCTGGCAAATCTTCTCAAACTCTCAGAAGTTCTACACTCCCACAGTCCTTTGCACATGGTTCAATTACAGCATGTATCAGATTGTGTGGTAATTACTGTTCTATTTAATTAAATTTAAAATACTGACTTGACATGTACTGATATTTTCCATACCATTACAAAGATAATCAAACGAAGGCACAATTCTTTCTTGTCATGTAGAATTTTAGTTTATACTTACACCTGAAGAGCTCTTTTAGATTTGTTTAAATACACATTATCACATGTCACTCTGGTCATACATTAAAAAGGAAAACATAAGTATGAGTAAATTATTCCTATAACTTCTTTATACTCCGTCTGACTTCTTAATCACTTTTTCAGTCACAGTTGGGGATATCTGTGATTTCCCCATATAATTGTACATTCTGTGCCATCAGGAACATCTGTGATACCATATTTCTTAAAAACAGTACTTCCGTATCACGTCTTGGGTTGCCCTCTAAATCTTTGAAGTTAATCAGCAGGGTTGTATGCATTTACACAGACTATGATAATTATGTTACGCCTTCCACTTACCCAATGATGACTATAATAGTCAAAGATAATAAAATATGAAAGAAAAAAATATGCCTTAAAAACAGTGAAATATAGTAATTGACATTCTTTTTCCCCTTCTTTATTATCTTTCTACTTTATCCTTCTTTGTGTTCTCAGAACCTAGGCTATTTAATAACAGAGGGAAACTTCTAGATACTTGTGTATCCCAGCCCC
>CM053504.1:74957531-74982805 GCA_028627145.1 Eidolon dupreanum | reverse complement strand
CCCCACCCCCCCCCCCCCCCCGCCTCATTGATCTTGTAAGGCAGTCTAATTCCCTGCAGCTAAGGTGAGTAGGTAAAAGTGGGAAGACACAGCTATACCCAGTGTTATGGACTGATCGTTTCTCTCCCCCTCAAATTCATATGTTGAAACTGTAAACCCCAATGGGATGGTATTAAAAGGTGGAGTCTTGGAGAGGTGATTAGGCCATGAGAGTGGGGTTCTCATGACCAGGATTAGTGTCCTTATAAATGAGACCCCACAGAGTTCCCTCACCCCTCCTATCATGCGAGGACACAGGAGAAGATGGCTGTCTACGAACCAGGAAGTAGGTTCTCACCAGACAACAAAGTTGCTGGATCACAGACTTCCCAGCCTCCAAAACTGTGAGAAATACATTTCTGCTTTTTAAGCCACTCAGTCTCTGGTATTTTTTATATAGTAGCCTGATTGACTGAGACACTCAGTGAAGCCGAAGTACAGTGAGGCAAAACACTCGCAAAGAGCCATACAGAGCCGCAGAAGTGCCTTTATGCCATTGTCCCATATTACCAGAGTCTTGCTCGACTTATTGTGCCCAAAAGACAGCATGATGTGTTTGGCTTCTTGAAGTGACTGAAGGAACTCCAATGAGTGTATTGAAAAACCCAAGAAAAGAAAAGACCAGAAACATTCTTGCTGGGTTCTTCTTGCAACAAAAGGGGGTGCTGGTTCAGGAAGTGCTGAGATTTTTGTTCTTTGCATTTAGTGGGAGTTGAGAGGTATTTCTTTATCTGGGTGAGAGACCTGCCTTCACCCTGCAATCAGCAATGTTGTCCCCAAATCATCCATGAACATGTCCCGTTCTGCGCTAGTGTGAATGCTTTAAGCTCCCCGCCTCCACCTTCTTTTCATGGCTTTTCTTCCTTGGGCAATGAGCTTATGATTACAATAATGAAACCTCTGCACTGACTGATGAATTAGTTGTAAGCCTCAGCCTTTTATGTCAAGCTCTCCTTTTTGCCTCATCTGCACTTTCAAAACTCTCCTCACTGAGTTAACAGAAGCAGTTTTATTTTTCCTATGGCTGCACTGCACTTTCCAACTTGACTTTATTCATGCTGTCACCCCCTCCCTCCAATTCTTTAGAGCGTCATTTTCCAGGCTCTCTACTTTGCAAAGCCTTTATTTATCCCTGTCTTTGGTTCTCCCGTTCGAAGCCAGCTCATCCCTCCACTTGTTTTCAATCTTTCTGTCTCGTGTAACAGACACAACAAGTGTGCATGTGCCTTGTCGTCCCTGATCCTTAAAGTCAATTACTGAGCCGGCCTCCTCTTCACATTTGAGAGCTCGCAAGGGCTGGAATAGAAGGAGTACTCCAGACACACTTGTTGAATGCTGTTGAAATGAATAATGTATCTGCTTCACCATTTATGATATGATACAATATTACACAATAGATACAAGGAGTAAATAGACTTCAAACACATAACTTAAGTTATATTATATAAAATTTATGAAACTGGTTGCCCGGGGTCAAAGGAAATGATAAAATGAAAGATAGTAAGGATTTTAGCTTTTTCTCTTTTTATTTCCATTTAAAAAATACTGTAAGCAATATGCTTGTTAGCTCAGGGTCACAGGAATATAAGGGTTTGTTATATTATTCTTTAGACTTCTCAAGTTTTTAAATTTAAAGTAAAAACAGATTTCTCTTGAATGCATGGGAGATCTATTTTGTTAACATAAAACAAAGGAAAAACATTATTACGTCATTTTATAATTCAATGATGCTTTGTCTGACATCATTGTGTATGTGTGTGTGTGTGTGTGTGTGTGTGTGTGTGTGTGTTTATGTGTCTGTGTTTGTTTGTCTGTGAATAGACAGAAAGCTACATGAGGCGAAATTCCTTTCCTTTTGCCTCTGTATCCTCAGCTCCTAGATCAATATCTGCCAAATCATAGGCTCTCAAATAGTTGTTAAATAAATAAAGCATTATACTAACCAAACTGTATATCTATCAACCTTTTAAAGATGTGATTCCATTAACATAGTATTTGATTCATCTTTAGTCGGTTTCTCTCCACTTATTTTGAACAGATTAACACACTCCTGAAGTTACATGTAGATTTGTTGTGTGAACAGAAAGGTGCATTTTTCTGAGTAGAGAAGTGGAAGCAGTAGAAAGGGTGCTGAGGGGTAGGAACGGTGAAGAGTTTTGGAGGGTGCTGGTGGTGGCTGGAACAGGGGGACAGAACAAAGGGACAAGAAAACAGAACACAGGAGAGAGTGAGAGCAAGTTCTAGGGACAAACAGCTGAGAGGCAAGATGGCTCATGGTGACGATAATTATGTTTATTATTGCCGTATCAATAGTTCTAGAACCCTACCTGCTGCCAGTTTTTAAAGTATTCTCTAAGAGCCAATAGCTGCGCTGGGTTCCTTACAAATGGTAACTTCCTTATTTTTCAGTCCTCACATCATCCATTAGTACTCCAATACTGTACATGTACATAAAGCTCAGAGGGCTCCTTTACCTAAGATTATACACAGAGTGTCAGAAAGAGCATCAAACCATGGTCTGCTGCACTCCAGAGCTCCAGTGCTTAGCCACTGTGTGTCCATGACATTTAATTGGCTTTGCTTTCTTCTCTCAGATCATCAGGAGCATTTTGGTGATGGCTCACTCCATCGGCTTTTTTGGAGTCACACAGTCAAATCTACAGGGCTAAAAACTTACAGGGTTGGCGGAGCCTTGTTAATCAATATTGTCCTGTTGTGATGTATGATCAGATATTGATTTGCCTTTACCTGTCCACTTCAGATCAGCTACTGTTTTCCGGAAGGTGCATGGAAGGTACACTTCCCAGGAGGTCCGTACACTTTCCTTAAGTGCGCAGGAGAGTTGTGGTCACCACCAGGTAAGGACTTTCTATTGTGGATTCTAAATCCAACCTGTGAACATGAGCCTTCCTTGGGGCTGTTAGGAATTCATCACACGCAGCCCCATTGTTTCCTACGCTGTGACCCAAAGTCCGACATTGCTAGAAATAATAAAGATATGAAAGAGGTAGACATTTTCAAGGACATGGAATGCAGTACCCCAAACTATGTACATCTAACAGCTGAAAAATTGCTATCTTGGCAACTTCGAGCATTGAGAGAAGTCAGTCAGTCCATCCCTCCCTGTCCCATGTCTCTGCTCTGTCATTAGTGTCATGTCCACCATTTCCATGAAAAAAAAAAAAAAATAGAGAAGAAAAACAGGAAGCAAAGTGTCCACGAATCCTTGCCAGAATTTCTACGAAGAGTCATTTGTGGGGTAAAGTGGCAGCATTCCTTATCTAGTAGGACAGTAGGGGGTAAAAAAACTTGGTCACTTCTCCGGACTTTTATTTAAAAGGCCACATCAAGGATATGAAACACTTAGGAAAGATACCGAATCAGAGAGCTTCAGAGAACACTCTAACATAGCTACCTGAGGCCCACACCTTTTCGGGGGATACTGTGACCTAGACAGGTTTGCAAAATGCAGGTTAAAGGTCTCCCAACCCCAATGTGTTTATTTTATTGTGGAGTCTTGAAGTTGATCCTCACAGATTATTTTTTTCTCTTAAAACATCCTTACTTTGGTCCTTGGGGTTGTTAATTTCCACATTTACCCTCACCCTTCCTCATTCTCTTTTCTTCAGCTCTAGTAAAAACTGGAAGTAGACATCAGAGACTGGGCGTACAACCCAGTCCCCGGTGTAGATGTTATGAAAAGATACTTGAGACAGCCAGATTTCAGCAGAGCCACTAACAATTTTAGGACCCGTGTCTTCCTCTCTGGTATCTGTACACAGAGGTACACATCTAGAATCACAAAGTTCACTGGCATTAAATTCCTACAGAAGAATGTTATGGTTATGAGTTCAAGGTCTGCCTCTACAGTCAGCTGTGTGATACTGGGCAACCCATGTAACCTGACTGAGCCACAGTGTCCTCATCTCATAAATGGCAGAAACAGCAGTCCCATCTGGAAGCTTCTTTAAGGAAAAGGACATTCTAGGCAAGGGGATGCTGGTATGTTTAATAGCTGGTTTTCTGGGGAGCGATGGGGGAGCCCTGATTGTCAGTGTTTTCCAATGTCTGTGGTGTAAATACTCCCTAAATCTGTTTTCAAGGTTCAAACGTAGTGTCACTGAGCAACAAGCCAGAAGAGGTGTGTGCAGTTGAGTCTACGGGCTGAGAGGAGTCGCGTCCAGGGCACCGCTGCCTCCATCTCTCCATAACTACCACCACCGATGTTCCTGCCTTTATACTTTCACTCACACATTTCGCTTAAGCTAGAAAGTCTTTCCTCTTCTCTCTACACGTCTCATTCTTGCTCATAACTCAAGATTCGGACATAATGGCAATTCGTTCATAAACATTTGCAGGATCTTTTACAATGGAATCAGTGTCTCTTTATCATAACCCCTTAACTCTTACTCCATTTTCTTTCTTGCATTGATTACTTGCGCACAAGCCTATTTTTGCCCTGTTCCTCCTTCCCCAGGACACGCGATGTTCTCTGTGCTCTCTGTCGGGACACAGCAAAATCCCGTGAACACGGCAGGGGTTTGATCAATGTGTATTGACTAAATTAGTGACAAGCTACTTTGGAATACATTAGAAAGTCACACAAAGAAGTACTTTTCCCCCTAAACTGAGAACTCCTTGAAGACCAGACTGTATTCAATTCATGTTTATAGTCTCCCTAATTCATTTGCGCCAGATAAAAGTTTAGAACTAGAGCGAACTGAACTAGAGTGACGCTGTATCCAAAGCGGCCGATGCAGGTGACAGAACAAGAGAGGGAGGGGCCCAGCTGGCATCGGGTCCAGACCCGCTGACTGGCTTTCACCTCTCCCGCTTCCGGTCCGCCAGGGGCACCCGGACTCGCTACCGGACGTCTAACGACATCAACGACCCTTAGTTTTCAGCAGGTGGCAAGACAGAATCCACAACAAGGCTACGAGGTACACCCGGTCTCCCAGCAGGGAAGCTACACCCACCGGTATGAGGGACAACGCCCTTCCTCAGCTCCATAGGTGTGGACAGAAGTAATCAGGCTGCAAGCATGACAGGTAGAAGGAACAACCAAACACGCATGCAATGTTAGCCTGGTTGCAGAAAGCTGAAAAGGTGCAGCTGAAGGCCACAAGCCTGGAAGACTCAGGACCAAGGCCTGGCATTCCCAAGAGGCAAAGAAGTAGAAAACACTGTCGGTCTTATCATGGATATCAAATTCTCATGTCTGTCATGCTCAGGAGAGAAGGTCAGTACTGGAAATTGCTATTTTTGACTCTATACAGAATAACTTTAAACAAATTAGTACATTTGAAATGCAGAAATTAAACTGATAATTTCATGAAAACTTCAGTACTTCAGGATGATTACAAAACACATTGAGATTGTACTACAGGGATAAAACAATGCATGCAGGATTACTATGTTAATTAGCTACCTAATCACTATGCTGCTCAGGAAACTGAGGCTCAAAGAGGTTAGCAACTCACCATAGGCCAGACAAGTTGGAATGAGGCAGATCAATCCCAGGACTGTCTGAATTTAAACCCTTGCTCCATCTCATATGTCATCATGCAAACTACAGCAAAAACATGGCTCTAAAATAATACTTTCCCTTTTTCGTACATCGGTTACATACGTCTAAAAACATTTCTGAAAGTGTAAGCACCTATCTTCTAAAGGTAAATCCTTTGAGAAATATCATTCATGAGGAAGTAGACAGTCTTGACTAAGATAAAAAAGGCAGGTCTGTGATAGTCAAGCTTCATATATTTAAAATAGTGTTGCTATTTCAGTTAAGCGTTCAAAGTGGTGAACTGGGGTAATTTTTCTTGTTAGAGCTCATTCTCTGTCAGGAACTCACTGAACACTCTGATCTGTCTGCTGTAGATGGAGCACAGGCCACCTGGATGTACACTTAGGGTAAAAGTCGAGAGTTAAAACATGCCCAATAAGCTTTTGGTTGTATTCCTTATAATACCCATGATGTACCTGGGGCTTTCCTTTCACCCTCTTTGAAATGATAAAAGGTAAAAATATTATTCCTGAGGACAGTCTTGTACTCCATGACTTTCAATTTTTTTGCTCATATGTTTGCTATTGTTTTATAAATTTTCAAATCAAATAATGATATCCAGTTATCTTATGTCCTTTTCGAGAAATAATGAAGAAAATGTACAGTACTCCTCTGGGTGTAATACAAATATTGTGGATGCAAAATTTGTTGGGAAAGCAGAACTAGTTGTGTTATTGATGTGAATGGGAGAATACAATTTAATAAGCCCAAGACATTCCACAGCCTTTCTAGACTAAAAGTTATTGTGATTTCGTTCACAGGAATCTAGGCCATTTGCATTTTCTAGTCCTGACTGTAATTAACTACTCCTGTTTAAAGCACTCCTTTTCATCACACCAGTGCTCACTTGAATCTTAAGTTAAAATTTTATCAATCCAGGTCTTATCTGTACACACCAGAAAGCAAAACTCAAATACAATGTCTCAAAAAAACTCCGTGTAAATGAAAAAATCAATGAGTAAATTGTCTTCTTAAAAAACCAAAGGCACAAACAAACAAAAGCAAAAACAAAGCACCCCTCCTTTTTTTTTTTTCTAAATAGAAGGTAAGATGGTATTCCAAGGAGATACTACTCTCTGTGCGAATCTGCCAAATATGGTTTCAGTACTAAGGAGTGTGGTTTTCATAGCAGTCTACCAAGGAACTCTCTTGACCAAATTCTACTAATACTTATACTAATTTTCAATAGACGTGGTCATTTAAGCAGTTCCCTGCTCCTGGCTGTACATACAAGCCTAGGAAACTGATACTGATGCAGCCCAAGGGGTCCAGGGATGCTCGAGGGCTTGGTTGTGCAACAGATATTTCCCCTTAGCACAGCCCAAATGGACACACATTATGATCCTAACACATCCTTGAGCAAATGACTTCCTGGAAAACATATATTATACTACGTCATAGGACTTATTTCCTCATACAGACTCCCGCCTTCTTTCCTCTCCTTTCATATGGTCAAAAGATTATATGCTTTTAGGAAAGAAAAAAGTAAAATATTTTCTTCATTATAAATCTCCTCTACATTATTTTCCCTGTTTTAGCACAGCAAGGGCCAAAAGTTAGAAGATACTTTATCCTCGTCAGGACAAACAAGATGGAGACTTTGGGTAACTAGAGGTGGAAGGGGAAAAATGCATCCTGACAAGGAAGATTCCTTCTCCTCCTGTCCCCACATTCCTGGAGCTCATGATATTTTGTTTTTCCACCTCTCTCTTGGCAGGAGAGAGGGTAGGTAAACAATTACCAAATGTTTTGATCTTATTTCAACTTTGCAAGGAGAGAAAAGCTTAGAATAGGGGCCATGGCCATGGCCTGGTCCTTCTACTCCTATTATATCTCTAAACCATTGATGGGATACTAAAGAGTTGACATCCTTCTACAGGAAGTTGGGGCTGGGGACCATGATTAACTGGTGATTAAGATTTTAGAAATTACGGTTTCAGGAAGAAAAGAAAAATCTTAGAAAAAATCATGTAGGCTTGTTTTAACGAATGTTGCTAAGGCTGATGAATTATCCCAGACTCTAATAATCTATGATTTCTTCTACTCTTTTTCTGTCACTCTGAAAATAAAAATATAGGGAAAATGTAAGAGTGGTATTTTCTGACCTAAAACTATGACTATTTCCTTGAAAAAATGAACTATTAAGCATCCTAAGGCACCTGTGGTAACTGGGTCAACAGCTTGAAAATTTGGCAGGTAGAAAATCTTCCTGTCTGAACCTTTTGGCTCAGGCATCCCTTCTCAGATTATAACACAACAATGAGGCTGTGTCAAATGGTCTGGAGACATTAATTTATCCCCCCTTTTAAAAGAAGCTTTCTATTCATCTATAAAACATTACTTTTTTCTCTTTAACTTGAAGTTTCTTTCAGATGTTTATAAAATACACCAATTTGAAGGGTTTAGCCATTTTCAATTTCTGACTGGATATTCTAACTTTTCTTTTCCTCAAAAGAAAATAGTCTGAGGAACTCTAGCACAAATTTTATTAAAATTGGTATTTTTTTTTACCATCATGTACAAAAATTGAGAACAAAATGAGAAAGAAACATTCGGTAAGTGCCATATTTGTACTTAGTATGTTACTTTGAGTTTGGAGAAAAGTGTAAGACAGTAAAGGTCTTTTCCCAGAGGGAGTTTAATTGTAGTTAAGAATTAGCATATAAAATATGTGAGCAGCAAGGTCAAGATATCATTGATTATTTTTTGTAGTCAGAACGGGACATGGGTCCATGAGTCAGGAAGAAGGACCTATATAGAAATATTGAAGAGAAATTTGCACTGGCTATGCAGCCATAATTGGAATGTAATGAAGACAGTTCTTATGGTCTACAGAAATGTGCATAACTCAATCATATTTTAAAAAGGTAATTAGCCTTATAAAAATATTATACTTAAAAGAATCAATGTATTCTAATTTAAATTTTATAGTAATCTTATATAGAGAGCAGGTACATTTTATTTGTCTATTCAAATATGCTGCCTTTGGGCTTATATTTCTATAGGGTAAATGGAGCATTCTTTCAGTCACTTGTTGCCTAGCACAGTGCTGTGTTGGGAGATGGTTTTGTTTTGTTTTTTTTTGTTTTGTTTAGTTTTTTTTAATAGCAATGAGAACAAATTCCCTTACATCAAAAGGCTGTTGTGAAGCTATGGAAAGCAATACTTGCAGAGATATTTTAGCTTCTTGGAGAAAGGTGTTATCTGAATCAAAACCTGTGAAAAGAAGAATAGCTATAACATTTTCTGACAGTGAGAAACTATTTTGTTGTAAAATAGTGTCTAAAGGGAAGAAAGCTCTAGATATCAGTTGTCAAATTTAGAGGAACAGGACAAATCAAGGTGCTAGGAACCATGGGAAATAATACAATCTCCAGTAGGGTAGAGAAAATAATTTGTTACTAATTTCCATGGCCCCATGTTATAAGAACAGAAAGAGGGATGCCGAGAGACATTTAATAGAGCTAAATCCTACACTTCACTGGAGAATTGAATTACTGGAATAGCTTCTAGTCAAGATAGATAATTTCACCATGGTGTATCATTTCCCCATTCTAAGCATATAGCAAGAAAAAGAGTTAAACAAGGTTCAAAGGCCAGATGCCCTCTGCACTGTGGGTAAGGATGCGTAAGAACAGAAACAGAGGGAGGAGAAGGGAGAAAGTGCCATGCAGCAGATCAGGATATCAAAGAAATAAGACACAGTGAAGTGAAATAAATTTTTCAGGTCTCTGCTACTAAATGATGCTATTAAATGAAACTAATCTCTCACTATAATTTAATCTCTAATAATGATTATCATCACAATTCTGAAATTGAAGATTCTGTCTTTAAGAAACCATCAAAGTAATTCAGGGTTTTAATTTTTCTCATGTTTGCTGTGTACTTTTACACGTTATTTTTCCCATACACATGCTAATATTGTTCTGAAATTCACATGATAATAGATTATTCCCATTTTCCCAACATATGATGTATATTCCCTATGAATATTAATATTTTTTCTAATACTTTTTTAAACCAGTCATTAATATGATAATACTTTGGTAATGAATTTATAAAAATTCCATACAAATACTACATGTGCTAATACAATAAAATACTGTGGAAATAATATGCATAATGCATTAGGCTTTGTTACAGATGCCTGCCAAAAATAGTGTTTGGCAAACAGTAACATGCTTGAAAAGTGCCTAACCGATTAAAATTTATTGCTGCTGATAGACCCAGGGCAAACACGGAACAATCTATGCTATTCATGCCCTGGCAGACACATCAGTTCACTGACTGCTCAGATTATCTCTGAAAGCTTCTGGACATCACTAAAATTAAGGAAGACATTTAATGAGATGTTTAATGCTGGGGAAAGTGACGCCTCCAAACAAAGGAATCCCCCCTATACCAGTTTCATCTCCACCGATGTCCTTTCTGGCAAAAGGTCACAGCTCCAGCCAGCTGCCATGGGTTCCACTGCTCTGCCTGCTCTCTGAGGCTCAGCCTTTCTTTTCACAGATAGTTCCTTAGGAAAGTGAGGCTGTGCTAGCACTAAAGCATTCTCTTCCCTCCATCTTATTACTAGTTTGATACCACTTAGTGCCTTGAGTTTTGTGGTTGCACCTTCCAACATTTATGGAATTCCTACTGTCATTTACAGTGTGGTGAGAGGAGTCGAGGGCTATTCCGTTCACTGGAGCCATGGGGGAAAAGACCTGAACTCTGCGGTGGGGTTTTCTGAAGATAGTCTATCATCTTTGGAAACTATAATTTAACAGCAAAACCACTGAATTTTGTTGCAAATGAATCAAGTTTCATTCGATCGCTAAAAGATCACAAGGTCATCAATTCTCTTAGATCTTTAGCATGTACGCAGGGGTGTCTCTAATTAATTTAATTTAGTCTCGTCATTTTACAGGCAGGCAAATTAAGATGCATAAAGAGGACTTGACTTGACTGAGGGCTCACAACTAATTAGCGGCAGCATCAAGATGACAATACCTTCTTCCCAGCCCAGGTTCTTCCACCAACGGCATTGGCTTTTCTGCAGAAGGAAAAGAAAAGAACTGGGCATCTTACGTGCCAGCCCACCTCCTACTGCCACCTCGAGCCCTCCTGCCCACTGGTGCTGGTTATTCTTTCAAAACACTGGAGAAGAAAAGCCTCTATATTACGGATAAACAGAGTAAATGGATACTACTGATGAGCCCCAGATGGAGTAAACACTCAAATCAGTGTTTAGAGAGAGAGATGGATAAATAAACTTTGGGACAATATGAAATGTTAAGTCCTAAAGTCTATAACAGTTTTCATTTATTTAATTTTACTGGCAGAAAGATTACTAATTTCCTATTATTTGAAAAATCTAAATCACCCCTAAAGAAGATCCTGGTCAGAAATAAAGAAAGCGCCACAATTCAGAAACGGTTTCTGAAAGTGAAATTGAAATTCGTCTCAGTTAAAATTTAGGAATGGAAAGGGCAATGGAGACAATTAAGTTTAGTAGGAATGCAAGGAGACGTGCCATCAACCAGATGCTTTTAGAAATAGAAACAACCTAGTAAAAAAGATTGGGCAATCTGTAAAAATAAGCAGAACATAGTTATAAGGACCATTAGCAAAAGAGAAACACAAATGGAAGCCTGAACCCACAGGCTGGCTCACAATCAGAATGCAGAATTTAAACCTTGAGAGGGTGGGATATGCTACTCATGAAGAAGGATAACAGAAGAGGGAGCATCCAATAATGAAATGGCTAATGAGTTCAATTTTAGTTTACTTTATATTTACTGAAAGCTACCTGAGTGGAACAGGAATTTCAGCTTCGAAGACGTAGATGTCCAAGGCGCTCTGTAAATAGCAAAATAGAAATTTTGCTGGCAGCCGCTGGATTAACGCTCATACAATAGGGGTTCAGCTTCACACTGGCTTCTTATCTGGCCCTTGTACAAGTGAATTTTCCATAAAATATCCAGTAGGCTGCACAATTGTGGAACGTCAGGTTCATTCATTCCTTTTACTCGACACATTCATTGATTGCTTATTATATGCCAAGCATTGTGCTAACTACTGAGGATAGAGCAATGAGCATAACTTGAGGTAGTTCCTGTTTTCCTGGAGTTTACACAGTAGTCAGAGAAGTAGGAACAAATTAGGACAATATCCTTCTTATGAATGTATTCTTACATATTGTGTAATTTGTTCTTAGAGAGGAACACAGCTCTATGACAAGGCGTCATAAAGACCAGCAGCACAGACTGGCAATTTGGGGAGGACTTCCCCGAAGGAATGATGCTGATGTTGACAGTGGAAAGACGAATGGGGTTTACATGGAGGAATTGGCATGGGAGATGACTCCAGGGGAAACTGTATATGCAAAAGCCTTGGATTAGAGATAGAGAGGACCTGATCAGAGCTGTTTTCCCTACATTATTGCCATTGTCACAAAACTTGGCTTTCCACGAAGGCATGACTGAGAACAATTTAAGAAGCATCTAAAATGCGCTTGACCTCGCTGAGTTCTTCATTTGGCCAATCGATATAGTCAGACATTTTCCCAATTGAGGTGAAAGATCAGCAAATTTCAAAGCATAAACTGATTTACAATGAGTTGAAAAACAAGTCACCCAACATACCTCTCTTTCAGACTATATGGTAACAAAATTAGTAAAATACAGCCTGAGACTGGAAGCCATAGTGCAGACAAGCCAGGCATACGAATCCCCTGGGAAGTCTGAGGACATCAACCAGACACTGGATCTTGGGATTAGGAAAAGGGTTATGTTTACAATGAGGCTGGTACCCCTCACCCCCATTTCAGATTCTCTAAATTAGTAAGACTGGGGAATAAGAGGACAATACCTTACTAGAGTATAAAGTGGCTGGGAGCCAAGAAAGGGCCACTGTCTGTGCAAGGTGATTCCTTTTCTGGAAATTATCCATTTTGAAAACCTTCTGTTCAAATAACCAATTTTATTTCCATTTATTTGTGTATCCTCCCCCTAAGGCTTTTCTCTTTTTCTTTTCTTTTCTTGTCTTCCTTCCCCTCTCCTCTCTCCCTCCCTCCTTCCCTCCATCTCTGGCTTTCTTTCTGGCTTTCTCTCTTTATTAGACAAGCTTGTGGCTATCATGTTGGCACAAGGAATGTTTAGCATAAACATGTAATAACAACTATACATTAGTAACAACAAGTGACAGGAAACGGTACTCCAATTGCTATTATTTTTAAAGCATTTTACTAGAACAAGATAATGCCCTCTCTCTCCTCAGGCCAAAGATTATGTTAAAACAAATAGGCCTTCAAATTGGTACTGAAAGTTAATGGCCTTGACCAGAGTCAGGAGAAGGGTCGTCATATTGTGCGGGGCCTCTTCCTCAGGACACAGCATGAGGGAGGGGCAAACTGAATGAATAGCTAGAAATAGCATACGGAACCTAAACACACACAGGTTTCTAGATTTCAGGAACATCTTCCAGGTAAGTGTTTCTAGAACACTGCTAAGACAGCACCACCCAATGGTTATTTGAAACACTAAGTGTCCTTTGAAAGTCATGTGTGGGTGACTTGTCATGTGCCTGGCAGTCAGCTTACAGGAATCAGAGGATAATGCTTGATTATCACTTCCTGCAATGCCATCGCCTTCTGGTCAGAGTCTTAAGCTTCTTTCTAAACTTACTGTGAGAATGAAGTAAGCAGGCAAAATGGCGACTGTCTTCAGAGATTTATACCAAGACTTCCCCTTCCTAAAGGTCGGCCTTGAAGCCAATAAACATCAGCTTTATTCTGTTTCATCTAAGCAGCACTGCACTTAATTTCATTCATTTTTCTGGTATTATGGCATCTACAAGGGACCTTACTATGTGCCAGGAACTATGATTCATAATTTTGCAACCATTATCTTAATTAAACTTCATATCCACACTATTTGTAATTCCTATTTACAAATGAAGAAGTCAAAACTCAATAAAATAGTCAGTTGCCAAGATTACATCATCACAGTCCATCCAGAATCTAGGTAGAAAGATTGAGATTTTGTCTCTTCATACTTCACACCTATGTTGTTCAAGTCCTGAGAAATCTGATCCCCTGAACTCATAGCCTTTCCTTATCTCAGTATCTGAGTCTTTTGAAGGATTAACCTCTGGACTCCCCAAGCACTCACTATATGTCTCTGTTCAGTTATAACTGACCAGGTTTCTAAGGGTATATTTGCATGAGTATGTTGTTTTCATTCCTGTGCAGGTTTCATTTACATATATATCCTCTATTAGTTATTAAATTATAACTATCTCTTAAGTGGCCTCCTCTCATGTCATTTGTGAGTTTCCTGGCAACTCACTGGGTTGAGGGTTCTATCTGAATAAGACTTGGCAATGCATACATTTCTATATGGATTTAATGATAGTTTTCTCAGGTTAAAAAAAAACAACAACAACAAGGAGCAAAGAAAAAAAGAAAAAAGACCAATAGCAATGTCAGAAATGTTTTTCTGTTTTCTTATTAAGAACTCCAAAACAAATAGGAAGGGCATCATGCTAAGGACGAAGCTAGAAGAAAATAGTGAGCATAACATATTGATGGACTAATGGTTGCTATATATTGCTGTCCTGGGGGATTCTTGCAAAGTCCAACTAATTCAAACTTCTTTATTTCTTGAAAAGACAAAACTATTTGAAACTGGGCAAATTTCCTCCCAGATCTCTTTTTTCTCACGACACTGTCATCATGGCTGTGCCAACTTAAATATATTTGTTCAGTGGCACAACTAAAAAGGAATGCCTTCTAAGAGTGGAAGGAATCCTCATCCAGTATTTGGGTGGTCAAATACCACCCGTGTGTTAGTACCTGGCATCCAATTATCAAAGACACCCACGTTAGGTGAATGTCAACAATACCCGCAGCTTCATGGGCACATTATCATGGAGTGACACTGAATCTGAGACAAAGAGGCTATAGCTCAGGCCAGCGGGTCCACCAAAGGAAGAAGACCAGATTCCATTAATAGCAGGGTTGTCTCCATCCTCATTTTGCTACCTGTAAAACTGCCAGGACACTTTCTTCCCCCATAGGCCTCTGTTCTCTCAGGAGTCTGGAGCTGCGTTTTAGTACATTAAGGGATGGAAAAATGGCAGGGTTATCATTTGGAAGAAAGGCAGATTTGCCTGCTGTAACTGACCTGCAAGCCTACATTATTAACAACACCTGTGGTACTAAATGGCTACAAAGAGTGGCTACACACACACAAAGGCAAGTTTATAATAGGCACATGTTTGCAGCCAGCTGCCTAATTTATTGAAAAACAAACACTATATATCAGAATAGGGCCGATGAGGCAAAGACATATTTCAAAGAACACTTTATTTACAGTGTAAAAGGCATTGGGAGGTACCCCTTGCACTGGTTTGCATAATATTTTCCTAAGAATGATCATAATTATGTTTGGAGTTTCATAGTAAAAGAAAGTTTCCGAGTATACTGAATTTTTATTATAAGCACAAAGCAAAGATTTTTGAAGATTCTGTTCTTTGAAAGAAAAAAAAAAAAATGTCTTCAAGGTCACCCTAATTGAAATGATCTAATTTAAGAAGAATTCAAGCAAAAGGAAAGCTGTGAACCTTTCCTACGGTTGATACAATCTCAAATGTGGAGCTAGAGAATGAGAATTGGAAAGGTTAAAGGCAAATACTTTATCTTAGAGAGTTACCTAAGCACCCTGAACACCTTACAAGGCAGAACCATCAAATTACACAGAACGTCAAAGTTTCTGTAAAGAAAAAGAGAGGGTCAGAGGGAACTACAGACATACAGGACACTTGGGGGGTGGCTGAAATGCAAAGAAAAGCAGGGAGTTCCTGACCCAGGATACTTGTGCATCCCCGGGCAAAGCAAAACCAGAAAGAGTGAGTGGACTGTAAGTGTAATAACCAAATGAAGGATCAGGTAACTTCCGAAGTCCAGCTCAAAGGCCAGAAAAGTATAAATGCATGTGAAGACCACCCTCTTTTGATTCCAAAACAAGAACTTCTTTTCCTACCTGCTCCTCAAGAGGCAGCTAGTGGAATGAACGTTTTGTTTTGTTTTGTTTTGTTTTGTTTCTTTCTTTATAGAAGGAAGGAGGTTGTTTTCTGCAGGGCTAAATTGGAGAAGCTCAAGTGAATGGCCTTGACTTTAGACAACCAAATAATCTTGGTTGACTCCTCGCTTTATATGCAACGCACTACAATCCTACTATGCTCATGTGACATTTAAGAAACCGAAGGCCCAAGGAGAATTAGTAAAGTCCCAGCGTGACGGTCAGTGACTTGAAGGCAGCACTGATGTCTCCTGCATCCGCACTCCCCTAGCACAGCAGAGGCATCTTTTTCATTCCTGGTATTAAATAACCACCCACCTCGTTGCAGGCTCTGCACTAGGTGCTCAGAACACAATAGTGACCAAGATAAACCACATCCTTACTCTATGGGCCTAAAGTCTGATGGGAGGAGATGACCAAACGTCAAATCACAAAGTAATTGCAAATTGTGAAAGTGCTACAAAGGATACAAAAGATAGTGTGATAATAAATAATTGGGGCTCTACTTAAGAAAATGTCATCAAGGAAGATTTCCCTGAGGTGGTAAGATTTAAAATATGAACTTAAAGATAGGAAAGCATATGAAAAGTTGTCCTAATGGGACAAGGACCTGAAATATGAAACAACTTGGCATCTTTGAGGAACAGCTAAGAGACCAGTAGACTGAGATAAATGGCTAGTATTTCTGGAGGTGCAAGGTGGGTGCCAGATTCTATGAGGTCTTATAGGTTTTGGTAAGGAGTTTAGCTTTCAGATGCAGTAATGGGGAATAATCTGATTTAGGTTTTTTATAAGGATCACTCTGCCTATGGAGAAAAGACTGGGATTTGGATGGGGTGGGATGAAAAAAGAAGCAGAGAGACCAATAGTTCTGGAGAAAGAAGATTAGCTTGGATCAGGGAGGCAGGCAAGATCAGAGAGAAAGTGGATAGAATGGAGATAGATTCTGGAGGTAGAGCTGAGAGGCTTTACCTGTAAATTAAATGTGGGGAAAGACAGAGGTCAAGAAGGAAATGAAGCTTCCAACCTCAATGGGGTTTCCAACTGTGTGACAACTGCAGGAAGAAGAGCTTGTGGTGAGAAATCACCAACTGTGTTCTAGATAGAGCTTAGGGTGTTTATTAAGCATCCACATTAGGTAACTTCAGGACTGGGAGGAACAGGGCAGGGCTTCTAAGTGACATTTAATGCCATGCTGATTAAGAACACAGAGAAGGAGAGTGCATCCACTGAGAAAAGAGGGCCCAAACAAGCTCGGTTTACAGTAAATATTCAGGAGTCAGGTGTAGGGAAGGGAGCCAGGAAAAACAACAGAACAGGAAGAGCTGAGGAAATGAGAGACAGGAGGGAAGCAGTAAATGAAGTCTTCCAAGGATAATGCATTAAAAGATTCTAGGATGTAAGGCAGGACAGGGAATGAGAATGGACATTGGGATTTAGCATGTGGAGGTCACCGATGACCTTGGGAAGAACAGCTTGGATGGGGTGGTGAAGGTGGAAGACTCACGGGAGAGGCTGAGAGTGAGAGAAACGCGAGGAAATGGAGACTGTGTGAAGACAGCCGGCTCGAAACGCTTTGCTGGGCATGGACTGGGGCCGTGTCTGCAGTGGGAGGTGGGATCGAGAGGCTGTTTATTTGTTATTTTAAGGGGGAAGACACGAAAGCATGTTAGGATATTGATGAAGTAGAGAGAGAGAAATTGTTGAAGTAAGAAAGGGAGAATGGGAATTACAGGAGTGAAGTCACTGGAGAAGGCGAGAGGGTTTAAGATTGGAGCTTCCAAGCTGAAGCTGGACCTTGACTAGTAGCAGGGTACATATCTCGTGTAACAGAAGGAAAGGCAGAGAATATGGGAAGAACACATAGAGGATATGCCATGCTTCCTGAGTGACTGAATGAATGAATTTCTCTGTAATACCACATTTCCTTCCCACGATCTAATTTAAAAATTTTCTCGTTTACATCATTCGAAAAGGTGCAATATCTTACATTTCACCTTCCTCTGAGTCCACATAATACTCTTTGCATAAGCCAGATGTCTTTTGGCATGTTTCTCTGTGCCTGCCTAGTTATGCCTTTGAGCCTATGGGTGTCCTTTCACCTTAATGAGACAGTAAAGGCCAAGTACACTTCTGTGCCTCCCAGCACAGTATTTGCTGCGTAGCAGAAGTTCAACAGATACTTATTGATTAACTGGAGTCCGTTTCCCAAGGTCCTGTCCTACAATATCATAATAATATTAATGCTGCTTTTAGCTCTAATATTCTGATTCTCAGGCAACTGTAAAGATGCACTTTAGTCACCAAACCAATAGATGTGATTATAATACCACTGAAACCACTAGCTTCTGATCCCTGAATTTACTCACGAGAGTGTTCCAGAGAAAGATGGGCCTCAGAGAATACAAAATAACAAACCACTCCAGTTTTAGTGAGAAAAATAAACTCCCAACCAATACTGAGATATTTTTTCCCATAAATAAACTTCCACAACCTTCATTTCCCAGGACCACAGCTGAAAGGTAATGAGGCTTCCCATTTTAAACTATATAACGAAAAGAGACAGTTTTACCCATGCTCTTACTGAGAATGAGTGCAAAAACAGAAGAGAAGAATTAATTTATATTTGGGTATTTTATCTGAATTAATTTATATATGGAATTTTAATTACAGGATGCAAGCCTGTGATTAATTTAATTTTGTTTCAATTTATGAGGATGCACTTGGTTAATAGAGTGCCTTGGAAAAAATGCTTTATTGAAGGATCTCATCTGTGTGATTTACTCTGTGAGTATATGTTAAGTTCCTCTCATTACATAAGAAATTATTATTTGTCCTTGGAAGTTGAATCCTTCACATGGGTGGAGAGGTGATGTCAACACTATCATATAGCCTATTTCTTAGGGGAACAGCAAATTCAAAAGAAACTTTGTTTGGCTTTCCTGTCATGAACTTCTTTTTTTGTGTATTCAATGCACACATGTGCATTGCTGATTAATGCTCAAATCCTTGCTGACATTATGATAAGCTTTAAAGCGATCCTGCCTTAGAGAGGAAAGAGAGAGAAAGCATTGCCTTTTCTCTTAGAAAATCTCTTAAACTGGAGGTTTGAAGCAAAGGAAAGGAAGGTGAGGCAAAAATTGAAAGGAGAAGATCTGATTATAGAAAAAGAAAACAGAACATAAGAGGAAAGAATACCACCCAGGGAAGTATCCTTGAATAACCTTGTTTAGAAAATTGTGGAAAATAAGCTAATCTATGTAATCACGTTATGAACTGTTAGTTTAAGTGTTTAGTCACAGAGAAACTGTGTAATGAGATTAAACCACATAAGAAAACATGGTTGTCTGCAGCTTGTTGGAAGAACAAAACAAAGAAGGCAACAAATGGACAATTATAATCCCATGCCTCTCTCCCCCACCCAGCAGAAACAAAACAATTAGGAAGGAAGATCTCCTGATAATGCAAATGCCAAACTCAGGCCTCTCCCAGCTGCACATCTTTGAAGAGAATGCATCTGCTTTTATTATCCACTTCCTAATGCTCTTTTTATTATGATGAAAGAATGATGTGGTTTTAAAGAGACAATTCTGCTGATTATTCTTAGTTGAAGTTTTCTTTTCTTGTTATCAAAGAAAATTTGTGGTGAAAATATTCTATTGTCCTTTAGTATTTCCTCTTCACCCACAGCTCCGATCTCACCCTACAAAGTTTTCATTTTCTTTTTTAGTTGCAACTGCTCAACTCCCGATTGCAGTCACAAGAAATAAATAAATGCATAAGAGTAGCTATGTGCCAATAAAAATTTATTTACAAAAACAAATGGCCAGCTTCGGGCTGTAGTTTGCAGACCTCGGGGTTAGAAGTTGTGAGAAGTGGAAACAAATGTCAGGGACATTTTTTAGATGAAACTGGGGACCCTCTGTTTTATCCCTGAGTTTATTTTCTGCACATGTCCTTTGTGAATTTAAAACACGAATCTGTCACTCAGGATACTAGATTCATGGGGGTGACAGTAATCGTGAACAAATATTCCTGCTCTGATCACTCTTTTTCACCTAAAATCAAACGTGTGGTTGTGGAGGAATAGTATATAATAAAGGGCAGTGACAGCCAGAAAGAGGAGGCTCCCGGGCCTCCGAATGGCCCACTGGGCTGGTGTCCGACATAGGACGGGGTCTATTAGCAGAGAATGGTTGTTCTCACAGTTGGACCCTGGGTCAGGAGCCTGAGAACCACCTGGGATCTTGTTACAAATGCAAATTCTCAGGACACACCAGGTTCTATTGAAAAATTGAGGGCGTGAGGCACAGAAATCTGTGTTTTTCTAGGTCTTCCAGGTGATCTGGACACATGCTCGACTTTTAGAATCACTCACTCTTCTAAAGAATCTTTTATTTCCTCTCAGTTGCTAAATATCTATGTTCGAATAGACCTTATCAGGATCTTGGACATGTCTGTGGAGAACTCATGGTCTTCAGTAGGTAAAACTAAGAAATAACTCAAAATGGTGATAGAAAGTAAATTGAAAAGTATTATTCTGAATCCCTGATTTTTAATTGAAGATAAATTTTGCATTCCATATGTGCCTAATTTCTGACCTCTCTCTTCTTGTGCCTAATTTCTGACCTCTTTCTTCTTGCTGCTTAATCAATTTTTAATCTCTCTCTCCATTACTACCCCCTCTCCCCCTTCATTCTCTCTCCCTCTTTTCCTCTCTCCCCCCCTCTCTCTCTCAGTGCAAATGGCTTTTTACTATTAGCTAAGAATAACAGAATTTGATTTGATTTGGATGATAAATCCATTCTAAATAAAGCACATTTCACTCTAAGTCAAAAGGAAGAAGTTTGGATTTGGGTATGTTGTGGTTGGGCTCTTTTTTACCTTTATGGCAATGCAAGTAATTCTGGATACATAACATGAAGCATGAGTAACCCTTTAAAAGAAAGGTGTGAGATAACTTTGAGTATCATAATTATCAGCTCCAAGACAACCCTGGTCAAAAGCAAAGAGACCTACAAACATCTAAGTTCACACTTTGAATTGTGTCCAGATGGGAATAAACTGCCACTTGGAACCTAGAGACCTAATAAACAGAACTCTGTGTGTCATGGCAAATACCCTTGGTCCCTCCAAGCTGATCAGCTGGTCGGTATGACTTCCTTCATGCAAAAATGCACTCCCCTTTGCAATTACTCAACTACCCTGCCTGCGGCCAAACCCTGCAGCCCAGAAGGCACGTCAGAGCAAGGCTGTTAGCTTTGGGTAAAAGAGAATGAGGCACAGCGAGTAAGTGGAAGGAGGCAAAGGACAAAGGCGGGAACTTTCCTCACTAATTCTCATCTACCGAGCCCTCCTGAGACTCGGACTACCGCAGCATTTCTCCTTTGGCAGCCTTCAGAGACAAGTTCGATTCCCTTTTCACACTCATGTTTATCACCAGTACAGATATGGCAGCTGTTTGTTAAGCATCTGACAGTACGGTGTGGCAATATCCATTTCGGCAAGACAATCCTTTTAGAGGAAAGTCGATTAATATGGTTTGCCAGATTTGCTGCATTTGGACCCCGGTAGCGTCTAAACATATTAATCAAAGTTAAAGAACAACAAAAACAAGCAGCAGTATTTAAGAGTCAACACTTAAGTGAGAAAGTACCTCCAGCAGCCACAAGCCTTGCTCTAAAATTTCATCCATAATCACAGCAGTCCCGGAGGTTGGCAATGCAGTCTTGATCCAGAATGGTTGTTTCTCCACCCCTTCACCCAGCTTGCTTCTGACCCATGCTTGGTGCAAAGAGCCAGGAGAGAGAAGCAATAAATAGTTCTAGGGAAAGTGACGGTTGTTAGAAAAGCTTACTTTGAAATTTAAAATAAGTCATTGTCCTTCAGTGTAAATGCAGAGGCCAATAAGTCTGGATATAGTTCTTGACTAGAACATTTTCCATGTAGTACCTTATAACAATTGATGACTCATTCATTTTGTACACACTGAGGTTATATAATATAGCTATTTATTTTTATCTAAATAATCTACTTAAAGACAGAGGGGAAAACACTGAAAAAAGTGGCTGGTAAAAAATTGAATATGACCCTAATTTAACTTAAGTCTACTATCGCTAAAGAAAAATCCAAAATATTCATATAGAAACAAACAACAAAACAAAACAAAAAACCCTAAAGTTAAAACTAAAATGAGAGCCAAATCACACCCCAGGTACAAAATTTTTGAGAAGGAAATTCTCTTCACCAAAGAACTGTGCCAACTATCTTGTATATCTAACTTTAAATAGGCTTATGGAGAGATTTAGCTAAGCAGTAAGATTATAGGACTCCTTGAAGATGGGTTAATTTAAACATAGTCAAGACATCAAAATCATTTGGTAGCTACTGAGCCAGCGTCTCACGATCCCTAATAAGCTATGCTCTGCAGCGATGCCAAGAATTTCAAGTCAAACTTTCTAGTTACTGTAGCTTCTTCCCTCTCTCCTCCCCAAGTAATAAACAGAAAGCTGGACTTGGAAACTGCAGTCATAACTATGCAACCAACATACTTCACAGATAAGGAAATGCTTGAGAGGTGGAGAATTTATCCAAAATTAGACAAGAGCCAGGAGTAAACTGAGTCTCCCAAATCAGAGCTTTTCTAAAAGAGAACTAGAACAGGAATTGGGAAATAATTTTTCAACCTGCCTTAGCCATTTAGCTGACTAGCAAATCTGAAAACAATGGGGATCTCTATTTACACACACACACACACAGAGTTGGGGGGCGAGGCTCTTTGGTTCTTACTTCTATAATTCTAGTAATAAGCAGCCATTTAATTCAAGCATTCTAGCTTCTGGTGTTCTTCCTTCGAGCATAGTAGGTGGGAGTTTTAATAATCAAGTCGTAGGCATTAACTTATGACGGGAACCTATGCTGGTTCTCACTAAGAGGTAATTGATTTTTCAGAGACAAAAGTTATTATCAGAGAGGGGTGTGACTGTGGGTCTGTATTTTGTGTGGAGAAAATTGATCCATGTGCTATTTCTGGTTTTCATGCACATATTCCTTATTCTTAATAAGGATAAGAATTTATGAAAGACTAGATCAGGGAAATTTTAATGAGACACAAATCTTCACTTCTGAATTTTGATTTTTGAAAGGTCTTTGACAATGTCTTATAGTCTAATATTGGTGAAATGAAAGTATAGTTAGTTGAACTTATAAGTTGAACAACTATATCCAGAGAATATGATTAATGAAATCACCAATACTCAAGGGGAAATGTTTCAAATACCATGAGCTCCAAATATTACCACTGAAGAGAAAAGGAATGCAGAAACAGTTGCTAGTTGAGTGATACAGAGCTCTGTCCTTGGTTGGACTCAAGGTTGGTATTTTTACAAAAAGCATCGTCGAATTAGTAGATAGTAAAGAAAAAAAAGTCTGGGATGATCTCTACCATCTCTAGCATATCTAGCATAGAATGTTGAGTTTGGTAATCCATTCCCAAACAAACTGTTATACATATTTATACAAAACAAAATTGTCAAGAATATCTGCCAATCGATTAAAACAATGGACAAAAAAGATGAACGTAGCAGAGATAAATGGAAAGACTTGCTTTTAGAGCAAAAAAAAAAAAAATTGGATGAACATAAGCAAGAGAATTTTGTCAGTTGTTGATATGAAAGCTATCTAGGGGGATTTGTCACCAAAAAGTTCTGTCTGAATTAACAGTCTTCAGGGGCTTCTGAAAAGAAAATAAAGCAATATCTGATATTAATAAAACACAACCTAGAGGATAAAAGATATTAGAACACAGCAGAAGAATTATGTCATTGCTGAGAACTGAATTCTTATATGGAACCTGAAAGATTAAAGACTGTTCCAAGAAAGATGACAATGATAGTGATAATAACAAAGCTATATTGTTTGAGAAATGGCTGAAGGAAATGGTTTAGTTTGCATAGGTAACTCAGTAAATGAATAAGAGCTTTTTACAATATTTGATAAGGAGCTTTGGTGATGACTATTAAGTTTACTTGTACATAGCCAAAAGAGAGCTTGAGACAGTTGGGTTGAAGTTAGAGAGGGGCATTTTTTGGTAAAATATAACAAAGATATTGCTATAGATTAGAGTCTCCAACCAGGGAAGGGGTTACATGAAACAAGTAGTTTATCACATGCATGCTCATGAAAGCTGTGACTATGATTAAAAACATTTTTGCTGTTGTTGATTTGCCAGAAGGTTGGACCTAGTGGCTTGTAAAGTTGCTTCCATTGCAGTTTCTATTATTCTGTGAGTAACTTATCTATTCCTTCTACTACGAATCAGGTCAGTGATAATATTGGCTTAACCATGTAGAGTAATAGCAAGCTTACTATTTTAATGAGTAAGAAATCTCAAATGTAAAACATTTGTACAATTTTATATTTAACACAGATATTGGAAATATTTTCCTGTAATTCCTTTTCTAATATTCTGCTCAAATTTACTGTCATAAAACTAAATTTCTCATATTAGGTATTTTGTCATACCTTTGAGCCAAGCCTTAGGCTATATATAAATTGATCAAACAAATGAGAAGTTGCTTGATTTGGCAGTCAGCTTTTCAAAACCAAGTCCGTTTAATCCTAGGATCAGAAACTGCTTCAAATAGTAAGCAAAAGAAGCTGTCCTTCATGCTTCACTAAAGAACTGCAGCACTATTTATGTTTGTTTTTTTAATTTTTAGGAAATATTAACTCATTTCTCAGTTATGTGTATGTCTATATGTACACACACACACACACACACACACACAAAAGAAGGTTTAGAAAGCAAAGACAAGACAGTAAAAAAACAAGCAAGCACCCCACTCCCTTTCCCCCTTCCAACCTTGATTGGCAGGAGAGTCTAAAAAGTGACTTCCAAGGTACATAGGGGAAAGTGAGCCAAGGTTCACCTGAGGAACCATAAACTCAAAGGACAGTTAAGAGTCAAAAACTACTCTGACCAGGTCTCTTAAAATACCACTTGTCTTTACCTCAAATGGATTCTCAATGTGGTTCAGTAATTTTTATGTTTAACCTCTGATTGACTAAGCCCCTGTCAAACTCCTCATAGTCATTATGCTAAACATGTATTATCTTATTCAAGCACTCTGTATCTCCCAGTTCTACTTTCTGCAGATAATGTCATCTCCTCAATTAATGAGAAAATGAGGACTATTAAGAATAAGGGCCCTGAACTTCACCATTCTCCATTTCGGGAGGTCCTTCTTAATGTCTCCTCTCTGGCCTCTTATCTTTTTCTGTAAGCCACACAGCACCCTCCTGCCAGACTCACCTTCCTGAGGCATAACTCTGACCATGACATTCACTTAGTCTAATTCAGTTAAGGCCAACCCACTGCCTGTGAAAAAGCCATTAGCCCAGCCTGGTATTTAGAGCCATTAATTCAACCTCTAATCAATTTACTTTTCTGGTCTCTCTTACAAATCACCTTTATGCATCTTATTCTGCAGCACCCTTCACACCTTCAAAAATAAGCCCAATTCTCTTGCTCCCATGCTTAGAATCACATCCCACCCCCAAGCAATTTCCACCTAGAGTACTTTTTCAAAATCTTTAATTTC
>CM053504.1:74895338-74957031 GCA_028627145.1 Eidolon dupreanum | reverse complement strand
CTGCAAAAGAGACGAAGCATATTAAACATATGAATCAAATATTCCTTCCTGTCAAAAAGCAGAAAAACACACCTTTATATTTATTTACATTTGCAAGTAATATGTCTCAATCTGTGTGTGCCTGGATTCATATTTTATTGAAATATGTTGCACTGACTCTGAGTGTGAAATGTATGCTTCAAACACTTGCTAGAATCTGTAGGCCTTGCTAGACTCTCAGGAATTCATGTTCAGAGAAAACATGGACAATTGCCTGGTAATAGGATTTGATGCAATGAAGTTGTGAGAGATGTAGATACATTTCAGGACAGATGGCAACATAAAGCAGAGTTTTATTTTTACATATTTGGTTCTGCAAGTTTTAGAAATTGCCTCTTACTCAAGAAAACTCAAGAATTTATCCTTACCCATAATGATTACAGGAGTGTAGAGTTTAAGGATAAAAGTAGCTGCTCTCTAAAAATTCTAGAAAGTGACTCTTTCTTCCCCCATAAAATTCAAGTTCCTTAAGTTGGCATTTGATGCCTTCTAATGTCAGGTTTCTAATTGCTTCTCCTCCCTGATTCTTAATTACCCACTGGCAATACCAAATCACAGGTGGGTTAACTTCCAGTGATCTCTTTCATGCTTCTATGTCTTATTCACATAGTTTCCTCTACCAAAAGGTTTTCTACTCTTCAAGTGGTTAAGTATTACTATTTTTTTAGGATTCAGTTCATGGATTTATTCTCCAAAGAGGTCCCTCTGTTCTCCCAGGGAGGGTCAAGTCCTCAGTGATTTCATATATACCAAACCCACCTGTTTCTGCTTTGATCTCTGTACTGGAATCTCTTTTTTATATGCATAAGTTCCAACCTGACTATAAAGTGCTCAAAAAGGTCCATGTTGCATTTATCTACAAATCCCCTTGCTTTGCACATGCAAGACGCTCATTAATATTTGTGAGTTGGAGCTCCCACTGCTTATAACAGGCCACTGGAAATCATGACTCCTAATTTAGTAAGGAGAAGGGTAAGCAGAAGGATACAGATCTAAAATTTTAGAGCCAGTGGAAGTGGGTGTGGTACAGGAAGAGAAGAAGGAAGATGGTCATGAAACAGAGTAGCAAAAAAGTCACTTTCCTACAGAAAAGTTCTCTCCAAAATACAGCAAAAAACATCCTTGAAAGCAGGGCCTGGAAGTTCCAAACAGGATCCTCAGTGGAGCACATCACAGTCATTCCTGCATTTATGCCATAATACACAGTTTGCCTTCTAAAATAATCATCAATCTCTCCTACTGTTCAGTCTAGTTTCAAGGCCCAACTTATGTCTCCTCCTGAAAACCTCTGTCCATTTCTCTGATACCTAGAAATGTAAACTTTTTGTTTGTTTCAAGTGCATTTTGCATAATTGCTGCACATAATTTCACACAGAATTGATATATAGTTATTTTAGGTTACAAATACTCTCTCAGCTATAATATAAATGTAAGGGAAGAGATGGCTCTTTTGATATTCTGTATTCTCTACGATGCTAGGCAAAATGCAGGGTACATGTAAGTGGTTTCATTAAAATTAAAAAAAAATTAAAAAACTATGATAAGATGTGAGCAACTTCCTAAAAAGAAGACTGAAGGGGACACCTCCTTGCTCTAAGAATTTGATTCAGATTTGAGCTACAAACTACTGGCTGAGTATGTAGTGAAGATTTTATTGCTAAAAAGTAAAGCTGTATGCCTTCTCTGAGACCACTTATTACGTCCCTGCTTTGCCGAATTAAGTCTTGGAGATCTAGTCTTTAAGTGGTATCCAGTTGTTGTAGGGACATCAAGTCACTTTACTTGGTTCTCCTGTGGTATCCTCGGCATATGGAAAGATATCCTCACTCTTTCAGGTAGGGGCCAAATAACAAGTCCTGACATTGCATGAGTAAGAAAGTTTTGTTGTATTAAGCCATTGATACAGATGTCAAAGCATACACAAAATAGTCGAAGTGCCAGAGACTTAGTTCATATTCTAGGGGATAAATTTCTCACAAATGAATACGTACAGAAATATTTGCAAAACCATCACTAAGCGGGGACTACTATATATTGCTGGATGCTATTGTCTGTATAAAATTGTACATTTGTCACACTGTTTCTTATTCCACATTGAACAGGACGTCTGAGTAGATTGCATTCTCTGGAGTTCTAAATTTCTCTAAAGTGCCACATCTTTTTTTGCAGCTTGCTGCTGCAATATTAGAATAAATGGCAAGTTAATCTTAGAGACTGTAGAAGCAGTTGTGAAAGCCTAAGAAATCTAATGCAATAGCTTATTAGTTATAATTGCTGTCTCTTCTCTGGTTTAGTTGTACCACTTTAAAAGAAATGTCACATAACAGTAAGAGAATAACTTCCATTGCCTCTTGAAAACCTGTCATTTAGCTTATTTTTATTCCAGAATATTAGAAATATTATATTAATAATGGTGATTATTTTTCCAATCTAGTGTTTAATTGTTTACAATATGTTTTCACGTGAATTTTCATGTTTGACTCAATCCTAGTAAAATTTTATTATTTTCTGCCATTTTTCAAAATAAGGAAATCAGTCTCAGAAATGTTACAATAAGCCAGTAACTATGATATAGCTATTAAATAGATTAATGATTCAAATTCTATTTTTTATTCTAGAACCTCATCTCCTTACAGTAAACCACACTGCCTAAAAGCAGTGTGTATCAAATATACACCAAGAAATAGTTATTAACAACTCACTTTGGACTAATCCCTTTGAGGTACACAAACAAGGAACACCAATCTCTGTTCATGAAAAGTATGTAACATAACTGAGGAGACATCATGATCACCTGGAGCAAATTACAAGTATAACAGGACTGCATAAAATGTAACAAAGCACAGGATTAACAGTGATCATAAAATGGGCAACATTCCACTATGAAGCTTCCTTTCCAGCTAGAAGTGCTCATACAATGTGCGATAAAATGATAATGTATGATATGTGTGATTGTATGATACATGTGATGTGTGTCATATGATGTGTGATAAGGACTATAAAATGTAAGAGAAATCTGGAAGGGGTATTTTTGGTAAAACCTTTACCTTCCCAATACAAAATTACAGACACAATGGTGCACTCTCATCCACTCCCTGTTCTTTCTACTTTGAACTTAGAAATAATGAGAATATTCAACTGCTACTTTTCAAAACATGGGGGAAGAGCCACTGCTTAAATAGTTACAGTCTCTTCATTCCTCCAAATTTCTTACTGGTGGGAAAAAAAAAAATAAATCATTGGTTAAGTTCTTACTGTTTTGTATAACTAAACAATAACTGATACAATCAAAAGCCATCGCATGTTCAACTCATCCCTGTTCCCTGAGAACTTTCCTGCCTAGCTGATCATCACAGATGGGACTGACTGCGTTGGGATAATAGAGTTGATCATAAAGGAGACATCTGGTCAGGTTGATGAGATTAAAATACTGAAATCCTCAAATGCAGAATTACATGAAGAAAACATATTTTGAGGAAATTAACCTAGCAATGGTGAGTGAGAAGGATTGCTGAGCTAATTAAGAACTATTCTACTTATCATATTAGATGCTAACAATTTATTTTTACCTTTTAACATTTCCAAACACTACTGTAAGCCCAGCAATTATTGACAGTGAAAGATAAGCCCTGTTATAAATTATGGTTAAAGTTAACAATTCATAAAAAAAAACACACTTATACATTTCTTAGTAAATACACATGAAATGAAGGTAAAAAATGAATAATAGGGCAAAGTGTATAAACTAAATATAGAAAGTCTATGCTCTTTTATGCAAAACACCCTAGGGAAAGCTTAGCTTCTATCTTTTTGAGGTTTTGCTCTTTATTGAATTAAAAAAAAAATATCTCCTAAGGTCTAATATTTGTGCCATTGCTTCTATTTTCTTTTCCTTTAGATATGTTTTACACTTTGTTTTTGCAATATATGCCATATTTAATCAATTTATGATTTAACTTAGGAGAATAAATAAAATCTGTGTGTGTGTGTGTGTGTGTGTGTGTGTGTGTGTGTGTGTGTGTGTGTGTTAACTTCAATATCTTTTAAGGGTTTCTCAAGGCTTTTATGGTTAAAAAATAACACGAAAAAACAACTTTTTATTTAAACTTATCTTTTGCTTTTTGTCTCTATCGCTTTTATGCAATCTATGTTCTATTTACTTTTCTCATCTCAACAGTTTTTCTACTTTCCTTTTCTTTACTGTCTTTCAAAATGCTGTGTCTACAGAATTTTAGAGCTAGTGGGTAAAGATTACATACTACATGTTGAAAGCCTTGAGTTTTGACTCATCCAAAATAAATCCATCAGATAATCTTCTCATATCAACAAAAATGTATGACTTTTAATATATGCTGATCAACAGGTAGAAGAATCTTGTCTATCCTCTATATTATGTATTATGTCAGACAGCACTATTTCCAGTTTTAGATAACATTTCAGGTTCACTTTGACAACAAGCCACATTCTTCATTATGCCAAACAATCCTAAACAAATAGACATAATAAGGGATGTGGAAGGTGGGTTCTCCTTTGTCAGGTGCTGACAGTCAAAATAAACCAAACCATGACAAATAGTGGATAAAAAGTAACTTGTGTTAAATCTTGTTTGTTAAACTGTAAAAATGCTATGTTTCTTGGATTTGCACTGTATTTTCTTAGAGTGCTAATATGAAAAAAGGCAGCTCTTTCTTAAGCATGCATTATTTTAACAAAGACATATACTTAAAGAGTTTAATTGGTTCTATTATGCATACAATGTATTTGTTATTAGCAAGCAGGTGGAATGTATATACTGTACCAGGTGTCACTGATTCCTTCATGGCAGTGACTCAAATTTTTGGCATAATGTTGAAGGGAGAAAATGAGCACATAAAATTTTTGCAAATTAAATCTTATTTCCATGTTTTTTTTTTTAATTTAAATTTATTGGGTTGACGTTGGTTAATAAAATTATATGTTTCAAGTGTACAGTTTTAAAATACATCCATCTGCATATTGCATTGTGTGTTCACCACCCAAAGTCAAATCTCCTGTCACCATATATTTGACCTCCTTTATCCTAACATTATGCTTTGCTATTATGGGGAAGCAGATACTGAGATTTGAGAAAATAAACGATAGTTAAGAGATAGAGTAGAAGACCCTGTTGATTAACATCATAAATTGCACAGAAATAGACATTTTAAAAAATGTCCCCATCCTCTGAATAAAACAAGGCTTTCTATTTTATCCACAATACCTAAAAAAAAAAAAAATTCTGGTAATGTAAGAGTCTTTCAGCAAATTATCACATATTTAAGGTAACATAATGTGTTGATCAGGAATTAGACCACCCCTTAGGAGCAGAAATATGAGAATATTTTCATTTTGAGAATGAAATATATATTGAGTAGATTCACATGTGCATAGTCATTGTATATAAGACGTGAAACTCCCTCACCTTTAATTTCTTTGCATAATTACAACGATGAGTATTGATACAAAGGGAAATTTACTCAAGAGCAAATGTTTAGTGAATGAGAGAAGTGATAAAGCCATAATTTATTATAGAGAAAGTACAAAGAGTATGGAAGTTATAGAGAAATGTGTTCACTAATTATTTCAGGACTTAAGTATTTATCTGAATGTAGAGGTTTCAGAGTTATGTGAATATAGAGTTATCTGAATGTAGAGGTTTTAGAGTTAATTTTGATAAGATGTAAGCAAAATATGGACCAGAACAATATGTACAATTTGAGATAATACAAAAATGCAAAAAGAATAAGAACACAATCATTTATGCCACAATAATTCTACAAGTTTTAAAATGACAATTGATAATATATAGGGGAGAAGGTTATAGCAGTTTCTGATATGCTGTCGCAGTTGGGAAAACCATTAATACTAACTGAAAACCTCAGAAATCACCAATAGTTTAGAGAAGAAAAGTTCACACATATGTGGTATTAAGAGGAAGAAAAAAGGTAACATGAAAAACTCCTCTGATTTGTTATTAGAGGCTTCTTAACTAGAAGAAGTCGAGATACATAGAGAAAAACCAAATACACTTGGATTATTGACAGCCAAAGGGAGCAAGCTAACCAGAGAGCTGATGTTTATAATGGCAGGTAAGCAGAGAAATCTATAAACACCTCTCTACAGGAAAATGAAAGCTGGGAATGGCAAAGCTGGGTCACAATTTCAGGTAGGTAAATGTCAGAAGTTTGAATATATGATCTAATGACAAACTACATGATCAATAAATGTATGATATGAGATTTTTGTATGTATGCAAATAAGCATTCAATAATGTGTATGAGTAACAGTTTCTTTAAAAAAATTACTAAGTTAATGCAGCCAGGTAGGTTGTTTACCTTTGGAAACAGCAAATTAGTCAAATAACTTGGCCACTTATCATGACACTCTGAATTTCCTTTTTGTGCTGTTATTCAGAAGCAGTTCATGGCCCACATAAAAACTTCTCTTTCTGAAAGTATTGTACCATCCATTTCATTTTAACCAAAATGAGACATCTTGTTTCATAATCTTGATACTGCATGACTTTTTATTATATCTAAAAATCAAATTTGCCCACTGGGGGCAAGAATTTTTTACATGTCGAAATTCAAAGACTATTTTACAAGCTATGAATGCTATTTCTATATAAGTAACAAAAGTCTAACTTGAAAACATAGTTACATTTAGTAATTTTCAAAATGTCAATTAAAAGAAAAACTAAAAAGCAAGTTAACCTGTGAAAAAATTAAACATAACTAACAGTGTACAAGACCTTTATGGAGAAAATGACGAGGCTTTATTGAAAGCGATGAAAGAAGAACCATGACATGAAGTAACACATACAATAGTCATAGGAACTCAATATGGCAAAAATGTTGATTGTCTCCAAATTGACTAAATTCAAAACAACTATTAAAATACAATGAGTTTTCAGTGGCATCATGATGAGCTGATTCTAATATGAATGTGACGAAAGGTTAATAAGGCAAAATTTTTTTGAAAAAGAAAGCTTGGGTTATTTTTTCTCCTAAATGTCAAGATTTATAATAAAGCATAATAATTTCAAAAGGATGGTTCTAGCTAAAGGATATGCACATGACCAATGCAAGAGGAAAAAGCATCCAGAACTGGATTCACATGTTTACGCAAATCTGATAGAGGAGAGAGTATGATTGAGGAACGATGGGGAAAAGATGGTCTTTTCAGTAAAAGGAGCTGTGAAAGTTGGTTATCAGCATAGGAGAAAATAAAGTAGATCACATTCAAATTTCAGCCTGGATTCAAAACTGTATTCCAGGTCGAATGATAGCCTAAATGTGAAGAACAAAACAAAGTTCAAGGAAAAAAATAAACTAAAAAAAAAAAATAGTTCAATGACTGTAGCAAAGAAAATAATTTCACAAACGAAGCAGAAACAAAAGCAACAAATATTTAAAAAGTTAAAAAATATAACTCTACTAAATTATTTAAAGGTTAAAAAAAAAAAGCTTGACTTTAAGTACCATGAAAAGAGAATAGCATCGTCACCAGAGAAAACAGGGAAAAACACAACACTTATTTAGGACAGGGCAACAATGTGCAACACAAATGCAGTTGCTACTTATTTTCACATACACAGCAAGCTAAAAATGCTTGTATTTTTTAAATATTTGAAAACACATCAAAAGAGGAATACTACTTCTTGACAGGTGAAAATTTGTGAAATTCAAATTTGTATTACTGGAACACAGCCACCCTTACTTACTTTCCCATCGTCTCTGGCTGCTTTCTCGCTACCATGGCACAGCTGAGTAGCTGTGACGGAGACCACATGGCCCGCAAAGCTGAAAACATTTACTCCCTGGCCCTTCACAGGAGAAGTATGCTGACCCGCAGTCCAGAAAGAACTGCACTTCTATATTATATGTACGACTTCAGTATCCCTGTAGTCACTAGCATTTCTAACACACTTTCTCTTCTAATACACCAACCACACTATCTACCCAAGTGATCCATCCAAACCCATATTTAAATTGCTAACACGGGCTACATGTCACAGTAGAATAGTGTCTGAGCTTTACAACATGCACAGGAGGTGCTGATCTGGCCCTCTAGGCTTATTTCTGAACACTTTTGACTACCTGCCACCCATTCTACACTCCATATTATCAGCTGATTATAGTTCTGTGTTCACATCTTGTCTCTGAGCCTCCATGCATCCCTGGGCCTCCACACAATTCTCAGACTCTATCTCCTGCTGGGAATATTTACCTACCTATCTCATTCTTTTTTCAAGCCTCAGCTAATATCTCATTTCCATCAAAAAGCCATTATGAGGTGATTGAATGGAAATACATGGCCCTTTTCTCTCCTTCCTTAGCCTTCTTGCATGCCTCTTTATACTTAGCCTCAGCATTTAGATAATGTTTGGCAGATAGTAAATAACAAAAAAGTACATCATAATTAAATGTTATTAATTTTGTTTTTAATCCCAAATTTGCTGATATGAATTGGCTTAGAGAATTTTAATGTCTTGCTTACAGCCCACTCCAGCCAATGAAAGTAACTATGCTGGCATTTGAAGCCAGTTTCACTGAATCCAAAATTTTCACTGACCCCAAAATGTTTGCATTTTCCAATGTCATGCTGCCTAAAATGCAGCTGATGAGGATGCATAGGTGTGGATGTCAAAAGCCAGGAAAAAATAAATACATAAAAAAAAAAGAATGAGGAGAAGTAAGACTGTTGAATGGAAGGGCATCCAAGCAGTTCACTGCTATAGGAAATCAAACAAGGTCATGAATTCTGGAATATTGTCATGGTCCCTCAACCCTGAAAATAAGCTCACAAGCATGAAACAGAGAAGAGACTGTTGAGGAGACTTCAGAGCATTTTGCTCAATGTCCCACTTTAAAATCATTAATGTTCATATCCTGAGTTCATGCAAACTGTTTCCAAAGGATCAATTATTCCATTTGCTGCCAATGTGCAGACAGGAAGAGCGTAGGTTCCTGCAGTTTCTGCCTTTGATCTTGACCCTCCTAAAGATTATGGTATTTCACCAGGCTAATCTTCTTAGCACCCTAAGCTAAGGGTTTGTTCTCTAATAATTCTTTTTCTTCCCCTTCAATTCTAGACCAGCTTTGGCAGCTAAAAGGTTGAATAGGAAAAAAAAAATGCTTAAACCACCTAATTGGTGTGATCGCATATTATCTACTTTGTATAGAGTAGTAGAAGCAATATTGACCCATCATTGCCAGTTGACAGTGAAATGTCAAGACAGGGCTGCAACAATATTCTCTGTAATGAACCAACTCTGAATACCAAGTTGAGCAGACTAGTGGAAATCAAGTGAGAATGAGAAAGTATAAACACTTCGGATTAACAGCCAATGGCACCAGCTGGAGCAGACAATATAACACAAAAGGGTCAGCCCCAGTGCTGACAGGTTTGGCAAGGCAACCTCGTTAACAGCAAGATGAAACTTCATTTGCTCACAATTTCATAGGCTCTTTCAAAGACGCCGCCTGCAAATTGACTTTAGGAGATGGAATTGCATTTAGCTAGTCTTTTCTGGCAAAAATAGAAAAATTTCAGCAAGTGTTTCTTGGTGCTTACAGACCTTCAGATTCAAAAGGAGGAGCATGTGGCGGGGGGCAAAAAAAAAAAAAACAGAAAAAAAGTCACAACGCCCGAATGCAAAGGGCTGGAGCTTTTTAAAAAGTGGCTGAATGTACTAGGCTAGATGCTCAACTAAATATCAAACCAAGGAAAATGAAGCTAAGGGAGAAAACAAAAAAAATAACATAGAGGCTTCTGAGTGGCTCATGGTATTCAGAATGAAGTAGTGAAATAATACTCACATGAGCCTGAAACGTAGACATATAGGAGGAATTTGACAGTAATTGTGGAAATTAAAGAATTTCAGTCCTGCATACGTAGAGGGAGCAACCTCATTGGCAGCACAGGATGGTTGAAAGAATATTAGGAAACCTTCCCATTCTGGTCTTATCACTAGCTCATTCTGTTCTGTGTCTTTCAGCAGGTCTTTATTACTCTTAGCTTCAGCTTCTCTACTGTAAAAAGGACACATTAGAGCATTGGTTTCAAGTGCATATTTGAATCATGTGCATGACCAGCTAAATTAACACAGACTGCCTGGTCCCACCCCCAAAGTTCCTGATTTAGAAGTGGGGCCCTAAAATTTGCATTTTTAGCAAGCTCCCAGTGATGCCAATGCTGCCAGCCCTGGGATCACACTTTGAGAATAGGTTAGATGATTCCTAAAGTCACTACAGATTCAATATGCTCTAAGAACATTGTTGGACTCACTAGTGAGCTGATGTAATTTATATCATCGTTTGAAATAGTAACACACAGATTGGTTTACTGGAACACATTATAGTTGAAATATGTTTCCTGTGTGAGTGTGTCTATAATCCAGCAACAGAACATAAGTTCCATTACTTGGAAATTCTTATGGATAGAAGGCTGCCCTAGAAAGAAGGTCATGATTAGGTGAACACTATAAATAATTGTAGTGAACAAGGCACTGGTACCTTCTAGATCTATTCCAAAGAGAAAGTAAGTGCTGAGTAATCCAAATTGGAGCCAATAGTTATAAAACACAGACCATTCTATAAAAGCTCTAGTCTATGCAGGTGATAACCTTTCAAAGTGCGGAATATGGATCAAACTGCTGGTATTAAATCTACTGTCTTTTAGAGAAGCATCCAAAAAAGAATTAAAGAGGAGACTTTCCTTGGCTGAGCCTTCTTATGGCTGAGTTTTGGAAATCAGCAGCTCTGGTCTTACTTCTCCCACTTGGGTCCCATATACTCCCTGTTCTTGCTAACAGATTTACATATATGTAAAATTCAGTGTTTCTGGAGATCCACCGCAGACACTGATGCCTTCGCAAGTGTGTGGATTGAAAAATGATCTCACACCAATTGGAACAGAATCAATAAAATGTGACTGTTGGTAGTTATAATGCAAATGCTATTAAAATCCACTAGTTTTTAGAGGACACTGAATCCCCAAGTAAAGGGTTACTCTGGGGTGTTAAATGGAGAGAGTGGGAATGTCTAGAAATGAATGTGTAATTTTGAAAGAAAGAAGAGCTCACCTCTTAGAGAAGCCAGGATAATAAATGGGTTTATAATGAACAAGTTCCTTTGGGAAAAGAAAATTTAATGTCCGAAATAGAGAAAAAAATTTGGTTTGACAATTTTAACGCAAATTCCAGGGAAACTGTTCTAATGAGGATCAGGATGTTACTCACCTAAAACCAAGACAGAATCATGGCACCCACTGACTAAATGACTGTTTATCTTCAGGGACCACCAGAAATTTCAAGAGGTAGTTCAACTGAGAACTAGGGGCATTCCCAAGGAGTCCAGTTATGGGAGGTGTTGGCCTTCTTTAGAGATGGGATTAAGAAGTCCTGGAAAGAGATGATTCTCTCTCAAGCAGACTTGTTAGTCAACAACATGTAAACTACATCCAAGTTTTTATACTTTAATTCGTTCATCCTTCCAGGAGATGGGCAACGCCTTGTTGTGATGCAAGAGACACTGTCAGGATGATCGTCCAGGAGAACTGGAAGAGGAAACTGGCGCATCCTATAGCTAAAGCCTTTGGTATAGAAAATCCTCTCCCACAATACAAAAGGAAGCTTGCAAACAAGCAAAAGACCTAGAATCTTGCCTAGTATAGGTGGAAGAATAATGAAGCCAAGGTAAGATCATGGCAGTAACAGAAAAGAAGCAATGAGGAATCAGCTTGTCTCCTTTCCAATTGGTAGTACAGAGTTAGTACATGGAGGTCACTAAAATATACCTATATATGAGGAAGAGAGCTGTCCATAGCCCAAACTGAGAGGAGGACTTGGGGCTCCTGGGCTTGGAAAAATAGCCAAAGTAATATGAGATAAGAATGAGTAAACAGCATCTCATGACAGTGATCTAAATAATTCTGCTGATATAGTTATTCTCATTCTGAGAAATTTTTAAAGAGCCAGCTACAAGTGGGTCAGCGCTTGATCTAAAGCCACCCAAAAGGAACAAGCTTTTACCTTGTCCTCATCCACTGCGTCTTCTTAGAGTTTTCCTAGAGCTGTGCTTTAGTATAACCTTTCCTTTAAAAAGGACACTCTTTGGTAAAATAATAGATTAAGAAATGCTCCTTTGGGGTCCCCTCCCAGTCAACTGCCTACTCTCTATTTTGTCCAGAAATGTTTTTGATGTCTAGCCCGACCTTCCCCCTTGTATTGAAATATACGGTCTCGCAGATCTTCTCTGACTTCCCAAGGCCTTTCTCATGCCCTGGAATGTGCATATGTCAGGGCAGGACCCTCCGTGTGTTCACATCCCTCAGGTGCTCGATCCAGACCGCAGGAGTCACTGTCTTCCTCCCCAGAGCTCAATGGGTTCAACCAGAGGGGTGTGTCTGTGCCCCTCAGAGGACATTTGACAATGTCTGGACATAGCTTAGCTGTCAAAATGGGTAAAAGCAGTGGGGTGTGGTGGGGGGTTTCCTAGTGTCATCTAATGGGTAGAGGCCAGAGCTGCTGCTAAATATCTTACAATTACAAGAAACTCTCTCCCCAGTCCCGCACACAACAAAACATCATCTAGCCTCAAATGTCAAGAGTGCTGAGGCTGAGAATCTCTGCCACAGGTGATTACAAAGCTTGTGTTAAGATTAATGCATTGATCTCAGGTTATACAGGTGCATATTCATTTTTTTAAATTATTAAAGTAATATTTAAGCATGGTTTTAAAAAATAATGTAAAGTGAAAAGAACAAAACGATAAAAGTGTTAGCAGTTAACAGTAGGTAAAACTACAGGTTTGCATTTTTAAGAGGGAATTTCTTAATAAAAGACTTCATCCCAAAGTCTTGACTATAATGATCTGTGTTCTGGGCATCAGTGGGAGCCTGCGGCTGAAAAAGTTTTGAGTAGGAAAGGATGCAGAACGATCAATTTGTCTATTTCACAAAGTTCTGACTTGGGCTGTTTCACAAATTGGCCAGACGCTGGTTTCTAAAAAACTCAGTAAGTTGGAAAATGGATTTCAGAGAAGCAGCTTAGGCCAACTTCTCAGCTTCAAGAATGTTTTAGACAAAATACTGGAGGAAGTGAAAAACAATTATTTTCCACAAGTTAATTTAAATACATAAAACATAGTTGTAGACCCAGCCATGAATCTACGATTGAATAAACCTCTGTCAGTATCTAGTGCCTGAGGATTTTGATGAAGGGGTAAAACCTAGATATAACAAAACTTTCCTTCACCCTGAATAAACTAAGCCTAAACAGTGGAAATAAATTTTTCCACTTAATATACCATTAAAGCAATTCAAATAATACGCTAACATGTAGACACTGCCTTTTCCCATTTTTATGTCCTTTCTTTTTGTTATTTCCACCAAGGAACCTGAAATGAGGCATTAATTCTGCATACCACCTAGCTCCTTTGACCATTCTGCTCTAGTCTAGACCAAGTCAGTGTTTCTGCAATTTGGCTGAGAGAAAGGGGTCATTAGAGCAAGCGTTTTTAGTGTATACTCCACTAGGAACCCCACTGGCAGCATCTGACTTCTATCACACAAGTCCCTGCATGGCTGCCCAGGTAGGATACATTTCTGCCCTTTTTGAGCTATTTTTGACTAAGGATCTTGAAGGAAAAAAAGAAGAAACAGTCAAATAATCATATCAAGTTAAACTCTATGACTTCTGAAAGAGGCTTCCTACCTTTCTGTCTCTGGAATAAGTTCGTCTGTAGTGTCCTAGGGAACTACTGATCAGGTTATTTTCAGTGGTTACTATTTCAATTCCAGATATGAACCAAAAACAGTTGCTGAAAAAATTGAGAGCTCAATTCCTGTCTCAAACATTTTCCTTTTCTCACTACAGATTAACATAATGGCAAAGGTAGAAATAAAAAGGAAGAGGAAGAGGAAGAGGAAGAGGAAGAGGAAGAGGGAGGAGGAGGAGGAGGAGGAGGAGGAGGAGGAAGAGGAGGAGGAGGAGGAGGAGGAAGAAGAAGAAGAAGAAGAAGAAGAAGAAGAAGAAGAAGAAGAAGAAGAAGAAGAAGAAGAAGAAAGACTATATATAGCAGTTTAAAAAAACAAAACTCAGTAACATGATTGTGACCGACTCTTGCAATGATTATGCCTCTGAGATACTTAAGAAGTTGAAAGGAATAATTTGGTAATATACAGTGAAGACCTTAAAAATGTGTACACATTCTGACCAATGAATTACATTTTCAAGAATTTATTTTAGGGAATAACTAGCCATGCAAATAAGAAGGCATAAATAATAGGTGCTGTATTTCAAAATTTTGGAAACAGAGGTAATAATTGGATTGCATGCAGCCAAAAGGAATTATTCTGTGGAAACGATGTTAACAATGTATTTAAGTATTTGTAGAGGTTTCTCAAAAAATTAAAAATAGAACTACCACATGATCTAGCAATTTCACTTCTAGGTATTTAACCACAGAAAACAAAAACACTAATTTGAGGAGATGCAGGCTCCAGTATATTCACTGCAGCATGATTTACAATAGCTAATATGGAAACAACCTAAGTATCTATCAACAGATGAACGGATGAAGATGTGAGATACACACACACAGTGGAATATTATTCAGCCATAAAAAATAATGAAATCTTGCCATTTGCTACAACATGGAGGGACCTAGAGTGTATTATGCTAATTGAAATAAGTAGAAAAGAGAAAGACAAAAAATACTTACATATGGAATCAAAAAAAAAAAAAAAGCAGACAGACTCATAGATAAAGGAAACAAACTGATGATTACAAAATGGTAGATGAAAGGGATTAAGAGGTACAAACTTCTTCAATTTATAAAGTAAATAAGTCATGGAGATGTAATATACAGCATAGTGAATATAGACAATATTATAACCTTTTTATAGTTTTATGCTGACAATTGGTATTAGACTTAATGTGGCGATCATTTCACAATGTATATTTTGATTCACTATGATGTGCACCTAAAACTAACAGGATGTTGTATGCCCATTATATTTCAATAAAAAAGGCAGTTTGTTAAGTGATATGATTTTTAAATTTTGTTTTATTTAAAATTATATTTAAAAGTATGGAGGGCTACATAGCAAAATGTTAGCTGTACATATTTCTGGTAGTTAAATGGGTAATTTTATTCTTTTTAAAGTAAATGTACTTAATTTTTCCTATAATAAAAATGCATTTTTAAAGAAAAATTATAAACATCTTAAAAACTAATAGAATTTGTATGGCTATTTCATGTCATAGAAACTAATACGAACTGTGTTCAGTTTCTTGACAAAAATCAATGTTTTTTAATACATCTAATTAAAGTAATGGTAGAAATTTTCTAAAAAAAAGGTAAAATTTTCTTTGGGAATTTTGGCTAAAACTTTAATGTTTTGCTAGTATGACTGCAGAATACTTTTAATGCTGGCCGAATTGGGTATACTATTGATTTTTAAAGAAACAGCCTATTTGAAGACGTTTATCTACTTGTAATCGACAGTGTATAATCCATTACTCTAATAGCTTAATGATGTTTTAACTAGGGAAAAACAAAACAGCTGTTAGATTATAAACTCTTCTTTGGTCACACAGAAATGGTAAAGACTTATCTGTGTATCTTACTTTGTAGAGCTTAATTAAACACAAGTATTTATCAAGAACTTACTCTGTCCTTAGCACAGATATCAGGGCTACTACTAGGGACAGTGGGAATCAGGACACTGGTGAGGACACAGAGATTGCTGATGGCCACATCCATTCTGGTGGTCAGTGCCCATGCGGCACCACTGCTGAAGTTCAAGCCTCACCGCTGCAGAACTTGATCTCTGTACAGTCAACACCTGTACTCTGTTTATAGAGACAAAACTAGGATTCAGAAAACAAGCAGGTATGTGCCAACACCAGGGAGGCTCCAAAAGTGTAAAATCACATTCCGCTTGTTGAAGAAACATTGTTCCCTCACACAAACTGTCAGCTCATTGAGGACAGGAAAATTGTTTATATACTTTCTTCATTACCTACAGTGTCTAGCTTTTGGTTGAGCATATATTTAGTACTCCAAAACATTTGATAATTTGCTGATTATAAAGGAATTACGGATATCCACGTTACATTGCTTTGACATTGTTTAAGCTGAAGCTATTGAGGTCCCGAGATATCCTTCTATAGGATGATGTTAACATCTAGCTTGAATCAAAAAAATGGAACCTAAATTATTTTTATACAGAGTAAAATATATAATATCAAATAATATGTAATATGTAAGCCAAGGCCAATCAGAAAATAATTTTGTATAAATACACCCTAGGACAGAATTCTACTTTTGATTATTCTTTAATAAAGCATGATCTTTAAATTGCTTTCATAGCATTATACTATTTTATTATTGAAAATATATATTAAAAATAAAACCTTGATTTTTACCAAAAGCATACCTGCAAGCCAGGGGATCATATCAATATCAATAGATCATCAATAAATAATTAAGCAAAGGATCTCTCTTATCCCTTTACAAACTAGTCCAAATAATTTTTTAAAATTTGAGCAGAATCTTAGAGCTTATCTCTAATGGCTCTACCAAGAGTAGAATTATACAAAGGCAACTTGCTTTAATTTCACATATAAGTCCCTAAGAAGTTCTCTGTTTTCCCTAAGATAGCTATTAATTAGTCAATAATTGCTTGAAGGCTCCAACTGATTGGCACTATAAACAGAAGAAGGCTTATATGGTCCTTTTACTTCTGAGCCCCATTTAAGATTAAGTAGAATGTTAACAGCAAATTAATAGGCAGAACCAAGAAGAAGATTGTGTAAAATCCACTGAAGAAGCATGACTAAACACTGAGTTGGCTCGGCCCTTTCTGCTTTGCAGAATGATAAGAAATAAAGGAGGACGATGGATATGCAGCTTGAGAACATATCCAAATATTGTACACAGATGGTCTTGCCAGAAAAGATACAAAAGCTTCCATGAAATTCATGACATAATCCCCAAAGTTTAGAGGATTTTCTCGGGAAGATTTGTTATTTGTGTCATAAGAATACCATATTCATTGTGTAATAGAATTGAGTTTCTGTAACCATTTTATTTCTGGCATCTGTTTTATTGCTCATCAATATCTAATGAGAAGCATTTGTAGCCGATTTTTTTCTGGAGTATCATTCTACATGTATTTGTAAGAAATTTTCTTTTACCTAGATGTCTCATTGACCTCCAAATCCTATTGCCCTTCTGCAAGGTGCAAAAAAAAAACGATGAAGTTTGGAAAAAATATGGTTCATCAATTACAAATACTGAAATTATCTCAGGCAACATCAACGTGCTTTTTTTTTTTCAAAATATTGTAAAGCTAGATCCTTTTAACTAAAACTAAAGGAAATATGTTATATTCCTTCCATTAATATCCACTTTTTAAAGTCAACTCAGTATCCAAATTGCTGTTCTGTTGATTTTAATCAGCAGAGGGGTGAGCCAAGAATTATATCACTTGGTATTACCTAATTCAGAAACTTGGGTCTCTGAATAGTAAAAGTAGTAAAGAAGATTCTGTTTGAGTATCTTTTTGATACAAAACCCTTTAATGGCTTCTCACTGCTTTAAAGATAAAGACAAGGTTTGGAAATGGTTATGGTGACATCATCAACATGGCAGAATAACAACTGTCTACCATCTTCTCTACCAAGAACATCAATTTTGATAATCACTCATGGATGAGAGTGCTTTGTGGAAGTCATGGAATTCAGTGAAGTTCCACTGGGGAAGCACACCACTGGAGGGAAAAAAAAAAAAAGAGAGAGAGTGTGGACATCTAACCCTTTGTGTTTCAGTCTTCCTTCACCTGTCCCTGCTCCCACTAGGTCTTTATTCATGCATGTTCTTGTCTGGTCCTTCTGTGCAGGCACCTTTCCTCCCAGAAACTATCTTTGTGGTCTCAGCTTAAATATCACCCCCAGAAGGAATTTTTCCTTACACTCCCAAAACATTAAGAGGCAACCTTTCCTTCCAGCAAGTAGCACTGTTTGTAATCATGTGCTCATTTGTGTAATTACTTGCTTTACAACTGTCTTTCCCACTAGACCATAAAAAAAAATAAGAGTAGACAGTACTTTGATTTTGTTCACTAGCGTAAACCCAGTATCTGGCATAGTTATCACTCTGTAGTACTCAAAAATGTTTTTTGAATTACTGAATAAAAGTAACTTTCATTTACTTTGTGGCCTTTTATGGACATCTTTACCTGGAGGGATCAGGTCAAGAGGGAATAAAACCTATTGCCTTTCCATGAATCAGGCTTCTTCCATTAAGCTGAAGAAAGTCACGTAAAATGGCCAGGTGTGCTATGAAGTTAAATCAGCTTTCTGCCAGTAGAGAACATGGAGAATGATAGGAGACAGTAAATGAACATTCACTTACATAGTTTTAAAGCTGTAACAGGAACACAGTGTAGAAAAATCTCAGCATTGTCTTAACAATGAAACAATACACATTTTATAGTGGATGACTTCATTTTAGGGTGAAAACTATCAAGAAGTAAAGCTGGAATAGATGATGGTGAACAGAGCAGTGGAACAGTTATAAAGCAGCGAGACTATACCGAGGCAGAGTGTAATCCATGTAACTTGTCTTCAGCACAAGAAAAAAAGGTCCTCTTAGCCAAGTGTTCTATTAGTCTTTCTCAGACATTTTAATACCCCATGAAAACTAATCCTCTGGGATAAGATTAGGTCTTTAGGAGTTTACTTTAGATATGCAAGAATCTTGTAGGACTTTTTAGTATCACCAAAAGTCCACTGTGTGAGTTCTAAAGCAAAAAGAATGTAAAGTCCCCAAAATTTACCACAGCAGTCCTCATTTATTAGTTTTGCACACATCACTATCATATTGATTGACAACTATAACTGAGATATCATAAACGCCAGGGTGGCCCTACCACGCCTTGAATTAAAAGTTCACTTAAAACATATTCATTAAAGTTGAATTCCTGCTATAAAATAAGAATATATATATATATATATATATATATATATATATATATATATGAATGAAATTCAGGCTTATTATCTTTCTCCACTAAGAACAGAAATATAAATCAGAATAATAGATTTTACTTCAAGTAGCAGTATAGCATTACAATTGAGAATATAAATGAAAATAGAAAGAAAATGACTATATCTGTTAATCATTCTTCATTATTGCCAATATTGAATTATTCAGATTCATTTCAATAAGAATTTATTGCTCTACCCTAGGTCGGCTCTGTCTGGTGGAACTATGTTGGTTTTCTAATTTGGCCACCTTAAAGCTGGTACATGCTTTAGAAAGTAGAAATTATTTGGTTAGGCCTTGCTTTCATTTCTGTTATCAACTTAAATTATTGGGTGAGGGAGGATATATACCTTCAACTTAGACCTATGTGTCTGCCAAAGAATACCAAAGTGTTCACATTAATTTGCCTGGCTTTTCATATCAGAGGCCATCTTTAGGGAACATTTTCTACTGACACCTATTTTAAGATTTCCTTTAAACCAAGAAATAATTAGCTGTTCCAATGGGAAAAAAAATCAGTGTGAGTTTGATTTTTTTTTTTCTAAAAAGAATGTTACAGGTGCAAATTTGTATCTGAAAGTGAGGGAAAAGATTTATTCTTACCCTTTGTGTCTGGCTGTGTGAAAGTACTGAGCTCTGGGACATGGCTACACATATGACTAAGAGTGCTTTAACGCTTTCACAGCCTTCATTCCTTATTCAACTGTCTGTCTGCCCAAAGCAAACACCCTTCCCCTGGCAGGTCTGTGTGCTGTGCTGGTTTCCAAGAAGCCTATGGTTAAGGTGCATTTGAAAAGCTGAGTTTTAGTGCATTTAAGCATTAGAAAGTGAGGTGAATACCTTTCTAGCGAGCTCATGCTTTGTAAGAGAGTCTATCTTAGTGACACTTTAGCTATTCAAGACATTCTCTGGAAAAGGGACCTACCTATTCTCCAAAGCAATTCTAAGTGTTTAGTATTTATTATGTGCTGTTGCTAAGTGCAACTGAGAACATTTATAGAGAAATGTGACTAGAGCCATATGCCATAGCACCAGTAAGGCACAGTACCAGGTGAAGTGAGTGAGTCAGACTCTCGTCTAGAACAGCAGCGTAGATGGGCACTTTTAAATTAAACCAACCTCAGTTAGGATTTCCACTCTACATGTACCAGCTACGTGTCACTGCTTGAGTCATTAACCTCTGGTATCTCAATATCTACATGTGCAAAATGGGTATGTAATATTTCCTATTACAAGGGATTAAGTAAGATAATGTTTGCAAAGTAGTTAGCAGAAAGCTTAATACGTAACAAGGACTCTATAAATCACCAACTGATATTCAAAATATATTCTATGTGATAGCTGTAGGCTCCAGTGACCAAAAGTTGTTTATATTCTAAAGGACACCTCCTATTCACTTAGACTATTAGATGACCTTAAGACAATATGAATGATTGTTATTCTTTTACTCTAATGCATCTGATACCGACTTATTTACATGTGACTATACGTGTACACATGTATAAATACTAAAAAAAAAAAAAAATCACACATAAAGAATTCCATATATAGGCAATTTTTAAGTTACCTGCTAAAATTTCTTATTTTTTATTTAACTGCTATATACATAAGATTCTCCTTATTTTTTAATCAATAAATTAATGTTTTGAATATTTTTAAAAAATTCTCAGAATCTTTTATCTTGTTGTAATTTTCTTTTTCCAGAGGTGTTTATACCTTCCCTTAAATAGTAGACACTGTAACTGATAATGCTCGATCGATTTATTCATTAATTTATAGTTGTTAATTTAAAGATAACAGGCATATTCATTCAAATAATTCAATTCAAAAATAAAATAAATAACAACACAAGCAGCTGCAATCAGGGGAAGGGATTACTTTGGTGAATATAAAGCAGATAATCGTGGCCAGACAGAAAATTTGTTCGAACATCAGGGCTAGTGCTCTCTCAGAGTGGGGAGAAGAGACAGATCCACACTGTTGTTTTTATTAAATCTTTGTCATGAATAAGTGGAATGAGGCCTCTACACAGGATATTAGAAATGCATAAGATTCTTAGTTTCTTGATGTCAAATGAAATCCATTAACCCAAAGCCCGGTAAAAAGATATTTCTAACATGTGTGCTGCACAGTCATTCCAACTTCTGGTCTGAGGTTGGTGCAGAAAATGGTAAAGATAACTCTTGCCTTCTCTATTTTCAGAAGATCTAATCACTAGTCAACAACTTAAGTCTGCAAAGAGCATGCTTATCTTTAGATAAAAGAAAAACAGCAGAGTTCAACCATATTTTAATTTTCCGAAAGCCTTGAGAGCTTTGGGAGTTGCAAAGCTGAGTTAACTGTGAAGTCCTTGAATACAATTGTGTGGAGTGCTAAGGAGGGAGGAGATATACGTAATAATCCTTGATCTTCAGGGAGGGGGCCATGGGGACAATTTTGAGTTGTCTTCCTTTTCCTCCTGGAAATACACACAGGCTGCCAAGAAGGGAAGCCACAGGGTGACTTGGAATGAACGCAAGGCTTTGAGACCACCTGGTCAGGGATGACATAAACAGTGTACTGTCCAAAAAAACAAACCACTTATGTAAGACTGATATGATCAGGTATCAACCAAATGATTAGTAGATTTATCACCACTATTAAAAACAAGAAAATAGGCCCAAAATGAAATTGCTTATGTCAAACCCCATGTCACCAAATTGAGAATTATAGTTTTGGCTCTCCCAGAAATAGAGTCTAAATCAGTAAATCAGAAATCACCTGATCAGCACCAGTCAGGTAATTTTCCTGATAGCTCCCTGCCATCCCATAGAGCAAATTATCTTTGCAGAAACCAACCCACTTTTCTGCATAGTATAACTTCCTCGTTCCTATTCCCTTCTGCCCTATAAAAGGAGTTGATTTTGTACAGGTCCTCAGAGCTCCTATCTGCCAGTTTCAATGGTGACTGATTCAAGTTAATTTTTGCTTAAATTCTTAAATTTTTTAATATGTCCCAGTTTGTTTTTTAACACACTCTAGTGTATGTCTACAAGAAATCAAGCCTGCCAGTGTCAATGAGCTGGACCAGACCAAAGGACTGCCTCCAACAAAGACACCAAAGGTGTGTCACATAGAACAGCTGCCTCACAAGTTAGGGGAGAACAAGGCTTTCTTAAGTCCTAAGTTCATCGGCTCATCTTTAAAAAATTTTGGTTAATTTTTCTAAATTGCTTTTTTTTTTTTTTTTTTTTTTTTTTGCTTTGCCAACAAGGAATTGACTCTCGCCCTCAGAATAAAAAAATATAATAATTGCATACATTTCATAAGTTTTTAGTGTTTGTCAACTTCTAAGCATTTTTCATGTCAACTCATTTAATAATCATATAAGACACTACAAGATGAGGCATGTTATTATTCTCATTATTAGAAATGAAAAAAACTGAGGACTAGTAACTTGTCACTAGTAAAGAGAGGGAGTGGAATCTGAACCCAGGTTGTCCTGTTCCAGGGTCTATACTCTAGTCTAAACCACTACACTATACTACCTGTCGCAAAGAGGTTCCTAAGAATCCTTGCAAATTAATAGTCATTTGTCTTTGCTTCATTCAGCTTGGCTCTGTACCTCTTTTTTTTTTCTAATCAAACTGATCTATCTATCATCTATCCACAAATAAAATGAGGTACCTGTACCTAAACATCTGTCCAGTCCTCCCCAAATGGGCTGGTGTGCTGACAAAACTCTGTTCTCCTGGATACAAACAAAACTGAAGTGCTGGGCTGGAAGCTGTGTTCTTTACTCCTCCTGGTATTCCACTGACATTACATATCTTTCATATTGTAGCATTCAACACAGGAAGAAAAGCCCTGGTGGTACACTGGTATTTAGCCTAGGCAAACGAAGGCCAAGGCCGGATCTCTATGTTGAACTTACTGCAACCTTCAGACACCTCAGATTTCTCAAGTTATTACAATTCAGCTACCAAAAAAAAAAAATGCTGCTTCAAGACACAGATTTTGAGACATTCACTATAGGCTTCTAAGAAGTAACAATAGAATGTAGGCGGCCGTTGATGAAAAAGATACTTAAAAAGAATAATATAGAGTTGAGAGGGAATGAAAGAAATGGAAGAAAAAGAAAGCAATTAAAGCTATAGAAATGGGGCATTTCTATGCAAGGTGGGCTATATTTAGAGGAACCTTGTCAAGTTAAAAATATTTTTTCAAAACCTTTCCTCACATAAACCATGTATTGTTAAACCTAAGAAGATCTGTAAGAACCAGAGTTAACGTTAACTCTTGTTAAGTTTATTTTTCACTTTTCATTCAATTTTGTATCATTTAACTATGATCCTAAATTATCAAAGTATAAGGTATAATATTCATGTTAAATCAAACTGATAATGGTGCTAAGTTTTGCCAAGAAAAGTTCATTATTCAGACATTTATTAATAGGACATAATGCAATTTCTCCTTTGGAGAAGTACACACACACACACACACACACACACACACACACACACACACACAAACCTGCTAAATTTGTATAACTGTTTATATTTAAAAAAAATAAAAATAAAAATTTTGTTTTTGTCCATTAGCTCACCCCTGGTATTTTCTAACAAGTCCTCACAGAATGCTCAACATGAAGCAGACAGAATTATTTCTGGGAATTTTGTTCCAAGTGCTTTTGAGAAGGAAGGAGCTGAAATGAACTACTTCTCCTCTCTAGTGTTTTTATTGCAAAGTGATCAACATATATTTACAAAGTATCTATTTTATGCTAACTATTGTAGGCACTGGAGTGGCAAGAGAGAACAGATAAAAATTTTCACATCCTCATGGATCTTACTAAAATATTAGGTCTTATTATAATTTTCCATTTATAAAAGAGACATTTCAGGAGCATTTTTAGGATATCAGAACGAGCCAATGGCAAAAGACCCACTTCTGAATTCTCCATCTCTCAGATACTTCATCGTGGCTGCTGTAACGTCGATTATATTCTGAAAACTAGTTGTTTGGAAATATCTACATGGGATTTGAATGTGATTCTAACTATGCTTCTTGGGATCATGCCACATATGTCTCATGTGTGCCATCATAGAGAAACTTATTAAAATATAAAAGACATCCGGAAGAAGAGTTATCATTCTCTTCATTCCCTCCTATTCCAGGGCCACTCCTAAAACATCCTCCTCACTGACTTCCCGACCAGCCTCAGTATCACAGCTGGTGGTGAGCTATAAACAGAGACTGTCCCCATTTGAGGAACTTTACCCGAAAGCCTATCCTGTTCTGATGTATCGAAGTCATCAAAAAAAGGAATGGCCCTGTCCTGAGTCATCTTTTATCTTAGTCACACAGAATTAGAGTGTAAAAATGCAAAGAAAGCCAGCACTAGTCCAAGCACAAGCCCTTTTCTCTGACTTGAAGCTTTAGAGCTGATGCCCGATGCTAGAATGACATGGTCACTTCAAACACACATACATTAGCTTATTGGTTTGCAGCTATAAATCACGTTGCTGCATATTTCAACAAGGACTCTCCTGGCTAAATAACTGGCGTAACTGTGAGTAGGGAAATTAAAGGTTCTAAATGCCATTAAGCCTCACAATCCATCCACTTTTCACATTAGTATAACAGAACTATGAATGCCGAACTGAAAAGCAGCTCCCCATTAAAGGGGAAACCCCAGAAGGGCCATTTTCTAATAACACATGGATGGTGATATTGAGCCCATATTAAAAACATCCTTCATTAACCAGCTGCCTTTGGAAAACTCTGCAGATCTGGACATGGAGGAAATTGGGCTGAAGAATTATAATTAAGCTTAAAATATTTAGAGTTCAGAAATGATAACTATGCTATGTGCCCCATCACATGTGTGTATTTATAGTGAATTAATAGAGCTTTTAGATGTTGCCTTGTCTAGCAGATTATTTACACTGCATTATCCTGATGGACTATAAAAGGCATAAAAATCTGCATGTGGCAAAGCATAATGAGATGAGGTCCCTTGGTTTGTATATTGTTCTCTGGTATATATTAAATTCACTATGGCCACCAGCAGTTAAGTCATCATTGTAAGTCTAAGGAGTAGTTTCTGGCTGAAGGAGTACATTCTCTAGGCAAGGGCACTTATCCTACATATTGGAAAGTTTTTAGGGTAGCTTCCAAAGATATCACATGCATCTCATGATTGAAAAGAAATAATGTGTAAACTCTAACTCAGTATTGACAACCTTTTAATGTAGAAAATCGCTGATATACCCCCCATGTGCCCATGGGGTTTGCTGAAAAACTTAGAAGTGAAAAAAAAAAGGAATATTAAATACAATAGGTGAAGAGTAGCAAGAAAGAAGGAAAAAGGAAGAAAAGTTGTCATGTATAGAGAGGTGAGATGCCATCAAAGCCAACAAAAAATTCTTATCTCATTTCTTACTAAACATGATTTAGGATTATCACTCATTCCTAAATTGAATTCAGTTCCACAAACATTTATTGAGCTCCAACTCCATCCAGAGCTTTAGTGCTATAGCAAGTAAAAAAAAAAAAAAAAAAAAAAAAATATATATATATATATATATATATATATATATATATATAAAATAATCTTTTATATTCTAGAGAACTTTGCAGGTTGTAAAGCTCTATCTCAAATTATCTAATCTTCACAGCAATATTGTGACTTGGGTCTTCTTTTCACCATATTTCTGATGAGAGAGCTTAAATAGCTTGCCCAAGGTCATACAACTAGCCTTTATGGAGCAGTGACACCAATTTTATGTCTTCTGGCTCCAGGACTCACTCTTAAAACAAATCAAATATAAAAATACAAATCATTTTTTTTTAAGTTAGTGTTAAATGAACCTAGAGGAAACAGATTCTTTTCAGCTAGAGAGGAAAAGAGGAGACCTATGTTGAAACTGATAGAAGCTTTGGAATTGAACGAACTGAACAAATACTTGAAGAGGAGTATAAAGTGTTCGAAAAGCCCTGAACTCAATTCAGTAGATGTAATACTGATAATGGTTCCTGGAATCCTAGTTCCAGTGTGTATAGGACAGTTGATAATAGAAGTTAATAGAGAAGGCTTAGTCTCATCTGGAAAATGGGAAGAGTAATCGTACCTGCTGAGAGAACTCAGGGACACAGTCCATATGATGGTTAGAAGACTACCAAATCATAACAATGACAATGGTGACAATGGTAATTGATGCTATTATCCCTGTATCTTGTCTAGGTCTCCCAACTTCAGGTTGGTTAGTGTGTTCCAGGCATCTATAGTCATACTAAGCTATGTAATATAACCCTTTTATTTTCAAGTGATAAAAAAAACTGCCTTAAGCAAAAAGATAATATATTGGTCTAATTAATTAAAAAATATTGCAGTAGAGATGGCTTCTGCTATGGTTTAATTCAGGGATTAAAACCAAGGTCCTATGGTGAGGTTTTTCTCTCCATGTCTCTTCCTCTGAGACAGCAACATTCCCAGACTGGCCCTATCCTTAGAGACACAAGATTTTTGTGAACATCTTTTTTTTAGCATCAAGTCTACATCCCCAAAGTTTAAAAACTGTCTCCTTGTGTCTTTGATTCTCATTGGATCATATATAGCCATCCTTGAATCAATCATTCAAGCCTCTAGCAGGTCACATGGCCCGCCCAAGCGGAAATGGAGTCCAACCTGGAGCTCAGAGGCTGAGAGTGGGCAGGCCTGGTTTCCCCAGGACAAAAACACAGTAAACACCACCATCACCACCCCAAAAAAAGTGAATGATGGCTGTGAGGCAACAATGTGTGTCCAATACACTGATGTGCGTCTTGTTAATCAGCCCATTGTTCTTTCTGAAATAAACTGAAAATCTTCCACACTCTTCCCTTCCTTTCTTGATCTGTACAATTTTCCAGACTTATTGTACGTACTGAATCAGTAATTTTGATGTAACTTCTCCTCAGATGAAACTGTTCATACTCTCTTGTTTTTGTCTTTTCTAAAGTCAGTCATGCCTTTCTAATTTAATTGCTTCCAGTCTTAATTTACATTTTTGATGCCTAACAATTCCCAGATATGTCCATCCCCAAACTCCTTAGAGGGAGATCAATATGTAAAAGCAGTGTGAAAATGCATTTTTATTTGAAGATTTTAGTTCAAACTATGCTCTTAATCTCAAGCCTTAGGTTCTTTGTTTATAAAATATGGCTATTCTTTGTTAATCCTAATTCAACAGGGTTGTGAGAATTATAAATACACAAAGACACACACATATACATACTTGTAAACTACAAAATAAAGTTAAATTACTATTATTACAAGTCTAGGAGGAAGAAAGAAAAAAAAAAGATTGATAGTCTTTGCTCTGTTACTTATTATGTTATTTAGAGTAAGTCGCATTTGAAAGGAGAGTTTGGATGTAAATTTTAAGACCATTCCAGCTATGACACTATAACTCTCTGGTTACATATTCCAAAGGAGCCTTCTTGATAGCACTTTGTCATTTTTATCCTAACAAAGAAATTTCTCTAACAAAAATAATTGCAAAAATAATGGGAAATCAACCTTATGCCATGTCCCCTCTGCCAGGACTCTGCCCTGTGTACCTGGGGACTGCATTCAGACAGCGTGTCCTCTGCAAGATACTTTCTGGGGACAGCCAGAAGGGCACAGGCAGACAGATAGGAGAGGGGGAGTGGGAGGTGGGGGTAAATATTGATCTGCCCTTTTTTTCACAGAGATCTAAGCCTAAAAATTAGATGTACAAGGTAAAACTCATGACATATACTTTCAAAAGGAGTCCACAGGGGGCAGAGATACTCATGGAAGCAAATGAGAACATTTTATTTCAGCTTATAAAATAATAATCACATCCACTTCACACACACACACACACACACACCCCTTATCCCTTTTTAAAGGAAATGAGTTAAGACTAAACTAAAGGTCATTTAAGTCTGAATTTATTTTGTTATTCATTACAAGATAATTTGCACATTTATAAACAGTTGCCTAAATTACCTACACCTCAGATGCTTCATCATCTGATTTCTCTTCTCATTTTGTTTTGCAATACACTTTTACAGGAATTTTGTTTTATAGCATATTTTAAGAGGGTAGTTCTATAAGGTGATCTCTTTGCAATAACAACTTAATTGAAAGGAAGAGAGAGAAAGAACAAAGGACACTAAAAAAAATAGTAATAGGAATCATAGATAATAAGCTATGAAGGACAAAAATTTAATACACAAACAACAAAACTAAAACAAAAAACCCTAAAAAAAAATCTATCAGAAGATATGTGAATCTCAATCTACAAATTCATCATCCATCATCAGCTCCCTAAGGGATCTTTTTCTCAGGCTCTAAGTCTAGTGAATTCGAGGAATACAGTCCTTACCACATAGATCTGCCATAACAGTGTTCCATAAACACAAAACAGTATAGTTTCTGTTGTTTTCATTAGAGTTGTATGATAATCTAAGGTGAAATTTAGACAGTTGTGGAGGGCACTAGCATGTTACATTTTGTCCCATCTAAATTTTGCCATCCATGTAATAATAATCTGGTTGGAAGGAATAGCAAAGTTGCTTTAGAAGATGGAGAAAAAACCTGAGGGATATGTGTGAAGAATCATCCTCGTTGCCTTGGTGATCCTTGGTGATAGTCAGGGGTGTAATGAGTTGATGGCATATAAATCATTCTAATGACATTTTTAGCACTGGTAGGTGAAATCACCTCTTTTCCCCTTACCTGTCATTATGTTCTTTACACTTGCTCAATCGATGCCCAACTACTTGTTTTTAATATTATGGATGGAATCTTATAAAGATTTTCTTTTCTAAACTCCAGACGGGTGGTCTCAGAAGAGGTCTGAACAATAATACTCTTTGCCAATAATACGCCCATTTCCGATGTGAAGGGGGAGATTCTCTAAAGCTGAGGGCCAAGGACAGTTCTCCCCCTTTTCTCTTTTCCTTAGAGACTGCTCTAAGCTCTAAATTACAAGCCTTATATTGCTTCATCTGAGGGGAGTGGGGGGAGGAATGAATAAGAAGATATGAAAAAGAACTGTCACAACTTTATCGGGAAAAGAAAAAGAAATTTGAAGGGAATAAAGATTTTCAATTATATGACAGTTAAAAATAACTATTGAGCCATCAACTTAAGAACTCAACTTTGGAATTCTGCTTGAACTCCCTATTACAGATGGTAGACAAGAAACTCTCAAGTGATACTTTTTAAAAAATTAATGCTGTTCATCCAATGGACAAATGGCTATAATATTTGAAAGGCACCATAAAAAGCAGAAATCCTGGTCATTAATAAGCATATGAAGAGGTGTTCACGCTCATTAGTGATTAGTAAAATGCAAATTAAAAATCACCTTGAGACATCATTACCCAACTGCCAGATTGGCAAAAAATAAAATGTCTGACAATGCAAGTGATTGTGAGCATGTGTGCAGCAACTGGAACTGTCACTTACTGCTAGTAGAAATATAAATAGGACAAGATGAAGATGTATATATTCTACACAGCAGCAATGAGTCTCCTAAGTATAAAATCCAAGAAGCTTCTGCCCAAGTGCTTCTTAATTCATGTTAGAAAATGTTCAGAGCTGCTCTGTCTTGTGGTAGCCCTAAATTAGAAACATGCAAATCTTGAATGTGTTGATAATTTGTGGTATATTCTTAAACTGGAACATTATATAGCAAGCAAAATGAAATACAGGTACACAAAATATGGATGGAACTCACAAATATAATGCTGAGTGAAAGAAGTGCAAAGAAGGATATGTAAAGCATGGGTATACAAAATAGACAAAGCTACACTATTTCCTTTAGGAATGAACTAGAGGTGGTAAATATAAGGTGAGCAGGAGCACATGCTTGGTTCTGGAGAGTGATCAGCAGCCCATTTCCTCACCTGGATGGTATCTGCATAGCTTTTCCCTTTAAATTATTCTACTTGTATGATCTAGCTCACGATGGAAAAAGTTACACAGCTCCATTTGTAATTCAGCCCCCTTGTCAATGACAGAAGGCCAAGAAAACTTCCAGACCAGAAGACAGCTGCCTCTTGCCCAGAGTCATTTCTAATTTTACAGTTTATTATTGGATTGTGGAGATTTGTCATTTCTTCACTGTATTTGCTATTTCTTCTCTGTAAGAATATTCAATAATGACTTCTAGTAAGTGAAAAATAAATTTTCTTCTATTATCTTTTCTTTCTCCCATAGAATTTGTCTACCATGAAGATTACCAACTGATGTTTGAACCTTAAGCCACAAAAATATGGGAGAACCGCAACAGAGCAGGTTGTTAAACCTTTAAACAGTGGACACTGTAACAACCCCCCTTCATGGTAAGGAAGTTCAGGGGGAAAATCTTACTTAGCTTACCCATCTGAATGAAAAGCATCAATGTCCAATTATTTATTTTTAACATGTTTATTTATAGAAAAATTCTGTCAGTGTTATGTCTACCATAACACATTTCTTCAATGACATGACTTACCATGGGCAAAGTGTATACTGAACCAGGTAAACAAGACATACATAACTCCATAACTCTGTTCTTATATTCTTAAATATACTTAAAAAGATAAACAACCACCAAGTTCTACTTTAGAGAGTAGTAGTGAGGATCATGGGTAATACATGTGAATTACTATGGAAACCATAAATTACTTGGCCTTTTTTTAAGGCACTTACTCTGATCACTATCCTTACAAAAAAATTATGCAACAAGTGTGATTTTTCTAAAAAAAAGATAGGGAAAAAAAGAAACTAAGAAACTAACTCAAATGGTCAAAGAACAGTTGGAAATCATATATAATGGTTTCTAGATTTTTTAATTGATCTCAGGAAAGAGTAAGAAAGCTACAGCTGGTACACCAAAACATTAGGAATTGGGCACAAAATAGAACATTTTATTTCCAGAACCTTTGTGACCACATGCCTGTGCCAAGCAAAGTGAGCTGCACATACCCTGGTTCTATCTTCCCTTCTTGAATTCAATATCATGCATCCTTAGCCATTAGCACCTTCCCTCTGCGTCACTTGGATTTGCCTCTTCAGTACATGCACAGTTTTCAAGTAAGTGTGTTTTAGTAATTTGATAATTCAAAACACTCAAAGCTGTCTAGTAAGTTGTATGTTTTTTCTACAGAATGCATATGGATACAGCTGGTTCTGATAGAATGGAATAAAATAGAATTGGTCCGGAAAGATGGAATTCACTAAAGCTCTAAGTAGCCTAGCAACAACAAAAAGTGGTAATGCCTCACATGAACAGGCTGCTAAATTCCAGGAGTCTTGACAAATTATGATTCTTAATCCTCATAATAACCCCGTGAGGTAGGTACTATTCTCATCCCCATTGCAAAGTCCAGAAATATGAGTCTTGGGAGTTTAGATGACTTGTTTAAAAACTCATACATATAGAAAATGTAGTCTACTTAAATTCAGAAGGTCTAGGAGTATGTATTTCTAAACACTCATAAAAATGTGCTTCATTTTAATGGAAGTCTATTCAAACGTGAAAGTTATTGGATGTTACCCTCACGATCAGGTTATTCTCTTGCTATTAGCTGAAACATTAGACAACAATAACATTAATATTCTATGTTTCCAAAAAGAAACAAAATGAGTGACTTCAAGACAGTTTACCATGACAAAGAGAAAGAAAAGGCAACAGAGTTGTTTAGAGGAATTTATGTCTTACTTTCATAGCTTTAAACTATAAAACTTTTATAGTTTCCAACTACACTAAATCTATGATTGCATTGAGTCTATGAGTTGAATTTATTCGAGTGCAATTTCTTCTTATACTTTAAATCAGTTCAGTTTTATAATTCACATTCCAAATTCTGGATTCTTCTACCTTTGGTTCTAAAGAACTATTCCACAGCTCTAACAGCTTTATGAAGAAGGTTATAATATTAAGCTTCAGTGGCCTTAAGGAAAAAGTATGTTGCTGGAAAGAAATATTGCTAATATTGATGGTGCTGTAGAATTCTCACAGCTGTTATGAATTTTCTCACATCAAATATTGTTTTGTTGCCAATGCCAAAGTAAGCACTTTTATTTTATACAAACCCACATTCACACAATCCTTCTTATAAATGGTTAGTCAAAATAGTGATGGGTAAAAAAAAGACCCAGCATTTCAGAGGATAGAAAAGTGGGAAGCATACAATCTATCTATAATTTGATGAAATGATTTTTAAAAACTGATATTCAACACAATAGACATTCAAATATTTGTTGAATGAACAAATGGATGAATGATTGATATGACATTAAGAACGCAAAGGAAAATGAGGTAGAGCCAATTGCAGAAATGCATATTAGATATAAGAATAAACTTTGTTGTTTTGCAAGTTGTTAAATATCAGGATAAGCTATTTAGAAATCAGAATTAGAAAGACTAAAAAGAGAATGTAGAAAACTGTGAGAAGAAGTTTGATGGTAGTACAAGTTTCGGTCACAGTTATGGTTTACCTGTGATTAAGGGATTTCCTGAAATGTGGAAATTTCAGTGCTAAAACTAGAACCATCTTTGGCAAACTGAGATGAGGTAGGTGGGGAAGATCTGAGACTGGAAATCCAGAAACTTGGAATCTAGAAACTCTGACACTAGCCTGACCTAGTGCAAATCACTTAACTGGCAGACTTCATTTCTTCATCCATTTATAAGTGCCTTTCTGAACGTAGAAAATTCTCTGATCTGAGATGTGATGGGTTGCTGGGCCAGGTCAACAAATTAAAGAGACACAGAAGATGATCCTACCAGAGGTTAATTCAGACTTTGTACAAGAAGAGGGAACTAACAAAAACGAAAACAAAGCAAATGAGATTCCAAAAAATTTAAGATCTAAATTTCTGATTTTAAGACACTCTTACACAATTTGGTGAGTGAAACTGTACTTTAATTAGGCTGTGAGAACACAATTAAAATGCATCTATTAAGTAAACGCTACTTATTTTTAAACCCTTGAAACCTGTTTGCGTAGTTTTACTTCGGAAGAAATAACTCCGTGGATATTTAAGTTTAGCAACTCAAAGGCTGAAGACAAAGACACAAGCTCTCCTTCCTGACCCCTAATTCATTACACCCATGGTATGGAGAAGTATGTAGCAGCATGCCTTTATTAATTTTAAATTTATATTTAAAATCAATTTAAATATTTATATTTATCATTAATAAATTGTTATTAATGATAAATGTTTTGTGTGTGTGTGTGTGTGTGTGTTTATTATCTAATTACAGGGAGAATAAGAGTTTTCCAAATGTGCAACATAGGTGTATGTACACGTAAACTTTCCCATTACACAACGATGGGAGAAAGGTGTTTCCACGGCATTACATACAGTTTCTGTTCGGTTCTGCCTTTCCTAAATCATAGTGCTTAATAGGTTTTCTGGCAGCAGAGACTAAACACTTTTAAGAGGCATTTAATGTGAAGCATTTGTTTACCTGTGGATTCATTATTAATGAAAAGCCAAGCGATGCACAGTTCCAATCAGGGAGACATTAAATGGATCAGTCACTTGCATTATTAAAATGTACCCTGGGGGACAGGGATTATTCTCCACGTTCAATTACTCCTAATGTAAGGAGTTCCCCCCACCCCTACTCATATCATTTCTAAGAAGAAAGCTTGCTCTTCCTGCTGACCTTTCTAAATGTACACAAGAGTCTTGGTCTGCCCGAGCCCCAGTATCCAAGTGAGAGTTGCAGGTGGTGAGAGACAGCAACCGCTGAGCAGGCCTGGACTCCCTCATCCCCTTAGCATGACTTTAAAGTGAAACCCCATGGGTAATAACTCAGCTCAAAGCCCTTGACTGCAGGTCCCTTGACTATGGAAGGTCTAGAAACTCTGACACAGTCAGTCCCTGAAGTCTGAATCTACATTGCCAGGAGGTAGAATTCTGTCAGGGCACATGCTTTGGCTGTCATCAGCTCAGACCTCAGAAATCAGGTAAAGACAGGCCCAAGCTACCTTGAAATCCCGATTAGGCAGAAGTGGAAAAGCAGAGTGGTGAAAAATTAGACAGGACAATGAAAAACTTAAGACTAGCAATTCTTCCTTTCTCTCTTTTCTGATTTCATAACCTACCAGTCCCCACAGTGTCTCTCTCCACGTGGGTGATATTTATAGCTGGCTGCCCACTTGTGCTTTGGTTTAATGTCACTGTTTATTGCCAGTCGGCCCTGGATGTCTATTTGGATTGTAAAAGCCTAGAAAGCCCAAATTATTTCTCTGGAGTTTCTTCCACAGGACACTCATAATCTGATGCTCGAAAATTTATTTTTTTCATGTTGCTAAAAATGTTAAGGTCATCCAAAATAAATTTTTTTATTACGTTTAATCACAGTGTGTTCTGTGTAACAAATACGTTCTGTGTGAGTTTTGGTCTTGCCATTGGATTAATCACTCGACAAGACTAGTGAATGCATGTCCCTAAATCATTCAGACACCCCCATCCTATAAAATCTGTGCATGCTGCCATACAGGTTGTATGAAACTCTGGACGAATTGAGGGAGTTATTGATGCTTCCAGTAACAGGAGGCCCCAAACTGACCTAGTCCCCAAGGGCTTCTCAGCATGGAACGCTTTTCCAGGCTTGAAGTAGAGTCCCTGGTATGCATACACCCTACCACACATACCTCACCACTCTTCGCTACCTCAAGACCCTCTACCCGCTCTGTGAGCATGGCCACAGAGATAAGGCAGTGATGGGTACAGGACCACTGATGGGAAAGAGTCAGGGCCATGTTCACTGGGGAGCAGCTCAAAGCCTACTGAAGGCTGAACTGTTGGGGAAATCCAAACAGGCGAAGTTTGAATAAGACTGAGTGAGGAGTTGAGAAGCTCTCAATTGGTTTTCTTAAGCATGTCTGGAAATAACACTAGGAAATGGAGGGAGAACAGGGACACTCTATCTTCTCATATGAGCAGGTAGCCATTAACAATGCGAGCACTGAGCCACACACACCTTCTTCTCTGGAAATTATCTCTGATACATAAGTTGTTCTCTGATACCCCTCAACTCTCACCAGTCCTCCTGTCAGATTCTTTTCCTGAACATTTTGAATTTCAATGGATACTCTACACACTGGAATCTGGGGAGCTGAGGTTGATGTTCTTCAGATATCCTAGCGCCCTCTGAATAAAGTCTATTTTTTACTCAAAATAGATACTTTTTTTTTCCTGTATCCTGCAACTAATCATGACATAAAAATAAAACCAGAAGTCAAGAGAAGTACAGTGTATCTGAATTACAAATTATGTTTGTGTAGATTGATTGCTTTGTCCTATAGAACAAACTATAACTCTTATATCTTAAACCTGCTCAGTGTAACACGGTCAACTGGAAAATATTTAATTAGCCTTATTTCCTAATAAAAATTTAATAAAACAATGACATCAAAACACTCTGATGTTCACTTTACCGAACTGCAGAGTAAAGGAAAAAATAAAGGCATTCAGCAAAATAATACTGTTGTTTAAAAACAACAATGAACACAAGCTCGTCTACAAAATCTTTAAGAAACATCAATTTTATGTCACATATTAAATCAAACGACAGGAAACTATCTCTGTGAATTTAGTATAGTGAAAAGAAACTACTGTGTACATGTAGATTTCTAACTACATTCTCAACACTGTAACATGAGATCAAAATGGTTTCTACAAATGTTAACCAGTTTGTTTTAGCTTCTAATACTCCTTTAAAAATGTAACTGCAGCATCATTACTAACAAATCTAAGAACCATTTTACCAAAAGGAATCAATATATTTAAAGTACTTTTTCCTCCTGAAATACTAAGATGATTCACTTAGAGCTTGTTTAACACTAAAGTTTTATGCAAACCCAACAAACTGTGAAAACCTTTGAAATCAAATTGACATTTTAAATTATTGTTGGAAGAGGTTGTCAAGAACATGTGACCACCAGCTGACTCTAGAGCTGGACCAGGGCAAGTGGAGGCTCCCCACTTCCTTCTCTGTCCTTGGAATGTGTGTCCCTTTAGCCTCCTCCACTCCTAGAAGCTGCTTCAAGGATTTAGGAGATACATTTGTGGTGCTGATGCTGTCTGAACTGGGTACATGTCTGAACTCAGGTAGGGCCTCTTGTGTATACTGCTGAAACCAGTTAAGTCCTCTCTATAAACTTTTAAGATTCTGGCAAGTGGGCACAGATGTCTACTCATCCTGCAGCCACCCCAGACAGGCCCCTTAAGTTAGTCCCCTTGTTTATTAAATCTGCCATCTACCAGTCTAGTGTGGTCTGCCTCTTTCTTTGGTCTCTCCCTGCCCTCCAGAAATGGGGACCATTTCAGATTATACCCCTGAAGCCCTCAAGGAGGTTACAAAGCAACAACTATGCATGTCTTTGCTTCCAGTATCTATATATTTCTATACTAATGAAATACCTGCTTCCATGTAAGCAGACCAATAGGGATTTTAAGTTAAGTGTTTTTAATGTTTTTAAGCTACCAAGCAAGCTACAGCAGATAATCCAATAGACAGAATGTATTTAATTACAGCTGCTTTAAAATACCCACCAGACCATTAGAGGTTTGCCAGCTCTGCAGAGCTTGCAGTCTGAAACATTTAAATAAAATATTCTTAATATTAAATTAGTAATAGCCAGCATATACTGCTTAGTTAAATTTAGTAAAGAGTTGCTAGAACTGTCTTAATTGATGATAGAAATGTGTGGGTGTGTGGCACACACACAAATATATATATATATATATATATATATATATATATATATATATATATATGAAATTGCATTTCATATATGATAGAAATCGCATCAATCCCTGCGTATTAAAATAACACTGGTAGGTAATTATGTTGCCTCTACCTTTTTCATAGCCAGCACTTCTTTCATGAACTAGACAGCTATAACATAATGTCAATCTGGTTAAGTTCACCAAATCCACCTCATCCCACTCCTATCTTCTTCTCTTGATTACATTTTTGCTTCGTATTGTTCCCTTTGAAGCATGCCAGGACTTTAGTAACTACTAGGAAACATCCATTTCCTCCCACAGTGTGTCAATCAGAAAACTGCACGTACTTGATGATCAAGAGGAAGCTGCACATTGCCCTGAGTTTAATACAAGTATCGTAAAATATATTTGATACTCCCCTTAAAGTTTCTACATAGAAACTATGTATTTTATACCATCTTGTATTTCTTTCTCATTTAGTTTCTAAGTCGTGTTTGTCCAAAATATTTATAATATACATAATAATAATGACAGCCTGGGCCAGTGATAAGCCACTTATCTCACTGTAACTCTATGAGGTTGATAATTTATACTGTACTCATTTTACAGGTGAAGTCATGGAAGATTAAATAAACTGGATGATCTATACAAATCCACAGACTTGGCAAGTTACAGTGTTAGGATTTGAACCCACGTATCTCTGACTCCAAATCCTTGACTTGCATTCCTCCTATTGCTCTTTTATCCATCTCAGCACTTCATACACAGTACAGATTGAAGAATAAGTACTGGCTGGCTGTGTAGGTGGCAATAAAAGTCCAGTTAATCCTGTTATGATATAGCTTGTTATTACACAGACTTATAAATGATTCAAAGTGCATTCTACAAAATATAACTCTATCATAAAAACCTGGCTTAGCACAGTCAGCACATATGGTAATGTTAGTGCTATATCTCAACATCAGAGAGATATCTATTCATCACTATTTCTAATGCATTGGTCAATTCCACAATGAGTACATTTTTTTCAACCCTAATTAAATTGAAATTTTAAACATTTACTTGAAAATTTTAAACTTGAGCATTAAAAAATATTCTACAATTGAAGTTCTATAGGTGCAGAGATCACATTTTGCTTGTCCACTGCTGAATTCTTGCATTTCACTCATGCTTTGTATATATATGCATGGGTGTGTATATATACATATCTCAATGAGAAGTGTGTGTAAGCTGATACACATACTGACATATATACAACACATGAAACACATTATAAATGTTCACTAATTGTCCAAGTTAGAGAAAAATGTAAATTTATTAAAGGTCCAGATTATAGGGTATTTTTGAAAGAAACAATAATATTAGATACTTACAATGTACTATGATTCTGCCCTTATTCTCAGAACTTCGTATGTGTATATAATCTCATATTAATCATTGCAATAGCTCTATGAGAGGCCACCATTATTTTTACCTCTAGTTACGGTGGTTGTTGTTTATAGTAATAGTTTGTTCCTTTTCATTGCTAAGGAGTATCAGACTGTATGGATGTACCACAGTCTGTTTATCCATTCACTTGTTAAAGGACATCTGAGTTGTTTCTAGTTTTAGATGATTATGATTAGAACAGATAGATATACACATGTGTGTACAGTTTTTTGTGTCAGCATATGTTTTTGTTTTTCCAGAGAAAATATCTAAGAGTTAGATTTCTGGCTCATACATTAAGTGCATTTTTTAACTTTTAATTTGAAATTTTGACTCACAAGAAGATGCAAAACTAATACAGAGAGGTTTTATGGAACCATCATCCACTGTGTCTCCCGCCCTGTGCTAACAATTAACAGAATTATCAGTATCAAAACATTACTGAAATCGAGAAATTGACACTTGCACAACATAATTAACTAAACTACAGACCTTACTCAGATTTCATCAGTTTTTGCATCGGGTTTTTTGTTTTGTTTTGTTTTTTTGTCTGTTTTGGGAATGTGCGTGCAATTCTGTAACATTTTATCACCACAATCAAGATACAAAACTGTTCCATCCTGGCAAAGGGACTTCCCCAAGGGACTCCCTCACCCATACTTTAAATATGAGCAACCCGAGGCACAGAAAGCTGAGTAGGGTCTAAGGCTAAGTTCATGCGGCTGCTCACTGCTGGAGGCGGGATGGGAGTCAAGGGTCATTCTCTTCCCACCATGCCATGCCGCTCCTGACTGGACCATTTTCACACAAAGTGGCACAGCACTTACAGTAACTGCTAAAAATGTGGCCTTGTAGAATTTTTTACTAATAGATAGAATTATATTTATTCATGTAATAAATATTTGAATAACTATATCAAATTAGTTTTTAAACTATTTGTAGGTAGACACTTCTACATTTTAAAAGGGTGATTAAAACCCTCTGCTCTTTTAAGTACTATTAGGCTAAACCTTATGAACTTAAATTTTTAAGTTAAAACACTGTCAAATGTCACCATTTTACAGAGGGCGATCTCACTACAATAACAATCAGTAGTGAGGTCTTACTGTCCTAGGTTTTTATAAAAGTTAATGATATTCTTAAGCTGGCATCACTATAGAAAGCAACTCTTGGATTCAAAAGCATAAAAAGTCCATGCCCTTTCCTATTACATGAATTTAGGCATTCTAGCAGCTTTATTGTACCATTTGTTTAAAACTTCATCTCTTTTTATGGCATGTGGTATAATTGACAAATATATCCAAGCCAGGTTGTATCCCAATTTATTCTTCCCTGCACAGGGAGGTCGTAGCTGCAAATCCCCTCTTTGTTGCTGTTCCATAGGACTCCGGACCCATCCTTTTAGCCTACCTCAGTCTCGTAAACATTGTTTCCCCATCTAGTCTTTGCAATAAGCTGCTACAGCCACAGTATCGTTTGTGACCACCCTCAAATGGAACAGAGACTGTTTTACAACAGGGTTTTGTTGCTGTTTTGAGAAAATATGCATGTAATTCAGGGAAATGTTTAAAAGTGCATAGCATCCAGCCATGTCCAGTTTAGAAAAGAAGTCTTACCCTGCAGCCCCTCAATCTAGCTGCATAACTTGTTCAGCTAAGTCGAGCTCCTGCGAGCTTCTTCCCAGGTAAGAACTCCGTGCCCCTTATGAACTTTGCATTTATCTTTTAACCCCAATACTCTTCCTTTCTGCAAACAGTGTGAGAATTCAACTGTTTAGCTTTTACTGAAGTCAGTATCATCCTGAAACCATATCACCTAGCATCTTCCTGTACAAGAACAGAGATTGCTTAGGGGACTTGTACAGAAAGATGCTCATCCCGTCTAGATAGCTTCTCTGCCTGGTTCTTATAAAGACTTAATGGGCTCCATGAAGTTCCTGAAATTTTATGTATATGTACGAACATAAATTTTATTAAGTCTATATATGTCCAGCTGTTATGAAATACTGAACTAACTCTTTCACCTCAAAAAATATCATAACAAATATACTCCATACTCCAAGCCTAGGAATCAATGAAAGAAGAATCACCTTAGTTTGGGAGAGATTTTTCTTACTATAAATGAAGTTACTCATTCTTAAAATTTCTATTTGGAGAAAACTCACATATAATTTGTCAGACTCTGTTTCAAGAGTTGGAGGACAAAATGAGATTAGGTGTCAATTACTTCTTACTGCCATAGTTAAAAACATGAGGAAGACGATGACGACTAATGTATACCTAGGGGTTTCAAATCTCAACAAGAAACCCACACATTCAATGAGCTTGAAGAGCGAGGAATTCTCAGGCCAATAATTTAGTTCAAAATCATTTTGTCCTCACGGACAGTGCTTAGAACAATGACTTAAAGGCAAATATCATGGAAATGTATATATGAAAAGCACCTATTCTCCTATAAATCGCTTCCATATTTCTCGTGATATTTTTCTTTCTAGTATCTTTGGAACTATGACTTCTTTGGGAGAAACAAACAAACAAACAAAAAACTCAAGGAGAAAACTTTAAAATGATATAGAATATAATAGCTTTAATTTCAGGCAGGTCACAAAAACAGAAAAAAAAAAATGTATAATAATCTGAAATGGATGAACACTGGCAAGAAATACAATGGTCAGTCCCATAACTGAATTTCTTTCTTTTCTTTTCTTTTTTTTTTTTTGCTAACAGGAATACACTGCATCACACCATTGATCTACTCTGTTTGAGTTCCCAAAGCTTTGCTCATGCAAGTCCATTGACCAAGACAAGCATGGTGCTCTCCGGGGACAGACGGCTACTGAGCAGCACTCCAGGCTCTGGCCAGAGGGCAGACAGCACATCCCAATTAGATGTGCTAAATGGAACCCACTAAGGGAAGCATCAGGAAGCAGGAAATGCTAATGTAATTTTTGGAGAAGACTCGTATAGGAAAAAATCTAACTCAATAATTTGTGAAGCAACATAGAGGGGCTGTTTATGCTCTATTTAGTGGCAAGTGGTCCTTTTTTTATATCCACATGCATACAGGTATAGTTACCATAGGCAAGGCATATTCACCAGGGAATAACTGACATTAAATTCAGTATTCCTAAAGATTCCAAAACTTTATGTGAAAATATGAGCTTTTCCATCCGTATATACATATGCCTGCTTAAGAATGTTGGTCATACAAGACTACTGGAGATATAAGACTCCAGAGGGATTCCACTAATATTTAAAACCACCCCTTCCAATTTGAATGAAATGCTTGAACAGGCACTTGGCAAACTGTCTCTAGTGTCAATTTTTAAAATTAGGGCATGTGTCCTCATACTATTGGATTCTGACGACATAAGAGTTGCAGATTTGATTTCCTCTCAACCTACATTCATGTAAAGAGGAACAACTGAATGAGTTGACAGTACTGATGGCTATAATTAAAGTGAAATTAATATTTATTGTAAAGTAGAAGTTGGCATTAAAAATCTATATTTATGTGTAGCTTTGATTATCCCAAAAGACTCAGTTTTAGATAACTAATATTTCTTTGTGCTTTGCCTTCTTTCCTTTTCTCATCATGCATAAATGCTTTTCAGTCACTGAGGGTGTGATGAAGATTGCTACTTCTCAAATGAAGGTCAAACAGTTTCCTTTTTACAACCTCATGATTGAGCTGGGCAAGAGATGACAGAATTTTGTCCTGAAGTTTAATGTGAAACTCTCATGGATTCATAAGGGAGAGGCTGACTTAAGAACTCCATTTTCCTGCTTTTGTTTTGAGAAAATGATCAAAACTCTCCTTAACTTTTTCTTTAATATATTAAGACAGAGATGAATCCTGTGCCATTTTTGCCTACATTTGTCAATATCTATCCCCTCACTTTCTCCTAATCATGCCAATATATAAATCCTGCTGTGTGACCTTCAGTGTTTGAAGATGCAAAATTGAAAACTTCACAGAAAGGTGAAAAAGACACCAAAGTTAACAAAATAATTGCCTGGCCATGCTTCATTCCTTTAAAACTTGACATAGTCATTTTATTTGCTGTTTTCCACTTATTTAAATAAAAGGCTGTCTAGCTCAATAAACAATGGTGATTTCAGTCTAAGTAATCGAATCCCTTTATATGTGAAGTGAGGAACCTGGGACCCAGGAGATGACTTATCTACTGTTAGCTGTCAGGAAAGCTGGCTTAGGCTCTGACAGCAATGCGCACTTACCTCCGTGTAAAATCCATGTCTGTCGCTTCAATGAGAGAACATTTCAGGGGAATGTGCCAAATTATTATTTTTTTAAAATTTCTATTCAGATGACTTTTCCGCCCATCCCCTTTATTCCAGGGTAAAATCCTAACTGACTCATGAATCTGATTTTGCCTCATTCAGTATCCCTCCCACGAAACCTTGCTTTGCTGTGCCTTCTGCATGATGTTTTAATGAAGAGTTAAAGATACTAGGTCACTTAATAAAATATTCTTGATTAAAGATTACAAAGTAATACAAATAGAACATATTCATAGCCTACTGAGAGAAACCAGTGGTGAAAACACATGTCCCCTGACTTAGAAATGCATTCTGAAATAAGATGGAGAAAAATGAATCGAGTGGCTTAGGGAAAGTTAAACAGACGATCACTAATGTTTGTACAGCATTTTGCAATTTACAAAGCACTAGGCACACACAGTTTCCTATTTAATGTAAAACCCACCACTTAGTGAACATCTCCATAAAACTCCATCCTGGCTCTAAGGAAGAGGTTCTATTTTTGAACAGACATCCCTGGACTGTTAAAAGAGGCAATGGTATTGAAAGGCTCACAATGGATATTGGCCCAAAAAGGAAAATTCTGTTTACTTAGTGTTTCCACATAGGCATTTTCAGGAACACTCATAATTCATAAAATATATATAAAATACAAATAAGATACAAGCAGAGATCAATTCCAACACTGTCACGTGTGTATCTGTGTATATATTTATATTCATAAGGACTCTATAGATTCGTTTTTTTCTAAAATATCAGTATTTTATTCTAAGTCTTATCAGGCACACATGCCTACAAAATAGCTCTAAATAAATTTCTATCTAAGTTTATAAAAATCATTTTTATAGACAATTAGGGAAATCAGAAAAATTTTGAATAAAGCTGGCTCAGCATATCCTTTTCCTATATATCATAGGTTTGCATAACACCAACATCTGGATATAAAGTGAAATGTTTGACTTTCCATATGTTTCTAAATACCTAAATGTTTCATATCGTACAGAGAAGAAATTATGTGGAAAAAGTGTTAAAGATATCTGTTAAATAAAATACCTAAATTATCCTTCCTGTTAAGCCATCTGAATTTTATTTATTTATTTATTTATTTATTTTTGGTGACATGGGTTAATGAAATCCGATAAGTTTCACACTTTAATAGTAAGGCATATATATGTTTACGCTGTGTGTTCACCTCCCATAGTTAGATTTCTTTCTGTCACCACATGTTTTTCTAAATATTGATATTAGTTACTTAAAAAAATAAACAAGTATTTCAGGTCACATGCAGTTATTGCTCTATAGTGCACACTATCCTGCATTTTCATGTCCAAATCAAAGACATATGCATAAATATCTTCAGGCCAGAAAACAATGAATTTCAAAGAGAGCTGATGCACAATGACAGTTTATCTTAAAAAGATGATAACATCAAGCATAGGCAGATAATGCTTATAAGTGGAACTGTAACTACTTGAGAAGAATGAAGGTCAAGGGATATTTATGAGATGTATATCTTTTTCTTTGATTTTTTCTTCTGTTCTACAGAAGCAAGATACAGTGTGAGACAGTTTGTAAGAGGCTCACTAGCTTATAAACAGTCTCACTTGCTCATTAAAAAGTTATTAGTAGTAGCCTCCAAAATACCTGCAATGAGAATTTAACCAGGGGTCAACAAAGTGTGGTCCAGGAGCAAATCACACAGCAGTGAGCTTAGAATGGGTTTTACATACAGCAATGGTTCAAAAAAATCAATAATATTTCATGGCACATTAAAATTATATGAAATTCAACTCTCAGTGTCCATAAATAAAACTTCATTCTTGCACAATCAAGCCCATTCATTCATCCTTTGGCTGCTTTCCTGCTCAACAGGCAGAGTTGAGGAGTTGCAACATTCACCATTATGTCCCTCAAGCCAGAAATATACACTATTGACGATCTGAACTTTGATGAAAAAACTTTGCTGATCCCTGGTTTAATCCAATAAAGAACTACCGAGTTGAAAGTTTTACTTTATTATTCAAATGACCCAGCTATAAAAAAAGAAGGAGAAAGCCATAAACTCACAGAGGAAAAACATAGGCCATAAACTCTTTGACACCACTCTCAGCAATATCTTTTTGGTTATATCTCCTCAAGCAAGAGAAACAAAAGAAAAAATAAATAGAACTCTATAAAACTAAAAAGGTTTTCACAGAGAAGAAAACCATCAACAAAACAAAAAGACAATCTACCGAACAGGAGGAGATACTTGCAAATGATACACCTGATAAAGGTTTAGTATCCAAAATATATAAATAACTCATACAACTTAGCACACAGAAAATACAAACAATCCAGTTAAAACATGGGCAGAGGACCTGAATAGATATTTCTCCCAAGAGGACATATAGATGGCCAACAGACATACAAAAAGACGCTTAACATCACTCATCAGGGAAATGAAAATTAAAACCACAATGAGATATTACCTCCACCTGTCAGAATGGCTATCATTAATAAATCAACAAGGGACAACTGTTAGTGAGGGACCCTCATACACTATGGATATGACTGTAAGTTAGAGTAGCCACTATGGGACACAGTAAGGAGATCCCCACCCTCTTCCTCACCAAATAAAAATAGGGCCACTTCTGGGTAATTATCCAAAGAAAACAACTTGAAGATATATACACCTCTGTATATATTGAATAAATGCTCATTGCAGTATTACTAGTAATAGCCAAGGTACGGAAGCAATTTAGATGTTCATCAGTAGGTGAATGGATGAAGAATATGTGAGATATGTATATGCGCGTGTGTGTATACGCACACACACACACACATATACACACACAATGGAATATTATTCAGCAATAAAAAAGAATGAAATCTCGCCATCTGCAACAACATGGATAGACCTAGAGGGCATTATGCTGAGTGAAATAAGTCAGGGACAAATACCATATGATCTCACTTTCATGTGTAATCTAATAAAAACAAAATAAATGAATAAGCAAAAAGAAACAGAAACAGACCCACAGATGTAGAGAACAAGCAGATGGTTGCCAAAGGGGAGGGGTCAGGAGAATGAGAATTAAGGGAAAAAAGAGGGAGAGGGGAAGTATACATATAATAACAAACTACAAATTTAAAATGTAAAAATTCCTCAAGCCATTTTTCATAATCCTCCAAATATATTGTTTATAGTTTGTTTTTCTATAAAATATTAACTTCTAGGAAATAATAAAAAGTTAAAAGCTAACTCCTACGCCCATATGATTAGCTTCATAAATAATGAGCTATTTTCTCTCTTTCTCTCCTCCACAATATGGTAAGATACTTGAGATTTATGTGGAAAGCTTTGGCAGTGTTCTAAAATCTGCTTGAATGAAAAAATAAATCAAATTTGAGGCTTTCTTTTTTTCTAAGAAGTTGTGACCTAAATAAGTAATCAGTTAGAAAATAAGGCTGAAACAGGTATTTCTATTATACTTATGTTTGCTGTGTATGATTTACATTATTCCTTATTGTGGCATCTTGCTTTTCATTTATGATCACTTAATTTGATTTTGACTCTTTTGTGTATTTTGTCAGCAGTGTGTACTAGGCTTTATGGCTGTCTAAATTCTGTATGGTATGAAAAATGAGGAAATATCTTTCTTATAGAAAGCCTATCTTCAATAAATTGATAGAGATAGAATATTTTTTAAACAATCTCTCATAATAATGAAGTGAATTAATATGAGTTAAAGAAAAAAAGCAGAAGCTTGTTGAAGCAGTGAAAAGACTAGTAGTCAGGGAGTGAGAACATTCCTTGTATTTCTGCATTTATTTATTACCTGACCTTGAGGAAACCATATCACTTCTCTCATCCTCAGTTTCCTCATCTATCGAATGGGAAATTAGACTAGCCCAGGTGCCTTCTCATTGTAAGATCCTGCATTTCTAACCTCTTGTGTTAACTAGTTAATTTATGAGGATATAAAGAACCCATTCATCACTGGAAAATGTCTTTTCGATCTCGGAAGTTGCCCAGAAATTACAGATAAACTCACTGGTTTTCATTTTTTCATTTGAAATCCCGATAGAGAGAAAAAGGAACCCTCATACACTGCTGGTGGGACTGCGAATTGGTACAGCCACTATGGAAAACAGTATGGAGGTTCCTCAAAAAACTAAGAATTGATCTACCAGATGATCCAGCAATCTATTGGGTATTTACCCCAAAGACTTGAAAACCCATATCCAAAAAGGTATTTGCACGCTGATGTTCATAGCAGCATTATTCACAATGGCCAGAACATGGAAGCAACCAAAGTGTGCTACAATAAATGACTGGCTAAAGAAGCTGTGGTACATATATACAATATGGAATATTACTCAGCCATAAGAAGAGACGAAATACTGCCATTTGCAACAACCTGGATGGACCTCGATATAATCATGCTAAGCAAAATAAGTCAGACTGAAAAAGTTAAAAAGCATATGATACCACTTACATGTGTGATATAAACCTAAAAGCCACGAATGAACAGGGCAAACAGAGACTCATGGACATGGACAATGGACCAGTGGTTACCAGAGGACAGGGTGTGGGGGAGGAGGGAAGAGGTAGACAGGATAAAAGGAGTCAAATGTAGGGAGGCTGGGGGAGGGTGAAGTGGGTGAAGGGGATCAAATATATGGTAGCTGAAGGAAACTGCAATCTGGGTGGTAATCACACAATAGAATATATAGATGTCAAATTATAATGTACACCAAATTATAATGAAAATTATATAATTATATTAACCAATGTTATCCTAATAAACTTAAAAAAATAAAATAAAAATAAAATCTCAGTAGACCTAATTAAATTAAGAGACAAAAGACCTGGATTCTCCTCCCCACTTCCACTGATCAGATACCTGCTTAGAGGTAACAGAAGACATTCTGAAAAATGCGTGGTAAGAGCCTAGCTCTACAGACCTCCCCAAATTCCTAGAAGTTTTACATTAGATCACAGTATAAAGCGGGCAAACCAGAAAACTGTATTCCGCAAAATTGAAATCTAGAGAGGAAAATGTTCATCTCACTAGGTGTTATGGAAACATTAATCAATCTTTCACTAATAACTAAAGAAAATATGTATGTATATATAATATATATACATATGTATGTGTGTGTGTGTGTATATATATATCACACACATATATACACATACACAAATGACAGTTTCATGGAAGAGGCATATTCACATACTATTATACGGCAAGGAAAGCATTTGAAAGCAATTAGGCAAAAGATGTAGAGGGATTCTCAAAGTGCTCAACACCCTTTGATGTGATACATTTGCTCCTAGGAAGCTATCCTATATATGGCATTATTTATACTAGCAAAAACATTTTTTCCCAAATAATAAATTTGGGATTTTTTTCAACAGTATTTCCTAATATTAAATTTCCAATAATGGCAAACAAATGGTTATGTGTGATCATTAAAAATAATGATAAAATGTTTATAAATGACATGAAAATCTCAGTAAAAATTTGAAAAGAAAACATTAGAAAATAAATTTATATGTAATGTGCTCACACTTTTATTCAAAAAGGAAAAACCAAATGTATAAAGATATCTAAACTTGAATTCACCATGAAGTAAAAAGTGACTGTTCGTAAATGGAAGGCTTAGGGGGTGCTTATTTTTTAAAACTTTAAATAGTTTGTTATTCTTGCTGTTTTCTTCTGCTCAGAAAAGTAAAACATAATCATTCTTTTAAAAAGGCAAAAATACACAATGCAGTATTTAGAACAGTAATAACACTACATGATAAAATTTTAATTGTTGTTTTAACATTGCCAAATAATGTGTGCTAAATATTTGTTGAATGAATTTATTTTCATCTTTAAATAATATTTCTAAATTTTCTATGTAACTGTTAAATGGTAGTTTCATACTTTCTATTTTTAAAGTACTATATCAATGTTATTACAAAATAACTAATTATGAATATTCTTATGGATCTAGACAGAGTATTGTAGAATAGCTTCAAAAATCAGAAATTCCTGATTTTCAGACTCCTGGTGCCCTCCCAGATGTGTCAATCACTTACTGAATAACTCGTTTCATCAAAGTTCACAAATAAGGTAATGTAAGTATATGCTACTTTACACAGTAAATTTATTCTCGAAGGTTTGGATAATCTAAACGCTGTTAAGTGCATAATGAGGGCTCACATTTAAAGAAACCTTAAACCTATCCTCTTATAACTGAAGAATCTTTTGTGATGTTAATAATCAAACACTAACATATTTGTTCTAAAACAGTCTTTATATATTGGATTTGCTTAAAGGAAGTTTATACCAAGTCTTCCTAAGAAATGCGGAAATAATTTATAAATATTTGAAAACTGCTTTATTCGTTATCAGACTGACTTAACCTCTGGGGAATAGATATTCAACCAAAACAACAATGGCTTTTAAAGTTTGAACTGATTCTAAGTTAAAAAAATATTACCCTTAGTTGTTAAATATTTCACCTTATGATGCAGTGCCAGTATTCCCAATTTTAAAAATAGGTTGTGACTGTTTAAAATCCAGAATGCCATTATCCAGAGGAAATGATATATTCTTAGGTTTCCAGGTCCTCTCACTAACAGCTTTTGGGCCCATCCATAATGCAGCTGATTTAATACCAGCTACCATTAAACAGATAAAATCGTTATGGCAATGATTCTATGAAAGGTTGCTTTCTGTTACAAGTTGGGATACTGAAGGTAATTATCAAATATCTTTTGGGACACCAGCCCAGCAACAAGAATGGAATTCTCCAGCCAAGGTCAAAATTACCATGGGGATGTCTAGGAGTAGATATCTAGGTTTTATATCTGTACTGTGCTCCCTGGACTTAAAAGTGGTTTCTAAAACTCCTGGGAAATATTTCAATGAAATCTGATTAGAATAAATTAAATAGTCTTCACTATAAGATAGACACCAAAGAATGTAATGACTCGATGAGCTCTAGATATCTCAATATCATAGCAAACATTCATAAAATGATGCATACTGACTGTGGGTAATGGAATGACTCCAGAGACATCAAGAAGAATTATTAATGAATAATTATAGTACATAAATTTGAAGAGGAATAAATGATTTCTAAAAATGCCAGAAATAATACAGGCTACAAGATACTCTTTAAGTAATGACTTGTTCTTTCCCATTAACATTAAATGAATCAAAACCAGATGCTACCCTTTCATTTGATATAATTAAATGATAACAGATTTTTTTTTTAAATCAAAGTCTCCTTAGAGCCAAATTACCAAGCCAGAGTCTCTACTAAAAAAGCAATCTTGAATACTTCTGCTTTTTATGTGTATCACTAATAGCTGGTATAAAAAAAAAAAAATTATGCTCCTAGCCTTCGTTGTATTCTTTTTGTTGCTATAGAAATATAGTCTGTGCGAATGAGAAGTAAATAGATCATCTAGTTCATTCTTCTTTTGGCATACGTTTCTATTGACATTGCAAAATAAAAATAAGTGTTCATTGCTTTCTGCTTATATTTCTGTACTCAGCATATAAGGAAACATCTACTGATTTCGGTGTGCATGCTATTAATTCTTCCAGATCATTAATAAATGGTAAATTGAATTAGATGTCAACTGTTGTTTGTAATTTCCTGCAGTCCCAAATCCTGGAAAGGCTTTTTAGATGGCTGTTCATTTGAAATAACGTTTGTCCTCTTCTAGGTTTACATTAGTCCAAACTTTCTTGGACTTTCAGTTCACATTCAAAATGGTTACTTCACTCTTATGGCATGCCATTTTTTAAATAAAATTTTACTAATTACCACAGAGTAAGAGATTTTCATACAATAGGGAAGAAACTTCAAAGGCCATCTAGCTTAACTCTCTCTTGACAATAGTTTCTTCTGTAAAGTCTTTATCTTGTGCAACTGGACTATCTTGGAATCTTCCATTGTTAGCTAAGTTGCTACTTCCTACTTTCTATTTTTTGAATTCATTTAATTTCCTAAATTCTGCCTCCATCTTTCATTCACTGATCCTAGGCCTACCCTTAGATTTTACCCAAATTAATTTAATTCCTTTTCTTCATGACTGCTCTTCACATGTTTAAGGGTAGAAAGTATGTTTCCTAGTCTACTTTTCAGATCTTATCTATGTTTTATAAATGAGAGGACTACATTCCTTTATCATCCTGATGATAAACCTGTGATTTTAACTTGTCTGTTTCTTTTAGAGTTTGGCATTGGCACTTTTCTCACTTAATATAACCCTTTGACATTGCCTCTCTTATTACTCCACTTTACAGGTAAGAAAAGTGAAATTTAGAAATAAAATAACTTTCTCAGATGAAGTTGCCAGTAAGTATAGACAGGAAATTGAATCTAGAATTATTTTCTCCAACTCCTATGCTCTTGATTGCTCTGATAGATGGTACCACAGAATGTAAACTGGTACTACATAACATATATTTTTATGTCTTTGCTATATATTGATATTATATGTTTCTGCATATTTTTTTTCCCTCTGAAATGGCTTTCTCATCCAGTCCATATGCAAAACTCCTCCTCATCCTTAACCAGCACAAATAGCATCCTTTCTGCCCTCCTCTAGTTCCCCTCTGATATTCTATAATTGCTCTCTTTATATTATTGGTTAACATTTTTGGCTTCCTTCTCACAGTGTGCACTCACACAGTGAAGGAGGGGTTCCTCACTCATTCATCATTATATTCGCAGAAATTAACACAGTGTCTGCCTCTTAGGGGTGCATAATAAAATTTTATTGAACAGTAATTCATGTGTGACAATTGTTTATTGACCTCATGGACCATTCTCTTTGCTCACTTGGTCAAGCTGACTTGAACTCATTTAGGGTAGCTTCAAAACTTATTTCTTTGCCCTATGTCGCTGCCATCCCAGCTCTGCCTATGTCTTTACATATATTTGTTCTAAAACAGTCAAGTCAAAGACCTTTTTTTCCTGGCATAAGAGACAGAAGTAGGTCAGGAATGTAGGCATTCTGCTTATTTTCCACGATCCTTCAGTCGTACACCATTGGCTGTGTGCCGCAGGCAGATCCTGGATCCATTTCCTGATCTAACCAGAGTTGTCCTGAGAACTTTTCAGAACTTCCTTCAAATTGGGATGTTTATCCCTAAAACATCTAATTACCTCCACCCTTTTGAAGTGAACTAAGCGTGACAAAATCTTCTTAACTGTAAATTCAAAAAGATATTTCCTCTTGAATTTTTAAACCTGATAACATTTTAACCTTCAGCTTATGAAACTGCATATAATTTTCTATTTAAACTCTTAAATACAAATAAAGACTGTTAAAAATTTTTTGTTTTATATTCTTTTTTATCGATATTATGAGTGCAAATTGTGAGAGATATACTTTTTAGCTTTTTTCTCTAGCTCATTTCTAATTCTTTTTTACATGTAGCCTGCATCTACACATGTAGCTTGAAGATTTAATATGTATCTCTAGATATTTCAGTCAAAGAATTATTTTAATTACTGATATAAATGAGGATTTTTCATCTTAAATTAGTTAATTAACTACTTTGATTATTCACTGCATTAGTAATATTTTTAAAATTGCAGGCAATGCGATAAATACTTATATAATTGTGCTAAATCTTGCTAGATGTTTTCTCTTTCTTTGAAGTTTTTAAAAATAAAGTGACTACTGGTGGTTTTATAAGGAAAGATTTCTCCATTATGTTTCCTTACAAACAGTTTAACTACAATTTTAAAAATCTTTCTCTTTATTACCATATTTTTCTCATACTGATTTGAGCCTATGGTATTTCTCATCTATCTAACCTTTAAGATGTATCCTCATGTCAAGAGCTGGAATGCCTATGTCTCAAGAGTATTTTGAATGGTAGCAGGAATCACATAAGAGTTTCTGGTTATATCCACTCCCTTTCTTGGACACAAGGTCCTTTGAGTGGCCTTGAGTGATATTTTAACCATTTTGCTTTAAGTTTCTCATTCCTGTGGGTCTCCATCCTTCTAATGTCGAAAGTATAGTTTATCTGTGTTTGACCTTCAACACATAAACTTTTACTACTAAAAGTTTACTTAGAGAATCTTTCCCCTTCTTGAACTAGATCATTGTCTTGTCAAAGGAAGGCATTTCGATATGTTTAATCTTATGTTTTTGGTTGCACAACTTTATGACTCAAAGTTTAAGTATTTCCTTAAAGATGATCATATCAATATTACAATATATGACAGAGCTTCACTAAGGTTTGCTTTCGTCTTCTACATTTTCTGTATCCTCTCCTAAATATACCACTATCCATTTCATTGACAAGTTGAAGTTTATTGCCACTATTAATATTTGAGAAGTATGATGCCACCTTGCCACCTTTCTTTCTGTTCTGAGCTGTTCTACACAGATTGTACCCAACAGGGCTGACATTTCAATTAAGAGGACATGCCTGCCCCTGTCATGCCCGCTCTCTCATGACCTCCATAACTGGCACATTTTTAGAACTTTTGCCACTGACTACATTCTCTCCTTGTTGGATAATTCATAATACTCTTTCCTTTCACCTTGTTTTATGCTATACACAGCAGGACTGTTTCTCAATGTGGTAAGAGAGGGGGATATCAATGTCAATTATTTAAAATTCTTATGCAGGGGAAATTTTTTCTCTTCTCTTCCACTTATCCATCCAATCATTGATATATATCAGTATTGACTCATGGATTACCATTGACTTTTAAAAACTCACATTATGATTACTGAGGCAATTCTCTACCTTGAAGTAAGTTCAGGATGATAATTTTTTCAGCACTTATATCTTAAACCTCTTCTGCAGATGGTATGATGCAAAGTAATGCTCATAACAATTACTCTAGGGCTCTGAGGATTTGAAGGATCAGGTTCCAGAGTAATTCCATTTAAAAACGGTGACCACAAAGTACAGAGTTAGAACCATGGACTAACCTGCCTGGAGTCATTTCTGGCTTTGCCTTTTGGTAGTGCATGACCTTAGGTAAGTTTTTTAAGCTCCTTGTATCTCAGTCTGTCATTCACAAAATGGAAATTGTAATAACACATAACATGTGGGGTTGTTATAAAGATTAAATGAGATAATCTATTTAAAGAGGTAAGTGGCTAGAACAGACAGAAGTATAAATGTCAGCCATGAAAACCATAGTTTATAATTTACAGACAAGATAATATCATGCATGGTAAGAGATGCAACTCTTAATACGAATGTTTGATAAAATAGAAGACACTGTTACCTAAAGGTGAAATTAGTGTTACACCGAATGTCCTAGATCCCACTCTAGTAAGAATGAAAGAAATGAGGCAACAGGGATAAGTGGAAAAACATGAGTTCACTCTTTGAAGGACAAGTTACGAAGATTTCTTTTGTTGGGTCTTTAGAAGAGAGACACAAACACAAGGGTGCAAGAGGAGTAAAGATGCTATAAGCAAAATTGTACTGTACTTGAGATAAGTACCCAGACAAGGGGCAAAGAAGAATGTACAAAACTTCTGCTTTTGATGGAAGGTAGCTGAAAACTGGGAGAACAATTATTTAAATGGAATACAGCGAAGCTAGAATATCCTCTGTCTCTAATATGCACAAAGGTGATCCTACTTGTCATACTTGGAATGAGATACTTAACGCTGGAGTTGACAGTATATGACATGGCTTGGATTCATTTTTTACAAATTTAGTGTCTCTAAAATCTAATCTAATCGAGAGCATCAAATACTAGGTTAGTTTCCAACACTGAAAACTCAATTCAAGTTTGTAAAGCCAACGAAAAAGTAAATTCAGAGTCCCATATCAGAAACTTCTGTGCATCGTGCTTAATTTTCTTCACTTTCTCTAACCACATATTTCAGCACCTTGACCGTGATTTGTTCCAAAAGAAAAAGGAAAATATGACTAAAAGAGTGCAGTGTAGGGACATCCAGATTCAAATCAACTTAGTGAATAATGTTTCCCAAAACTTTCTAAAAGCTCAATATCTAAACATGCATTTTTTCCAACATCCCACAGAAGTAACTATATAGAACAAAAGATTTTTGGATACACATAGATCAAATTATTTCCATCCTATCCACAAATGTAAAATTTCTTAATAATTTAAGTTCCCATATATTCCATTTATATGTGTAAAAGCCTTTGTCAAAACACTATGCAAGTCAAACCTCAAGATCTTCCAAGACTGGCAAGACCAAGCTGGGGATTGAGAGATTCCACTGATGCATGCACTCAGCATGCACTGTACTCCACTAACCCACTGACCAAAACCACCTTACACAGCTCATCTGCTCTCAATGGACATATAACCAGCCTAGAACTGATGTGAGCATTTGTTTCTCACTTGAGATGCTAATGTTCACTAATTAAGGTGACCACTTTGCCTAGCAGTGTCCTTGTTTTAACACTGAAAGCCCTGTGCCCCAGAAAAACCTTCAGTCTTGGGCAAACCAGGCCAGTTGGTTACCCTAATATATTTGATGGAAGCACAGATTAATTATTTACATTAAAGTCCCTGGGTCAAGTTGCCTCTCAAATGTTATTTGGAGTATTGGACTATATTTAGGGTGTATGCAATTAAAACGTGTTACCTGTATAATCTTGGAAACAGCAATTCTTATGTAAAAAGGCAGTAAGTTGGAAATTTGAGGAAAGGAAAAGCTATGTTAACAAATAAGATGGTATAACTGGGACAGAGAGAAGGATTTACATATTCTGACACAGTCTCCCTTTTCAATCTACTTCTGTTCCCTCTCTCCATACCTGAGTCCAGGCATCAGCAAATCTTAAGGGTCAAATTTAGCCAACTACTTGTTTCTGTGAAAAAAGCCTTATTGGAACAAAGCTACCCATATTCATTTATGGATTGTCTGTGGCTGTTTTTGTACTACATGGCAGAGCTGAATAGTTGTGTCAGAGGTGGTATAACTCAAAAAGCCTGCAACATTTACTCTCGGCCCTTTACCAAAAATCTCTGTCATCTCTTGTCCTAGTAAAATTAATTTCTATTTCCTCCACAGAACCCCTCAACATCTCTGCCCTCAAGTCTTTGCTCATACTGTTCCTTCACTTTAAAATGCTCATTTTCACAAATCTAAATCTCACAATGCTCATTGGATTTTGCAAACTTCCATTTTCCCTAGGACTGAACACCCAGCTAGGAGTAAGTATTTCTTCACTGGTCTTCCAAATGTCTAAGCAAGTCATGGTGTACACAGTTCCTTATGTAATTGGCTTTGTTCATCTTGACAATAAACCTTTTAGGGAAGGATTTACTTTTGTATTTTTTATATCCCAAAGTGCCTAAAATATCTATATTGATAGGCACTTGCTAAATAGTCCTCAAATGCATGCATGTATAAATAAATAAGAAAATAGATTAAGTTGGCTAAAAACTAACATGTGTCCAGTTCCAATCTCTGAGCATCTTTTTTTCCTGCCCTTCTCAATGTGCAATAATTTCACAGGCAAGGCAGTGGAGTGCCATCTTAACTTTCAAGATCAAGAATTTAAAAAAAAAAAAAAGCCCCAACAAAATGTAAGGCTACCTGTTTAAACAATAGTGCTAGTACTCATGCAGCTCCGCAATTTGGCCAAGAGAGGACTGAGAAAATTGACTTGTGCCTGCAATTAGATGCTTTGGTAAGAACTCAAAAATACAGCCACTTCTGCAAGATGCAATGACATTGTACTATTAATATTATTATTTCACAGGGATTCTAAGTTTGTCTAATTATTTTGCTGATGAGAAGCTTTAGCGTGACCAAATGACACCCAAAACAATCTGGTTAGTATCTCCAACCAAATCATCTGACCCCAAATGAAGTGTTCTTTTCACTTCACTGACCTGGAAGGGCCAACTGAGCTATAAGTATCTCTCTATTAGCTTCTCATATTCTGGCAGACTTCTAAATTGGATCCATTGTGAGCAATTTGGTAGAAACAAATTTTCTTTGGCTTTCTTTCCCCAAGCTACATGCAGTTCCCATCTGCTTTATAGGTTCACAGAGCATGAGAATTGACCAAATAACAGCCTAAGTGTCAATTAAAAAATAGAATAATAACATGGTAGAAAGAGCTCTAGACAGAGTCTCAAAAAACCTGGGTCCTACTTCCTGCTTCACAATTTACAAGTTTGGTGGGGTTTTTTGTTTTATTTTTATTAACAAGAACAAGTCACTTATCTTCCCTGAGCCTCAATTTCTCTATTTGCAAACTGAGAGACTAGGCCCAGATGACTTCCATGCTCTGTCCAGTGCTAACATTTTATCATCCTGTTGCCATGTGGGGTGGTGGGCAGTATTATGGGAGGTTTCCACCACCAAGGGCTGTCAGAGGACTGCAGGTATCGTCTGAGAATAGAAGGAAGATCTCCTTCATCAGCTCTGGCCAACCCGGTATTTGCTGCTCTCCACGAACAGAGCGTTTATGCCTTCTTTACAGTATCATGGCTCTGATCTCTCTTCTCTGTCAATCCAGCATTCTCTCCCACAAACTCCAGATTTAAAAAGCCCCCACATACTGGCCAACACCATTCCTATCTTTTGTTTTAACTGCAGATCTGTTGTCTACTTTTTGACATGATCTTATTTGTATTTATTTGGAGTTTTCCTCATTCCTAGTGACATCACCTATGCACACATTTAGGAAGATCCCTCCCCCCTCAACTCCCAACCTCAAAGCAAGTTTTGTGAAGGTAGGAATCATTTCTTTTCGCTTTCTTAGAAACCCTTCATAGGACCTAATATAGTATTCCACATACAGACATGCTAAGTAAGCAATGCTTATTTGACACTTAAACAATAGGCATGAGATGATATTTATTTCATTTCTTCATTTCCGACTGCGTCTGATACCATATAAAATTAGAAAAAAAATTTCATTATAAGTGGTCATTGAAGTAAGAAACTATCAAAATGAGTAGAGATGTTTAAGTAAAAACAGTTTATATATTCCATTCTTGAACTCAATACTCATCTGTAGAAGGCACATGGCAGTTCCCTGGTACAATACAAAGTTAAAGAGAGATATGGCCCCTGGTCTCAAGATATCAATAATCCTCCTATGCAGCTAGTTATAGGGGAGAAATCAGAAAAATATCCTTTTTCAAGTATGATTTTTATTACAATAGACTGTGGAAAATAATTTCACCAGCCCCTCTGTACATGTTACTTTGTACCATTACTCAGATACAAGGAAACTACTTCCTTCTATGTTCACTAAACATTTTCCGATGAACCAATCTTCCTAATCATGATACAAAACTTTTTACCTGGTCTGTCTCATAACAAAAGTTCTAGGAGGTCATGGGTATGAGGGAACTGAGGTGGCTTGAGTTTGTCAGTCTCATTTAACAAGTTAATACTAAAACAGAACTACCATATAACCCTCCAGCAACTCCACTTCTGGGTATTTATCCAAAGGAAATGAAAACACTAACTTGAAAAGATATCAGAATCCCATGTTCACTGCAGCATTATCTATAACAGCTAAGACATGAAAACAACCTAAGTGTCCATAGATAGATGAATGGATAAAGAAAATGTTGTGAGGGGGTGTGTGTACACACATATGCATCCATGTACATACATACATGTACATGTATATATACTTATATACACAATGAAATATTATTCAGCCACCAAAAAAGGGGAAATCCTTCCACTTGGAACAACATGGCTGGACTTTGAGAGAATTATGCTAAGTGAAATAACTGAGAAAGAGAAGGACAAATATTATATGATCTTACTTATACATGGAATCTGAAAGAAAGACAAAAACAAGCTCATAGATAGAGAACAGACTGGTGGCTGCCATAGGCAGTAGGTTGTGGGTGGATGAAATGTGTAAAGGTAGTCAAAAAGTAAGAATTCCAAGTTATAAAATAAGTCACGGGAGATGTGATGCATAGCATGGTGACTATAGTTAATAATATTATATTACATATTTGAAAGTTGTTAAAAGGGATCTTAAAAGTTCTTATCACAGAAAAAATTTTATGACTATGTGTAATGACGGATGTCAACTAGTCTTGTTGTAGTAACTGTTTCACAGTATATTCATGTATCAAATCATGTTGTACACTTGAAACTAACGTAATGTTATATGTCAATTATTTCTCCAATATATAAGTTGCCCTATCATCGCCTCATAGACATCGAAGTGACCGAGCAAATGTATCCATTTACCAGCCTCTGGGTAGCACTGTAGGAAAAGCATCAGAGCAGTAAAAAGCCCTGTTCCCAGCAACTCCTCTTACGCTTGCCGACTCTGGCAGGCATCTCTAAATTTTCAAAGGCAATCTCAAGAGCTGCCCTTCAGGTCTGAACTCCCTACAATACCCAGGGAGCAGCTTCCAAGTGTGACTCCATGTCACACAGACTCTGATAAACTAAATCCCAGAAAGCTACTCCTCCTCAAGATATAAAAACGGCACTGAGTGAAAGAGGTCCTTGCTTCCCCAATCTGAGCTTCTTATCTTCCCTGCAGACTGGATGTGCTGTCGGTTTCTTAAAATGTTTTTTTTTTTTCCTTTCCTTCTTCACTTATCACATACCTCTGAACTGCTAAGTGTTCTTAAAACAGTTCTTAATTGTTCTGTCTCCAACCTGAGCTGCAAGTGGCAGCTGAAAAGGTATAATACAATGTAGTACCACTCTCAGTAATGTAACCTTCATTAGGTGTAATGGGTGATTATCATGGTTATAACTCAGGCAGAAAAAGAAACCTGTTGCCTATTGCCAACCTCAAGTTTTACAGAATATGTCCTCAATTCAAGAGGAAACATGCTTTTATAAAAGTGTGAAAAAAATATGTATGACCATGTATACATATACGATGTATATGTATTCCAGATGATACTGTATGTAGACTTGTTATAGGGGGCACTGAAACTCCACAAGTTCTCTTTCTGTTTGCTGCTCTGAAACCTTGACATGCACAGAAGGGCAGAGGAGAGAGAGACCTGGGGGAATGAATGGAAGCCCCAGCATGTCGAGCCAATTGTTCTTGAAATATGATGTGACTTGTGTGATCATGAGCATTTATCATGATGGGGAGCAGGCAGCAAGTGAGGAGTGTCTTGTGGTGCCACAAGAAAAAAAACTAGAAGGAATTGCCAATGGGGATGACATTAAAAATAGACCAAGTGACCTGCTTGTTCCTTGACTGGTGTCAAAACATTCAGTGCTTCAATTTAGTTATTACCAGGTGCTCTTCCCCCAGCATGACAAAGTGAGAACTTTAGGAAGAGCCAGTGACAGCAGGAGAAAAATCCTCAAACAGTTGAGATAGAAAACAATGACTTAGCAAGTAAACAAGGGAAATGGGTAACTTTCAATTCATATCCATGAAGCCTGTTTTAGGCAGTGGACAGATAAGCATGTTTCTGCATCTCCTACATTCTTGTTCCCGCGGCCCCCTAAAACAAGAAAGCCTTCATAAGAAATATGGGACAGCTATTACTGTGTCTGGCTTTATTAATGACAGGTCCACAGACTCAAAAGTATTCATGCTTTGAAGGGTAGTCCATGGACCATTGTCACTGTGAACATCTTTGACAATTTTTCCTTGATGAGAGGTTCATGGTGTTCATGATGTGTTGAGAAGAACCTGTGACCTATAAAAGGTTGAGAATCACTACTGAAAATAGTTTGCAGAAAGTGGCTCTCAGGTGGGCCACAGGTACACTGCTGTCAGGAAGTGCCTCAGGAGGGCCCCTGAGCAAGGGTGAGCTGAAATCTAGTCCTGCTCCCCTGCTCAAGCTTTGCCCTTGTCTGGGGCAAGGGTCAGGGGCTCCTTTTTGTACTTCATTTATGCAGAGGGGTCTTCATTTTATAATTCACACAAGAGTGCTATGTGGACTAAAAGTGATCTATGATCCACTTCTCTCCCCTCTCCTCTACAGCCCCCAGGGCTCAGCACCTATCCTGTCAGCCTAACCCTCTGTCATGTCCCCAAGGTGTCTCTGCTTGAAAAATGTTATCCATATTGCCCCCCTGCTATTCAAATAAAAAGAGTTTATTGAATTACAGCAATTCAGGTGGGTTATTTGTTACCCTAAAAGTACACCGCTCAAGACAGCAGGAACGAGCCACAGACGGCTACCGAGGACTTGAAATGTTGCTGGTTCACACTGAAATGAGCTGTAAATATATCTTGGATTTTGAAGACTTTGTAGGAAAAAATAATATGAAATTTACTATTAATAATTTCATGTTGATTTTATGTTCAAATGATAATATTTTGAACATACTGGGCTGAACAGAATAGTAATACAATTAATGTTACCAGTTTTTTACTTCTTAAAATATGGCTACTAGAAATTTTAAATCTATACACACTGCTCCACTCAAACTGTTATCTCTAGTGGACAGTACCACTATGAAATAGTCTATCCAGTCTCTCCTTTATGTCTCCCCACCAAAAAGCCCATTCTTTTGACAGACATAGCAAACTATTTTATGTTGAGGTAAAATCTGTTTCGTTTCACCTTCTTAAATGTCAGATTGAACTCATGGAACTAGAGGAGAGGCTGAGTCCAACTCTCTTTGGGGCAACTTTGGACATTCAGCGATATTTAGCACATCTCCCCATTACTTCTCTAGGAAAAAGGTTTACAATGCCTTTAACTCACCCTCCTAGTCTTATAGACTAGAGTTCAAAAATATAACCTCTTGCCCCTTTGATCCATTAGAATGTTTGGTAGTATTTTTTAAACAGAAATCCTGCAATATCTGTGGTATCACAGTGATTCTCCATATTTATAGTTAGACACTTTCGTTCTGTGGTTTAATTTAAATCATTTCTACTGACATTTAACTTAATTTTTAAATTTACTCAGAGCTTAAAATGAGCATGTATCATGTACTCTTAGTCTGCCTTTGATAAATGCTTAACTCTATTTACCCTTCCAATACTTTTGGATAAGTGCTATTAAATATTTTTAAAGTATTTAAATTTTGGAGGTAGCATCTGAGAGATGAATTATTGTATAATAAAAGCTATATATATGACATTTTTACTCCAGGAAATACTTGACCATAGCAGTATAGGTCCCAGTATCCTTATATGAAATATAAGAGTAATATTTCAATAAACGTAAAAGTTCACTTTATAATGATGAAA
>CM053504.1:74772907-74894838 GCA_028627145.1 Eidolon dupreanum | reverse complement strand
CATCTGCTACCGAAAAATATAATTAGCAAGATGGGTTTTCATCCATCTACCGTAGCATTTCAACTTATGGAGCCTAGTTAAAATCCCTTGGCCTTCTTTCAGAGTCATAAATTAATCAGTACCTCAAATGCTTACACGGGTGATTAATCTGCCTGAGGAAAGGTAAGGCAAGAAGGGGCCGCAAGCTAGTGGGGAGGGGTGGGTAGGTATGTTCTTAAAAGCAGGTAAAACACACGCACTGTAGGGGCCAGTAGCTTCTCTCTCCCACAGCTCTGCTATCAAATATTCTCAGGTTATGACTAAAGAATGGTTTTATAATTGCCAGCTCTGTACACTTTGCAGGAATGCACATACAAGGGCAGGAAAAAAAGAGTGAGAACTAAAAATAAGTGTGTGTGTGTGTGTAAATGCATGTGTGTATATTTTTGTGTGTGTATACATATGTATACACACACACACACACACAAATAAAATGCCAGGTTCGCCTGCATTCAGTTACACCTTTTGCACTGCACTTTTTCTGAGACTAGAACATTTTTGTTTTGTTTTTTAAGATACACGAAGGCACAAGGGCTTCAGTGTAATTCTCATGTCTATCCACCCCTCAGCTGGAGAATCAAGGAGCAAACTACAGTGTAATGGACCGTTTCTCATGCACAAATCTGCTTAACTTACCAAGCCATCGATATTTCCGCTCCATGCCTTTTCACATTTCTCTTGCCTGGAAAAGAACTACCCTCCTTTCCATCTCTCAAAGGCCAAACTCTGGGTCCTACCTTTCACCTGGAAAGCCTAGCCTCACCACTCCCAGCATATGGCACCCTCTGATTTGTGAAATTAGACCCAAAGGGTATATACTATGTCCAACGCTCTCTCAGACTCCTACACTCCCAGCCTATAAGACGCAAACCCTGAGGATGATCAGTCATTATTTGTACTGTTGTATAGATTGCTTTCTATTTCTAGGACCATTACTTTTATCTTTTTTCCAATTTGCGGAGGTAAGAATTTATTAGGGCAATTAGTGTCAGACTTTGAGAAAAAAACACCACCACGATCTGTAATGAGAACAAATGGAGAAGAACACAAGAATGTTCACAGCAGTACTATACATAACAACTAAAAACTAAAGGGAAAAAAGGTCCATTGCCAATGAAATAAATGTGGTATAGTAATTCAAAAGAATACTATTCAGCAATGGTAATGAATGCACTACAATCACAGCAATGGCATGGATGACACAGGAGGCAAAAGACGACGTACTTACTGTATGATTCCACTGAAGACATTCCAAATAGGCAAGTCCCCAAATAGGAATACTAGTTTATGGTGTTAGAAATCAGGATAGTGGTTCTCCATGGAACCAAGTTAGAAAAGTGAGCACGAAGGGGTTTTACATGTGCCAGCAACATTCTATGTTTTGACCTGGCAGCAGGTTATACCAGTGTGTTCTTTTTAAAACTCCATTAAACTGTTTGTTTATGACATATGTACTTTCTGTCTATCTGTTGTACTTCAATAAAACATTCATTTTAAAACAAAACAGGAGGAGGATAAATTTGACTAAGAAGTTACTGCCTGACACATACTGGGTACTCAGTATACGATGGTTTTCATTTCTAGGAATTTTTAAATTAACTAGTAACTGGATTTAGGAAATATCTATTGAATGACACTTGGCCCATTTAAAGATTTATCTATGAGAAATAAAGCTGCTATGAAAATTTATGTGCAGGTTTCTCTGTGAACATCAGTTTCTATTCCTCTGAGATTAATTCACAACAATGCAACTGTTGGGTTGTTTAGTTTTTAAGGAAATGGTCAAACTATTTTCCAGAGTTGTTCTACCATTTTATGTTCCAACCAGCAATGTATGAGTGATGATGCAATTTCACTACATCCTCTTCAGCATTTGGAGTTGTCACTGTGTTTTATCATAGCCATTCTGATAGGTGTGCAGGGGTATCATATTGTGGTTTCAACTTGCATTTCTTTAATGGTTAATGATGCTGAACATCCTTTCATGGGCTTATTTACCGTCTGTACATCCTCTTCAGTGAAAAGTCTGTTCATGTCTTTTGCCCCTTTTCTAACTGCTTTATCATTTTATTACTACTGTTGCCTTTGAGAGTTCCTAATATTTTTCTGGCTCCTTTTTTAGAGATGTTTGAAAATATTTTCTTCTATTCTGTAGCTTGCCTTTTTCAGCCTCCTCACAGGGTCTTTCACAGAGCAAAAGTTTTAATTTTAAAGAGGTCCTATTCATCAATTTTTCTTTTTATGTATTATTCCTTTGGTGTTAAAAACTCTTTATTCCTAGAGCTCGAAGATTTTATCATATTTTTAAAACATTTTTTAGTGTTACAATTCACATGTAAGTATAAGACCTATTTTGATGTAATGTTTAGATAGAGAGGGTTTTTTTTGCTTTTTTTTTTTTTTTTTGCTTTTTTTTTTTTCCCTTAAGGGTGCACAATTGCTCCAGCATTGTTTGTTACAAAGGCTATCTTTCCTTCATCAAATTGGTTTTGCACCTTTGTCAAAAAATGGTTTGAGCATATTTGAGTTTATTTCTGGGTCCTCTGTTCTATTCCATTGTTCTGTCTATTCTTCTGCCAGTACCACACTGTTCTGACTAAGTATTTTTGCTTGTAACTTCATGAGGTACATTGGTCTGTAATTTTATTTTTCTTTATTTTCCTGTCTTTTTTTAAATATATTTGTCTGGTTTTTGTATTAGAGTAATACCAGCCTCATAAAATGAATTGGAAAATGTTCTCTCCTATTTTCTGGCATAGATTGTGAATTTGTTGTATATTTTTTTTATTAGTACATGGTAAATAAATATACATAGATGGGGATTCATGTTTAAATATTTTCATTGATGGGGTTCCAGGTCACTAAAATTAAAGAGCCTAGAAATGGTATCTACTTATTTTTGATCAAATCTCTTCTTTAATATAGCTTTGTTCTTCTTCCCATTTGAATGATAATGGACCATTTACATTTCTATTTCTCTTCTTATACACTGAAAATTTGAGAGGCATATGGAAAATTATACTGAGTTGATAACATACCCATTTGGTAATAAGAAGAAACAGACTAAAAAAAAAGGTACACAACTGAAATTTAAAAAAAAAAACAAATTAACAGTCTCATGCATAAAACAAATCACATTTCCAAGTCTGTAACCCAATGGTTCTCAATTGGGGGCAATTTTTACCTCGATAGGGGACATCTGGCGATGTCTAGAGATGTTTTTTGGTTGTCACAACTTAGGGGTCTGTATTATACTGGCATCTAGTGGGCAAAGCCCAGGGATCCTGTTAAACATCTCATATTCCACAAGACATCAGTCCACGTGTGTGTGTGTGTGTGTGTGTGTGTGTGTGTGTGTGTGTAAATGCACACATATAGTTTTATTAAAGATAAATTAATACCCTATATTATTATAAAAAAAGTTCAACACTTAATGAAAATTTCCTTCAAGAGATTAAACAATGCATTTAAACTCTAAATTATCTTGTGAAAGTAAGCAGTTAGTCTGAGAAATCCAAAAAGAAAGAAATAGAAACAAGTGACATCCAGAGATTGTAAAGGCAAAATACTATGAAAAAAGATGATGTGGTAGAATCATGTCCATTGAGTTACTTCTTGACATCTTGACCTCCTGCTGCAGCACTTCTCTATTAAACAAAAATGAAACAATCCTCAAGGGACTTTGGGGGACATTTGTAGAACTAAGAAGTCAACAGGAAATCAAGGACCACAAGTGGAGTGATCTCAGGTAGAGTTTAAACAACATGTAGCATGGATGAAGAAGCCCTAGTTTTTAGACCCAGAAGTCCTTGGTCTGGGTTCTCACTCTCATTTATTAGTTGTTGCTCATGTTCTTCATCTATAAAACAAATTGATGTAACTATTTGACAAATATCGTCTTAAAGCATACCAACTTTTTAATAGGGAAAGGAATATTTATCTCATAGATTTGTTTGAAGAATAAATAATACAATAATAGCATGGTGCTTAATATAAACCAGGAACAATTAAGAAAAAAAGAGCCTTGCATAGATGTTAATGAATCACGATGCCTTTGAGGTGGGCATTAGCGCTAATCCCTTTTGAGAGAGGAGGAAACTTAATCACACTGAGATTAAGTTACAGGTCCAAGACCACACAGCTAGTAAGTGATGGATCCAGGATGTGTTCCAGAATCTAGGAAACTGTTTTGCCAAACACAAAAGCAAATGTAAGATATCAGTATGATGGACATTCTTAGGAAAATAAAACTAAACAAGCCACCCATTACTATCCCTTTTTTTCCAAGCTATAATCATTTATTCCTTGAATAGCTACAATATCTTCTTAATTGATTTTCCTACTTCCATTTTGTTCCATCTATAGTCTTTCAACCCAGAGCAGCAAGAATGGTCTTTTAAAAATGTAAGATCAGATTACTCTTCTGCCCAAATCTTGCAATGGCTTCTCATTATCTTTAGAAAACAACAGAAAATTCTTACCAGGCCCACAAGGACCAATAATTTCTACTCTTGGCTCCCTCTCCATTCATATCTACCATCTTCATTTCTTGACTCCACTCCAGCCACACAGGCCTTCCTGCTATTTCTTGAATGAACCGAAAATATTCCTATTTCAGTGTCTTTTAAGTTTTTTTTCTCCCTCATCCTGAGCACTCTTTTTATAGATGCCACATTTTAAAAAGGTCATCCCTGAACACCTCATTCAAAACAGTAAGGTCTATCAATCTCTATTCCTTTCCATCGTTTTATTACTTTTATAGCATTTGTCATGCCTTGATGCTGTACTATATATTTACTTGTTTATTATCTGTAACTTTCTCTAGAGTGGAAGTTCCATACAGACAGGTCTTCTGTCTGTGGGACTCACCACTGAAACTTCAATGCCTACAATTTCATCTGGCACACTGTAGGTGCTCAATTAATACAACAAGAAATTCTAAATGCATAACACCATTAAAACTAAACACTAATAGAAAAGCATACATGTAAATTTTAATTAAAATTTAAAATCCAAAGATGTTTTATTATGGCCTGAAAACTAACTAAATGAGGAAAGAAAGTAAATCAGTGGGAGAGAAATTAAAAGTAGGGGTCCAGGGTTCTGAACAGCCCTTCTATTAATATATAATCATGTGATTACGTGGAAGAGAAAGAAAGGCAGGAAGTAATGGCTAAATTTGTTAGTAACACTAAGATGAGATAATTCCCCCAATAAAAAGCAATAGCTAATGAAAAAGTGCACATAAAAGTCTGGACCACAGAATGGCAGATGGAGCTATATAAGGCTAAGTTTAAAAAATCAAAATAAGGAAAAGCACCACACTTCTGTAGTTGGCATAGTGAGTCCTAAACCCCTAATCTATTACAAACATTCTCATAATGCTGGCAATGGTCATCCTAATGAGGTCACCAGCTTCTTTAGGGTAAGGTAAGAAATAATTTAGACTTCCTGTGTCGTCCTAGTGGCCAATGTTATCAAAGAAGAGCTTTCTTTACGACATTCAGTTTCATAAAAAGCAGTTTTACACATCATGTAAACACACAAAAAATTTTTTTAAACATCCCATCCCTTTCAGTGGCTTCATGAAACTTTAAGAAATTCAGAGGAATGTACAAATAGGAAAGATAATGTGTTGGTGTGTGAAAGAGAATCTTTGTCTTCTCGTCCAATCACATTTCTAATTAGTTTTAATACTCTAAATAAATCATTTAATCTCTGTCAGCCCCCACTTATTCACATGGGAGATTAAATGATGAACCAGGTGATCTTTAAAGCATAGATTCCCACCTTAGTACTAGTGACATTTGGAACTGTATAATTCCATACTGTGGGAGCTGTCACATGGATTATAGGAGTTTTAGCAGTAATGCTCTCCTCTATCCATTAATTAGATGCCTATAGCAGCCCCTTACTTCCAAGTTCTGACTCAAAAATATCTGCGGACAATGCCAAATGTCCCTTGGGGAGTAGAATCACCTCCTCCCCCCGACTGAAAACCACTGCTTTCCACTCCTGGCATATTGTTCCCTTTTCCACAGTAAAAAGCCACATGCTATGAATTAGAGAATCATTTTACTTCCTTCTTGCAAATTAGTTTACAGAGCTTCCATCTTTATTTTTTTCCGTTTCCAGATCTCCTTGTTAAAGACCTCATCTGTTGCATTCACCTTGGTAATGTGGAGAAAAATCAGTTGCTTACAGTTCACCTTACAGCTGGGTGAGGAAAGCGAATTTTGTCTTTTTGTGTCCATGACTGCCACCTAAACCAGGGAAGCCTTTTGCCCTCTTGTAGTAGCCTCATTTGTCATTTATAAATCTGACAATAGGTACGTTGCATTGATAAATCTCTCAGGGATCATTTGAAGTCAGAACAGAATTAACCACACAGAAAAATGTAAGAGGTGATCATCTGTGGGACACCTCCAAATTTTCTGAGAAGATCCTCTCTTGCTCAAAAATAGTGTTCTAGGGTAGACTGATGACATTTCTCCTCGAGTATATTCCCTATGATAAGGTCACAGAAGGATGTTTCGCAAAAAAAGTATTGTAACGGCTCTCCATTAACCGTTCTAATGAGAGGTCTCCCTGTTCATTCTGCACAGATCAACAAGGAAAATGGAGTCAGAATTAGGAGCTAGCAGGAACCACAATGACAAGGGGTGACAGACTGCGGAGGTGAGGATGAAATAGTATTTTATTTTCTAATAGTGAAGGCAGGCCAAAGGAAAAACGCTTTGACATCAAAAGATGTTCTGAGGATTCTATCACCTCTAGAAACAGCAGATTTTGATGTACATGAGAGAGTGAAGGTCTATCTAGGGACACTTGCTGGACCAAAGGCATACCTGTTGGGCCAGTTGTACTTTTGTGCCCCTGGCTGGGAACGTGGGAGATATAATACTTGCTATTACCACTGGCAACTGTTTGGTTAAGTATTGAATTCAGCAAGAGAAACTACTTTCTCATTGGAAAGATTCTTTTACAGGACTACCTCTGATTTTGCTTTGGCTACTATATTATTCAATCTCTTATCTATGATTTACATATTAAAAATGCAAATGCATAATATATTTATGGTTAAAAGCCTTTTACACCAACCTTCAAGGCAATCATTTCTATACTAATATACTTACAAGTATTGCATTAATGTATTTGACTCAGAAATTTGAAATGATCAGAAAAATAACAAATTAGTGCTGTTCACCAAACTTTGATTCATTTGACAGAAATTAATTAGTTCAAACTGATTGGCTCACTTTAATAATAATAATTAGAGGGAGCAAAATAAAGCCTAACAAAGAATAAGTCTCTTAGGAAAGGATATGTGATTTCTATTTGGCTAAAAAGGATTAGCATCTTATCTCGAGTTAACAAACAGTCTTGGTGTATTAGTCTTTTTAACTATTCAGTGTCCATTTTGCTTTTTGCAATATATTATCTTTGGATTGATTCCAAAGCTCTCATTTAGGAGTTCTTCTTATATTCACCTCCTTCTCTTTAATCAATATAATCCATCACCAATTTGAACTTTAAATACAATTATATAAAATATTAATGATACATCTGTAACAACTGTCACTTTAATTTCCCCATAAACTTTATTAATAATCGCTCTTCAAAAATTTTCATGAAATGAAGAAATAATTATATTTATGACCAGTACCAATAGCAGAGATAATAAAATGGCAGTATCCAGTAATTATGGTTTCATTAATAGCATTGCTGAATATCTACCTTGCTAAGAAGGCACTGTCTGTTTCCAGAGGTGGCAGGGAAGGAATTTATAGACTTAAATGCAGAATAAAAAATAACATAATATTAATTATACTGATTAATATTGAAGTATTATAGACAAACACCTTTGGCTTAACAATTTTCTTTAATATCAGACAATAGACATCACTTCATTTTCCTTGAGAACATACACCTAGAATCTACTACAAAGACAATAATCATAAAGCAAACTAACCATTTACATGGGTATGTATTTTAAGTGTTGTGTGCCTTTTATTTATTACTATATTCACACAATTAAATCCTATTATAACATGAATCATGTTTATATGGGTTTGTATGTTCCTCAGGTTAACCTCAAATCATTTTTAAAAATCTAAGGGCTTATAAATCTTATGGATTAAACAAAGGCTTTTATACTAAATTGTGAACAGTAAAAAGGTATCCATTATAGTAGAATATTTTCAAATTTTACCTTTGTTAATTAGTCCTAAAAATGTGTTGCTTAGTGTAGAATTATGCAAAATAATTGTCTCAGCAAATTATTATTATAGAGAATCAAAATACTTAGCTGGAAAACAAAGGGGAAAACAAATATTATCCTAATACTCTTCCTATGAGAATTTGGTATTGCATGGGCAATAAAAACTCATGACATTATGATCACATTAAAAAATTCTCACTTTTCTTAACTCTGGCAGGCTGCACTGTAAACATGGTAACATGTGTAAACGAGTTTCCTCACTACCAAAAGAAGTATTTCAATAAAATTTGAAGATTTTTATAAATGACCTTTTAGTACAACTGTTCTGTATTAACAAGTATTTCAGAAATATCACAGCTGTTCCAGGATTTCTTTGGAAATAATAATGACATTTTGGCAGGATCAGATGTGCCCGGGAGGAGTGGCCATCCTTCCAATATGCATTTCATTAAGATTTTAATTTTCAGAAGTAAATCCCTCCCATGAAAAATAAGGTATCTGTAAGACAGACAAAATAGAAGTCTTGTACATCTTCATCTTTTAGGTTGAACTCATTCTGTGATGGATTAGGATAGGGTGAAGGGCAAACTCAGCTAGTTTTCTTTAATCATGATTCCAGCTATTCTTTTTGATCCCTTCAGAAATTAGGAAGTGATTAAATAATCTAAATGTTTACTGATATTTTATAAATAAAACTTCCTTCTTATCCTCTGGTTGAGGAAAGTGAGATTTGTTCTTCTTTAAAACTGCTTTGGTTATTTGGGAACTTTTGTAGTTTCATACAAATTTTAGGATTGTTTTTTCTATTTCTGTGAAAAAATGCTATTGGGATTTTAATAGGGATTGTATTGAATCTGTAGATTGGTTTAGGTAACAGTGACATTTTAACGATATTAGGGCATGCAGTTTTAGATCAACAACATAACATATCTGTAAGTAGTGTGACTCTGAGTCTCAATTTGCCTAGAACATGTGCGATGTGATGACCTTTCGACTCTGAAGTGTTCCAGTTTACATGAAAAATTACATAGTCATTCAGCTTCTAATTCTTATTATTTTCATTGCTTTACTAATGGAGTATTTTACTTTGGAACTAAACAGACATGACTTTAGATGTTGGTATTTTTTTTTATGTTAAAAAAAAAAAAAGAAAAAAGAAAAAATGTAAAATAAGAGAGTAAAAGAAATTCCTCCCCAGTTTGATTTGGTCCTTCAATGTCTTCAGGTGAAACAGGTCCCTCTAAGAAGTGAAGCAGCTAAATACATTTATTTTTCTGAATCAAAATTCCAAATGGCAGATATATGACAAATGTATGACAAGGGCACACATGAGCAGGACGGCATAAACTAAAGAATGCAGATAGGATGAATTGCAAAAAAATGTTTTGTAATATTTAGAAATTCTCCTAGAATGTCACTGAATTCACTTCCATATCCGATTCCAATGCCAAATATGTACAGTATAAACTCCTGCTCAGGGCTTTTAGAATATCCCAGAAGAATTATGTAGGTTCCTGACTTGTGCTGCATAGGCAGAAACATAGACTCTGCATGTGACAGGGCAATAAAGCAAGTATCTGTCAGCTTCCAAATTGGAACCAACAATGAATTGGCTATTTGCAACACTGCTGTTTCTACAGGCCTGATGCAAACATCCTTTACTCCTATATAATGGATGGAGGGATCAATTCTAGAGGTGCAGTGGCCCAATATATTTATCACTATTTATAACAATAAGAAAATCTAAAATAAACATCCTCCTAAGAGGCAAGGATGTTTCCCACCCCTACTTCTTGAAGACTGCATACTTGCAAAATTACAAATTCTTAAAATAGTGTTTATAATCAAGAAAATTTCAGGATATATAGCTCCAGGGAACAGGGTGGTAGTGAACACCCACACTAAGGATACAAAAACAATTAAAATGTTCTTATTTATAACATATAATCCTTGAGATAGTTTAATATCTTTGTTCCTACAGATGTGAATTAAATATTTTCTCCTTCTTTATTTACTCTGATATTCCTCTTCTAGATGATGATTTCTTTAATTCTAATTTACGAAACAAAGTCTTAGAACCAGGTTATCCACTGGAATGTCTATAAAATAAACTTTTTACATAACACTGAGAATAAAAATCAAGTTCCTGCAATGCTGTATCTTCTAAACATACATGAAAATGCAGAGCTGTGAGTCAGGATCACAGAGCACTTCCTGTTTAGAATGTCTGTTTGGCCATTCACTTTCACTCCAAGAATTAATAGATGCTCAGACAACTTTTAATGCCCCTTCCTTATTTAAAAACTGTGGATCTTGGGGAAACATCAGTCACTTCTTTAATTTTAATTGCTCCATCCATATAATCAAAGTAACACAAACTGCCCAAAGACAATGAGGAACTGTATGTCAATCAACTGGTCCATAGCAGATGAACACAGATTAGTCCATTTTCCATCATATGTTCTAGAAGAAGAAACTAGTTATAACATTACCTTAAGTGACAACTAGTTAAGAGAAATAGCCACCTAGACATTTTGATAGCAACAAATTATAGAGGAAAGAAAAGGGGACCTCAGAGATGATAGACATGGGTTTAAATTGGACTCCTTTCTCAAGTGACATTCTTGAGCACGCTGCTTCCACTCTCTGTGACTCAGTTTCTTCAGTGGCAAAAATGTCAGCTGCAATCCTCGAGAATCATCACACTAATACTTGATGATTCCATCTGCTCGCCCTTTCCCAAATAACAGTTCAGAAGACAGAAATGCAACTTGATAGCTATTCTCTCTTTTTTTACTTTACCTTTTGTGGCATAAACTTCTGCTTAAGAGAGACAACATAAAAGCATTCAGCTATGTGTGGTGCATGCATATGAGGTGTGCTCAGAGGTTCATGCCTGAAACTGATAAAGAGAAAGTGATTATATTTGGGGGACTGCAGTAAATTGATTCTGGCATACCATTTGTTGCACAATTTACTAGACTCCAATTCTTTGCCAGATGTCTGTTCCATCTTTAATAAAAGTGTGCTGAGAGTATTTAGGAATAAGACTGCTGCTGTTTATCATTTCAGCACTAATGTATAAACCCAAGCACCTGGCTGAACAGGAACTTATGAACAAAATCTCTAATATAAAATTAGCAATATACAAAGATTTCGAATAAAGATGCTCTCACTAAGAGATGACTTTTATTTCTTCCTCTCAATTGTTACAGTTATTTGGTGGCATCTGTGAAATATCAGAACCAGTGGGCAGCACCATATTTTAATACTTTTACTTTGAATATTCAATATAATAATTATCACAAATTATTAATCATCTAACATGTATATGCGTCAATTACTTTAAGTACTTTGTAGATATTGCTTAACACTTTCATTTCCTTAGGAAAATAAATATTTGTCTCCATTTTGCAGGTGAGAAAACTGTGGATCAAAAAGGCTAAGTCACTCGCACAAGATCACACAAGTCAGAAATGTTTTTACCTCCTTGCATTACAGCTGGATTGAACAAAAACCATTTTACAGTCATTTTACTAGAGCTCTAGTATTGAAGAAACAATATTCAGGTTAATGTAAGATAATTTCAAAGGACACAAGTTAATTTTTAATAGAAAGTTGTTTTCATCTGGAGTTTTTTCATGGAAAGACAAGGTAGGTGGAATACATCCAAGAAACTGATCTGAAGGATAAAGTGGCATAGTTATTAGCACACAAATAATTTCACAGCAAAGGGAGCTTGTTTGGTATTGCCTGCAACAAGTATCACAATGGCTCTAATTGTTTCTTTTACATTTATTTCAAATTAAATCCTACAGGACTACCTGCTTCCCCACATGATAAATCTAGAGTGAATGAAATATCAAGAGGTAAATTCCTACAGAAGAGATCATTCCTTCTGGATGTTAATACATGGTTTCTGCTCAAAGCATTTCTGTTCAGCATCTTCATTTGCCATTCATGAATCCTTTTCATGTGTCCTTGCACCCCAGCTCACTGCTGCATTGTTTATAGGCATTTTATAAGAGCTCACCTCCAGCAGGAAATGTAGGGTACAGCTACTTTGTGGTGAATATTTGTAACATGTTAAGAACCCCTGCACCTGTCACCTGAATTTCTCCTTGGTGTGAGCAGAAAAACTCAGTGACAGTGATGCTTCTAGAAGAGCACAGCATGCCCAAAGCCATATGGAGAGACCCTAACTCCCTCTAAAAATATTGAGGGAATAAAAGGGTAGAGGCAGGAAAAGGTGTTAATTCATTCCAATTTCAGCCAAAAGCCAGAAGAGCACATGAGATAATATATAGGGTTTATGCCTAAGTCATTCACTCTTCCTTCAGGCTTTAAATTGTGACTGTGGCATAGATAACCCTTGAGAATGATTTATGGGGACCTTACACGAGTCCCCATCTGTTTGCACCATGATCCACTAACGCAAATATTTCCAAAGCAAGTGGGAGAAGCTCTGTCTTGGGAGTCGTTAAAAAGAGACTGGGCAAAACAACAGAAAATATACAGCAGGGAACAATACAGAATGGCTCCCTAGAGGATCAACTCGCTGTGACCTAATATTTAAGATTGATAGTCGACACTGTTGAAACATTAATGGTAAATGAAAAGCACGGAAAGGTCTTTGTTAAGCAAGGACCTTGTGTTAATGACAGCTGTCAAATAGGTATCTGATGAGGGGAGGAGTAGTGAAAAGGAGAAAGAAAAACTCCATCAAAAGACCAGGAATGGAAGAGCTGGTCTTTTTATTGTATCAGAAAAGCAGGTGAAATAGTAAAGTTCTACAGTTCAGCCTTCCCTGTACCAGACACTACAGAACACTAGCTCTTCAAAATGAGCCTCTGATGATTCGTTGTTAATCCCTCCAGAGAAAATAGATGTACCTTCATACCTCCTCCCCCATGACAGAGATGAGGAAATAGACCTAAAGAATGCTTGGGGAACCTAAAACCACTTAAGTGAGCCTCCTAAGCAGGAAAAATCAGCTGTGTCATTTCTAGTTGGTAATTATTAACTACTAAGCTCAACCCAGTGGCTCAAATTTGTTTGAACTTCTAGATCCTTGATCAGCACTGACTGTATTCAAGGAGCCTGCAATTTAGTTGCAGGAGCAAGAAACATTATAATAAATTTATAAGACCTCAGTTAAGCACCAAAGAAGAGGCACAGTTAACAGGGACAATGGAGCATCACAGATGATGGAGATCATTGTGGGTGGTATGGTGAGAGAAGATGTTGGAGACAGAAAACTAAACTGGGCACTGCCATGAACTGAACAATGTGCCCCAAAATTCATATGTTGAAGCCCTACACCTCAGGGTGACTATATTTGGAGATAGGGCCTCTATGGAAGTAATGAAAGCTAAATGAAGTCATACAGGTAGGACCCTGATCCAATAGGATTAATGCTCTTATAAGAAAATGTACCAGAGAGCTTTCTCTCTCTCTCCATCACATGAAGACACCATGAGAAGATAGCCAACTGCAAGCCAGGAAAGTCACCCTCACCAGAAACCAGCCCTGGAGAACCTTGATCTGGGGCTTCCAGCCTCCAGAACTGTGGAAAAACAAATTTCTGTCCTTTAAGCACCCCCACCCATAGTACTTTGATATGTGATCCTGAGCAAACTGAGACAGGTACTGGAGGCAACTAGCATCCTTGGAGAAGTAATGGTGTAGTCAAGGTCGGGGACAGGCGAACTAGATCCAGCCTGCCACCTGTTCTTGTATAGCCTGTGAGCTAAGAATGGTTTTTCCATTGTTTAACGGCTAGAAAAAAAATCGAAAGAAGAATAACGTTTTGTGACACGTGAAAATTACATAGCATTTAAATTTCAATGTCCATAAGTAAAGTCTGAGTGGGGCACAGTCACACTCATTCCTGCTGTGGCCCCTTTCACGCAGTGACAGCAGAGGTGAGTAGTCGTGACAGATTGTACGGCCCCGGAAAACCAAAATATTTACTATCTGGCCCTTGACAAGAAATATTTTGTCAATCCTTGGTTCAGATCGGTGCTTCTTAAACTTTACTTTGCATGTGTGTCACCTGGGGATCTTGTTAAAATGTGGATTCTGGGTCAGTGCATCTGGGTTGAGGCTTGAGGCTCTGCACTACCACAAGCTCCAGGTGATGCTGTTGCTGCTGCATGTGGGCACCTGACAAGGGAGGTTCAAAATCCGTTTTACTTAAGATCCTAGGTTTCATTCAGAGGAACATCTTTTTTAATGATCTGGTTGGTTGGGTGTTCAGCACCCATTGCTAACAGAATTACCTTGGGATTCATCCTAAAGGTTAAAAATCAGTACTTAACACAGGATAGGATGGACAAAAACAGAAAGGGAAACTCTGGTTGATGTGTTGGCAATTGAATGCCACTGTAAGAAGGAAAATATGGGAAAACTAAACACTTGTGGCTTAAGGTAATGACTTATTTTTTTTCAATTTTATGTTATTCTTCTGATAATTATTCTTTCATTACATGAAAAATAGCTCTTGTTTCTTTCCCATGTTACCAAATCTCTTTTTTGAAGATGCAAAAGAGGCCAATTCTTTTTGACATGAACAAAGACGATTCTCTTTTTTTTTTCTTTAAGATTTTAGAGTAAACTATCTAAAAGTAAATATTGAGATTTAAACTGGTGAGAAACATATTGGGCATTGTCTGCCAAAGCCCAGAAGGCCACAAAATAAATGGTAAGGAGACAGCAGCCTTCCCTCATTGAAATGCAGGCTGTATTCACTGTGATTTCATATGCATGTCTTCCCTCCACTGTCTCCTTAACAGATGTCATCAAATCAGATATACAGGGCCAGGGAAATAAAGTGCAAATACCACCGCAGGAGCTGCTGAGACCCAAGCTACAGGCGCCCCCAACATGTGCAAGTGCCTGGGTGTAAATTCATCAGGCAGAAGCCCAACATGTCACTGGAACCAGAAAGTAAAATCAGACATTTTAAGGATTTAGCCCTAATAACTTTCAGATGTTTTAGCATACAGTGTCTATTCAGCCCACATATAAAGCTAGCTATGTTATTTTGGAAAAGTATATATGAAAAATATACTGCATATTTACACATGTTCTGAGTATCAAATTTAGGAACAATTAAGCTTTATCTTTTGTGGTTTTTTTGTTATTTATAAACTTTTGATTGCTAAGGCAGTACAAACTACATGTCATAGTTAAACAATTATCTTTGGCCTATACTTACATTATTCATATCCTGTTGGTAAGGTATGAGAAATAGGACCATGGAGTGGTTAATTTAGATTTCATCTGAAGCCAAAACAGCGGCTGGGTTGTAATCACGATGAGTAATAATACTGTTCCTTTTATTGAATCCTTAGTATGTACTATGGTGCATAGCATATTAAAGTGAGATAACATGCATAAGGTATTTGGCATAATAAAAGTAAGTAATCAACAAATATATTCTTCTTTAATCATCTTTACAAACATAAAAACAGATTTCTCTCTTGCCTTTTACAGATGGGGAAAGCGAGGTGTAGAAAGATCTGATACTTTGGCCAAGGTTGCACAGATAGTAAGAGACTCAGCCAGGATTTAAATTCCCTGATGCCAGCTGACAATATTGTCTCTGAACAACGTATCACAAAATTCCACATTGCTAAATTTGGTCAGCATTCAAAGCCTTTAAAATTTCCCAAGTCCACGCAAATGAAGGGTAAAGCCCCTGTGATGATTTATTTTGTCGAATGGCATTGTTTTGAAACATTTGCTTCTTCAGGTAAGATGGAGTAGCCGGTGGAAAACCAAAGGTCCTGCCAACAGAAACTGGAAAAGCTGGGGGAAAAAATTGTTTCAACGTATTAGATTTTTGCTGAAACAATGAGAACTAAAGAGGTTGACATTTCAGAGAAAGGAGAACCTCATACAAGCAAGCTGATGTTCTATAGAAGCTTTTTCCTTGAGGCATTTCCCAATTCTTGGTGCAAGGAAAGAACCTAAAAATCCAAGCCGTGCTGGATAGAGGCCTATAGATGGGACAAAGAAACTACAAGAACATTTTTGCTATCTTGCAGAGGCAAAAATGAAGACTTGAACAGTCAGAATCCTGCTGAGAAGAAGAAAAGAAAGGTTAAACAATGTCTGTTTTCTCCTCAAGACTATACCAGAATCCAAAGCTATATGATAAGATAAATAACAAAGCCTCTAAGAAGCAAAATAAAGATTTCTGACAATCCTTGGCTGCTGCAGAGATAAGAATTAAAGTGTGAGACACAAGGGATCACACCAGGCCCTGTGCTGAAAGGCTTGGAGGACTACATTTTAGGGACAAAGGTGAATGAGAGAAATTGCAACTCAGCCTGGACCCAGCTCAGTCCCTTACTGGATTAAATCGGTCAGCTCTCCCTCTGTATTTTCAGGAGAGAAAAGAGTGAACCTCTTGGCAGGAAAATAAACAGAAGCTAAATAAACAGATTTTTTAAATATATGGTGTTTATCATTCAATTGAAAATCACTAAACATGGCAAGATACAGAGAAATAAAACTAATATTTGAAAAAGGTGATAGATATAGACTCACAGTGAGCCAGCTATTTTAATAAGAAGTTTGAGAAAATAAAGGACAAGTTGGAGAAAACAGACGCAAAGAATAAATAATTTCATCAGAGAATTGGAATTTATAAAAAGAATCCAATGAAAATGCTGGAATTATATAACATAATAACTAATACTAAGAACCCAATAAATAAGTTTATCAGCTAAGTAGACACTGCATAAAACAAGGCTAATAAAAAGAAGAAAGTCAATAGGAAAGCTCAATAATTTTTAAAAATTGAACATATAGAAAAGTGAATAAAAGATGGTTAGACACAGTATACATACATAATATGCAGATAATTAGAATACTATTAATAGAGAAAATAAGGCAAAAGTAGTAGCTGAAGATATAATGGCTAAGGGCTTTCCAAACTGATTAAAGAAACTAACTCACAAATTAAAGAATCTCAGTGAATTCAAAGCAAGATAATATCCACGAACACACACACACACACACACACACAATATTAGCCATACATAATCAAATTGCCAAAAGCCAAAACCAAGAAAAATACATTAAAAATGGAGAAAACAGGCATTTCTCTGAAACTTACAACTGATTTCTCAAGAGAAATGATGGAAGTCAAAGAAAATAACTGCTAACCTAGAATTCTAGACCATATGAAAATATACTTACAAGCAAGCAAACATAAAACAGGCACATTTTCAACAAACAAAAACTGAGTTTGTCACTCGCAAACCTATACCAAAGGGAATTCTAAAAAGAATTCTTTAAGCAGAAGGAAACAAGGAAATGCCAAATGAAAACAAAAAGTAAATATGTGGGTAACTGTATTTCAATGGTATTAATATCTTATGATTTTAGAGTGTATTTAGAATTAAAATGAATGACAAAAACCAAAGGACAGGAAGGGGTAAATGCGTTTAAAAAGTATTCAAAGATTCTATCATTGTTTATAGTAATAACTTGGATTATCATAAATCAAAGGCACATGTTGATATCTCTAGGGTATTCACCAAACAAAACAGTAAATGAATGTATAACGAATAAGTTGTTAGAGTGAAAAAATGGAATAGTTATAAAATGATTAATTGTACAAAGGCATGAAAGGAGAGACAGGGAATATTGAAATCAACAGGGACCAAGAGAAAAAATATAGTAAGTTAATAGATACAAACTCAAGCATATCAATAATTAAGTTCCAATGAACTGAGTATTTCAATTAAAATATTAAGACTATCAAACAGGTTAAACAGTAAGGACAGCAAAAGCTATAAATTTTAAGGATGGAAAAATATATACCATGCAAATATCACCAAAATAAGCTGATATATTATAATAATACCAGAATTTTCAGATTTATTTTGAAGAGATTCCAGGAATATATACAATTCTAGAAAAGAAAATCTAACTTTCTATTGCTTTGTGGGTGCAAATTTTTCTTATGTTTTGTATATTATTGTTCTCTATTGAAAAAAAAAAAAAACTTTTATAAAAACAACTGTCCTGCAGGACTTTTTGATCATAGTCATGATATTTGATGGTTATAATCCTCTAATTTTCCTCTGAGCTCATGCAAATCAGACGCTGACCTGAAATCTGTGAGAAGCAGCCATGTGGAGTTGCCATCACACCCCGGAAGACTTACCCACCCTCCTCCAAGAAATCATCAAGATCCTTATTTGTCTCAATCATTGCCAGAAGTTAAACTTCTGTGGTCATTCCTTATGGTTTTTTGCTTTATCTTTTAATGGGAAGCATTTAATTATATCTTCCTCCTTCCTTCTCTTCGTTTCAAACCCTTCCTCTGCATGCTCTAGAATCGCCACCATAAGGTTAGCAAATTAATCATTTCCTGAATCTCTTAACTCAACATGCTCCTCTACTTTGTGACCTTAACTGAACCCATGGTATGGCTATGACTGGGTATCATAATGACGACTTTGCAAATGCCATCAACTGCCTTGCTCCTCTTTTCTTGTACAAAAGCATGTGTCTCACAGGAGCCAAATCATGGGAGTATTGCACTCTACTGTGTGCCTTCCATAAAGCTCACTTGAGAAGCAAAACATCTCTAGAGAAAACCACGAATGCTGCCTGACACGACTATTCTGTTGTGACAGACTCAATTTCTCAGTCATAATGATAAAGTATTATTGTGTCCTTATTCTCTCCATTAAACTTTCCCCATATCCGCCTTCGCATCACTCTCACAGCTCCTCTCACACTTCAGTGAGAAAAAAAAAAATCATGCGACTCAAATTTCTCCATCTTTCCACAAACAAAACTCAAACCCACCTGCAAAGACGTCTCTCTTCTCCCCGTTCTCTGTTCTAATGGAGAAAACTGTCCCTGCTTCTAAGAGCCCTCTCTCCACGTACAGTCTGGACCCATCTTTTCCCTTCAAGGATCTTGAGTGATTTTCCTTCTCTCTCCACCATCGTCAGTCTCTTAGTCACTACTGCTCATTCCCATCAATATTTTTAAAAACTCTTGTTTTCATAAAATAACTACAGATGCTCAATTTATAATGAGGTAATATACCAATAAACCTATTGTAAGCTGAAAGTATCATAAGCCAAAAATTCATTTAATACACCTAACCTACCAAGTATCACGGCTCAGCCCAGTCTACCTTAAACATGCTCAGAATGCACACATTAGCCTACAGTTGGGCAAAATCATCTTATTGTCACTGAGCAGCATCACAAGAGAGCACCATACTATATATCACTAGCCTACAAAAAATCAAAATCCAAAATTCAAATTATAGTTTCTACTGAATGTGTATCACTTTTGCACTACTGTAAAGGTGAAAAATCATTAAGTCGAACCATGGTAAGTCAGAGACCATCTATATTTTGATTCTTCATCTATCTCCAGGCATGACTACGTTTCTCTGCTTCCTCTTCGAGATTTGTCTACTTCATGTCTTCTCCCAAATGTTCAACAGCCCCACTACTCCAAGATTATTAAGATAATCAAGATGTTGTATTGCCAAATCTAATAGACACGAATTTTCTATTCAGACTTTAGAAATATTTGTACAATCCACCATGCCTTCATTTGTGAAATAATTTCCTCCTTTGGTTTAAATACTGCTCTTGTCTCCTGGTTTCCATCTCATGTGACTGGCTGTTGCTCCTTCCTGTGACTTCTAATCACTGGTTTTCCCCAGAATGTAGTCTTTGGCAGACTCCTTTTCTCTCAACTATCCTGTCTCCTGCCAAAATTATATCATCCTCCCCAGACTGCTCCTCTGAGCTCCAGCTATGTAGGGTCACCTAAATGTCTTCAGAGAGACTCCAAATGTCCCAGCATCTATAAACTGATTCTTCCCCAGCCATCCTCAAATTAATGAACATAGCAACATTGTAAACTCGGGCTGCTGCTCAAGTAAAAATTCTGAGTATTCTTGAGTTTCTCTTTTCCCTGGTCCTTACACTTCATGTCTCAGTAAGTTATCCTGACGTCCTGCCCATCCATCCATCTGTCCTTCCTGTCACCATCGCAGTCCTGGCATCCTCTCTCACCAGCACTACTGATGCCCCCTCACTGGTCTCTGCTTGAGCTCCTGCCTCTATAATCCATTCTCTGCAAGCACCTGAAAAACATTTTTTTTTTAAATCTTTTTGTTTAGAAATAATTGAAGATTTACAGGAAGCTGCAAAAATAGTACAGAGAAGTTCCCATGTAACTTTTACTCAATTTCCCCAATCGTCACATCTTACATAGCTATCGCGAATGTGAATATCAAACCGAGGCAATTAATAGTGACACGATGACTGTGTACAGTGCTGTGCCATTTAACCACATACACACATTCATTTAACCAATACCGCAGGGAAGAAATAAGTATAAAGTTAAAATTATAACACTACTTCCTCTGCTTAAAATCATTTCTCCATCTTCCATTTGAAACTCATTGCCCTGGCCTAAGCCGTCTGCTCCCTGCACAGTTCCTCACCTCATCTTATGCCTCTGGCTCCCTCACTTTCTGTGCTCCAACTTCAAGATCTACTTTCTGTTATTCCCCAGACAGGCTGGCCTTGCCCTCAACTCACTCCTGTTCACATACCTTTCTCTTGATCAAAAGCTCTATTTCTCTAGCTCACATATTACCCCTAGATCACACTATGAAATATCTAAGCCTGTTTTCTGCCAGCACCCGAATTTCCTCTCATGAATCACATCACAGTTTGCAGTTTTACACAAATTTGTTTGCATGTTTGACTTCTGTATTTCTCCACCGTCAGATTGAAAATCCCATTGGGAAGGTAAAATGTAGGTCGTTATCTTCCGCCCCATCACCTGTCATAGGACATTGACATACATCATATAGCAGATGCTCCAGCTAATGAATAAATAAGATGAGATAAAAAGAAAAGAGGAAAATAAATTAGCAAAATAAGAAAAAAAAAAATTCATGGTCTAAAAACGGTCCAAGAGCCTTTGACAAAAGGCTCCCTGTGAGGCCAGAGAGGTGTTAGGTAGGACTGAAGTTGCTTGCCTCTGCAGTGTGCCCCCCTCCTGTGTGTATATATTCTAATTAATACTAATTGAATTTAAATATGCATCAAGGGAGAAAGTGATTTGTGCGCGCATGTGTGTGTGTGTGTCTATGTGTGTGTATGTGTGTGTTTGCATACAGCTCCTGAACAATGCTCTAAAAGGCACAGCACTGCTCATTTTAACACGGACTCTACTTTTCACCTTAGAAACCACAAGGAAGCATTAGCATTGCTCAGGGGGCATCATTTTTGCCCTTTCCTTCAAGAGGAGGTATGTTTTGTCCCTAGTACGTAAAGTCAAATAGTCTCTTCCTCTACAAACCAGATATCGTCAATGATGCCCAACACCAGTGAGTCTTAAAACAGATATGCCAGACATCACAGAAAAGGGGAGGGGATCAATAGAAAAAGAACGTTCATGGTTGGAAAACTTGAGAATCTTGGATCAAGACTAGTTTGTCTAAATGGAAAGAACCCTTCACTGTGAAACAAGGGCCTGGCTTCTAATCACAGCTCTGCTTCCAACTAAGACCAGCTATTTTATCTGTCTTCATCTCAGTTTTCTGGTCATTAACAAAAGTAAATTGGTTTCAAACGAAAGACCCTTCTAGTCCTCACAATGTATGAAGCTATTCTCAATCTAAAGTTGCATTCATAAGCTGCCATGTGGCCAGGAAAAAAAAATGAGAAAGGAAAAAGTCCTGAAACTGTCGCCTGGCTACTGTTTTTTGAGCAGTTGATCTCTTTTTCATGAAGAAAACTTCATATTTTCTTTGTTGCCTTATTGTAGCACTAGAGATGCCATTTTCTTCTACCTTGTTAAAAGCTCCTATTATATAAATTGCCAGATCTATTAGTATATCTTAATTATCACATCTTGCGCTGCTTTTAGTCTCTAGTGGGCCAAAATTGCCATGATTTATGCTTTACTAACAATGATATTTTTACATTAGTAAGCAATTAAAGAGCCCAACAGCACTCCTGGGAACTTCAAAAAACACTAAGAAAGACTGCCATCATTTTGATTTATATCTACTCTAATTGTATTTACAGTAAACTTGCGAAAGAATACTGTGTCAAAATATTTATGGTGCTCACAATAAACGTTAGTACAAAGAGAAGCATTCATGCTTCACATTGACTGTAGAACAACATATGAAGAAGAGAGACCGAGCTCAGACAAGGCCACATGAAGGTGATGAGCAGTGTCAAGTCTTAGACTTGTCACCTCAGGAAATCCAGATGAAAGGGGTTTTGCTCCAAGGTGAAGCATCTAGCTTCCGTGAGTCCTGTCTAGTAGCATGATCGCTGCACTTGATCCTAACCTGAGAGTGACGGTGGGTAGCAGCATTCCTTTACATTTGAAACAGAGTGGAGACCTAGTAACAAAAATATCCATTGTGAAAAAAAAAAATGGTTAAAAAGGCAAAAGTCTCCTGTCAGCAGTAAGTAGAACCAAGGACAGGAATTACTGCTTCCTTCTCCAAGTCATAGGCTATTGAGAATCAATTCTTCTAATTCAACAGCAAGATTTACTTCTCACATTTTTGAGGTCTCATCATGTAAGATTTATTTCTATCTTCCTTCATGTATTTAGTGATTTTTTTTTTGCCTCCAGCAATCTCTCTGTCCTCTGCATTTACTATCAAGACCTTACTTTATTATGTACAAAAAAAGGCTATATAATATGTAAGAATACCTGTAGAAAAAATGATATCAGACTAGAATGTGAATCATTCAATTTAAATCTTTTTCAGCTACCCATATAGAGCCAAAACTTGAGATAAATTTAAAGTCTATACTCTTCCTATGGTCACAGACCCTCCGCTGGGCCAGGAGCACCTACACCTTCTGGGAGCTTGTTTGAATGCAAATCTCTCCGTATCCCAGACCTACTGAATCAGAATCCACATTTTAACTAGGGGGTTTGTGGGCACAAATGTTTGAGAAACAATGGAATGGATGGTGAGCAGAGACCGGGAGGTCAGTGTGTCTATCAGGGAACTTTAATCATGGTTCCACAGGCCTACAGGTAAAAAAATAAAAATAAAAATAAAAAAAAAGATGAAGAAGAAAAAGGAAGTGGGGAAGGAAAAGTGGAGGGAGGGTGAGTGAGGGGAGGAGGACAAGGACTAGGAGATGGAGAAAGAAGACAGTGGCTTTCTGAAGTCATGTCATGAGACTCCTCTTTTCCGGATTTGCTCTAAAATGAACCAAATCCCTAATCCCACGTTTCCGAAGGTAGATATCCTTTCCACAGTAGGGGCATGCAGAAAGAACAACGAACTTCTTTGACCCCAAGTTCCCTGCTTTAATAAAGCTGTCTTAGGGATACCTCCTGCCTAGGAACAGTAATATGTGGCAGGCGGTTACATTGTTGCTTGAAACTTCGTACTTACATAATCCTATCCCACTGTATAAAGAGTAAGACTTTAACAGCACTTCAGAATGAGCTCAGAGGGGCCCACAGATGAAAGAGCAGTCAATGTCAGTCCCATGCCATTTCACAAGATGTCCGAGAACTGACGAAGCAGCAGTCAGATCTGGTTTCACTTATGCAGCTTCCTCTCTCCGTTCCACCTGCAGGTACGAACACCAGCGCAGAACGCATGGGGCGTGCTCCTCCCTGGTCCCCCACCGTGCTCTCCTACCTCAGACCTTATTCTCATCACTTACGAAAGCATGTTAATACGAGAGAATAAAGCATCTGCCCACACTGACTTTGTTTCCATCTTCTTCTCCAGATCTGCTGCTCCATGAAAGTTTGAGGTTTATTTTTTTTAAACAACTAAATTGTATTTAATCAGCAATTTCTGGTTAAAATCTCTGTTGGAAACTATAGATAATTATAGAGTACTGAAGTATCTGGAAAAAATAAAATGTAGTTAAAGAGTCTCAAAAAATGAGGAATAATTGTGACAACGGTGGTGAACAAACAGAGTAAACACAAAACAGCCTTAACTTTTTAGAGTTTTTTTTTCTTTCTCTGTGTCCTCAAGCCTATGACGACCCATTGCTGATAAAGAAAAAAGGCTTAGTTGAGGTGAGAAGAGCTGGTCATGGCACAGGCGACAGAGCCCTTGCCATCACTCTCTTGAGAGATTTAACATGTGACATTCCAGGAGATCTTGTCAGGCTCCCAGAGAATGATATCCTGACAAGCCTGGCAGCCGGGGAGTGAAGCCTTTTGTAATGTCCTAAGAGCTGCTACAGTGGGGATTTGGATTCTTCCTCTAACGCTTATTCTTCTAACTAATTTAGTGCTTTTTATTATTTCAACATGTTTTGCATTATGGCTGCTCATAGCTTCCCAGGAAGACAGAATGGATAGGCAGTATTTTCCTCATTTTACAGATGTGTTAAGTGAAACATTTTAGGTATAAAGCATCTCGATGATAAACAAGGACCAGGGTTCAGTTTAACAGTCTCTAACTTGCTGCTGAATATTTAACACCTACTAGCCTTTCCAACTGCCTCTACATTTTACGATGATGGGGTTCCCTTTAGATTTCTTAGTCTCTGCTTGTGATGCTACTGATTATTGTCACAATTTGGCAAAGACTGAACTCTCCTGATATTTGGAAAATCCAGAGCTAAGCAAGTTATCCACCAAGCACAGATATGGAAGCATCTTCAATACAGTTATTAACTCCTTTCTATTTAAAGGTTTCTGAGTGGAAACATTTTATGCTTTTTCTCATGTGCACATTCCAAGTCTAAAATCTGAAACTACATTCTGCCTAAAAGAGTTTTCCTTGTTCCCTACAGAGAACAATAGCATATGTCTCTACTGTTGGGGAGATTGTGAATAATTTACCAAATGAGAACATTCTGTAAAAGACACTGTTTTGCTTTGATGCTCTTGTGTAACTGCCATTGACTTTAATAAGAATTACACACATCTGTCACTAGGCAGAATCGAACCCATTATTTATTAAAGCTGAAACCCACCATTTGCCGTAAAGCCTTCCTCTACTCAATAATTAACAGATATAAGACTCACAGATTTGTTCATACTTTATCTTTCTGATGAGAAAAACATGGTGATGAAAGAAAATGATCCAGGGAGAATTTTTCTAGGCCTGAAAGCATTTTTCCTGGTTCCTACTGGCTGAATAACTAGATTTTCCATCTTTGGTAATTAAGTGGAAAACAAATAGTTTCAGTGATTGTTTGTTTCTTTGATATCACCCAATCTGTTATAGTAAGTAATATTAGTTTATTTAATTAGTTGGTATAAATCACTTGCTTTCTATATTGTAGAATCATTGGGAGGATACAATGAAGACAGGAGGTCTAGCTGACTATCCTTAAGAATCTGTAACTCTGAACTCTATCCTTGCTATTCAAATGGCCAATCAGTTGACCAGCCGTTTTGGCATCCAACGGAACTTGTTAGAAATGGGACCCCACATAGGCCTAATGAATCCATAACCCTGGCATGTCATCCATCTCTGTTTTAACAAGCCCTCCAGGTAAATCTGACACTAAGTAAGTTTGAGAACCACCCATCTTAACTTTATCTACAACCTTGTAAAATAAGTTGTAAAATAATTACCAGGTTGGAAAGGTCGAAAAAGGAGTACTAGTGTTTTTATTTTCTAGTTTTCGTATAACTGTATTTTGGAATATAAATTATATTAATTGTAATAGAAAATATTTTTCCAAATAAAAATTATCATTCCTATTTTTTATTACAGGTGACTCTTGAACAATGCAGTTTGAAAGCATGGGTCCATTCATACATGAATGTTTTTCAATAAATACTGTAAATTTACTTTATCTTCCTATGATTTTCTTAGTAATGTTTTCTCTTCTCTTACTATTGTTAAGAATACAGTATATAATATATATAACATACAAAATATGTGTTAAGTGTTTATGTCATCGGTAAGGCTTCCGGTCAATGGTGGGCTTTAGTAGTTAAGTTTCTGGGGTGTCAAAAGTTAAACACAAATTTTCGACTGTGCAGGGGATCAGAACAATTTACTTCTTCATTGTTCAAGGGTCAACTATAATTTCATAGGTCATATTTACTACTGAATTATCCCTTTTAGTGGGAGAAAGATTGCTTTGTTATGTTTACATTCTCTGCCACTTAAGCAATGTTTTCTGCCCTGTGAACACTAGTTATCTGTTATAGTTTTATTTATGCTCTAATATTTATTGAAACATAATAAAATATCCCAAATGAAACAGTCATAATACTAGTACAGTTGTTTTTCCTAATTTCTCTACCATTATCCACTCTTCTTTACTAGCAAGAACTGCTAAAACATTTTCTCTTTTTAGGTAAAAATGTTTAAGTAGGAAGGGATTCTGCTTATTTTTATACTATGCCCTATGTCTTCTGATATTAAATGAAAGTTCCCATTTGTTCTATAGCAGTTTGAAACGAGAGTTGGGGGTGAGTAAAAGCTACTGGTGCCAGTACACAGCTAGACAGTACATAAAAATGTCTAATGATACAATTTATCTGCTAAACTAAAATACATTTCATAAAAATGGAAGAAATAATTCTTTTAGTGCTGCATTCTCAGTGCATTCTGCATTCAAACCTCCTAAAATTCTCTCTGGTAACATAGTCCACATTGTGATGATGGGTAACTGATTTCCAACAGTGATGTAAAGTGATTATTAATCCATAAGCATCTGCCTGCTGAGGTATTCTATGTTTTTAAAAAAATTAAGAACCATTTCCACACTGTTGGAGCTATTATAATCTTTTCTAAGCCATCAATGGGAGACCGCCTCTCTGTTACTATATTTCTTTATTAATTTAAGCCAACTGCCAAGACTTCTCAACACCATACAGTCCAGTTCCAGAACCAGGGAAGTAGCCTCGTGTCGTGTTATGAAAGAGACTGTCACTGTGTTCATAAATGCAACAAATCGGCAGTCACCATGTGGGAGCTTCATGCTACAGGTCTCAAAGGCTGAATTAATAGAAGAAGTATCACATCAAATCCCAGGGTTTCAGACAGAAAAAGAACCTTTGATATCACCAAAACCAGATAATTAAAAATTGGGGGAGGGGGATGGCAGGAAAACTTGATCTCCCCCCAAAAGCAATCAAATGACAGGAATCTTAGAAACAGGTGAAAACAGGCTAAAGTGGCTTGCTCTGGCTGGAGGGAGAAGGAGTGAGAACACCCTTATTTCTCTCTGTTCTTGGCAGCACTACACTTAGGTGCCTCCATACAACCACGGGTCACTAGCTAAGCTCAGAAATTTCTGATTTAGTACAACTCTATACATCTTAGAGATGAGAAAAGCTAAGTCACTTGCCCCCCGACCTCAAAGATTATTAATAACATAATTTGACCAATTTCCATATATTCTGATTCTCAGTCCATTGGTTTTTCTTTTTTTCCAACTTATACAAGAGCAGAAGCTGACCAAGAAATGCTGAATGGGAAAGGTTAAGACTTCTTTCTGGAGTAGGGGCTGGGGTTCATTATAGGTCCTACCTCAGGGAAAACAGATTATAATAAAATTTAAAATGATGTCATGAGTAGGTATAACTAAGCAATAGTGGATGGCCTCTCGGCTCTGACTGTAAATAAGATGGAAAAATGACCTACCAGACTTCGAGAATGGGCAGGCTGAGCAGGATGATCTTGATAATCATTACTTTAAAGCTGGGGGGAACAGAACACAATTTAAAACAGGAAAAAGGAAAAAAAAAAAAACAGAGTAGGCATGCGGTTGTAAGGTTGGTTACTTTCTCTCTCTCTTTTTTTCATCCCTATTTAAAGAAAATCCTTAGCATGAAAATACACACACACACACACACACACACACACACACACACACACACACACACCTGGAGGAAATAAATGTGATTCAGGGAAAAAATGCTAATATATACATGCATACATACATACAAATATCAATATTCCCAGAGAGATAAGAGAGGAAGCTGCCTCCACTGAACAAGAATATAAAGTTGTACAAAGGGAACATTTACAGAACAAAAAAGAGTTCTTGAACATGAAAAACATATGAAATAGCTGGGAGATAGATCTCCTAGAAAGTAACACACAAAGGTCAAAGGATAGAAAATGGATGAAAGTACATAAGAAATTGGAATAATACTGCAAGTTCAACATGCAAATAACAGGAGTTCCAGAAAGACAGGCAAGAGCAATAAGGGAACTCATTAATAAAATAATTCAGGAAAATTTCCCAAAACTGAGAGGCATAATTTTTCAGATCAAAAGGCTCACTAAATGCTTAGTAAAATAAACTGAAAGCACTGACATGCTAATAAAAAGACTAATTAACTGAGGCAAAAAGAAGAACTCAGAAGCTTCTAGAGAGGAAAAAAGTCATATAATAAAGGATATGACATTAAAATGGCTTTAGATTACTTGAAGTTAGTCGAGAATGTAAAGTCTTCAAAATATTTTTAAAAAACACATGATATCCAACAAATCATTAATAATTTTTATAAGTAAAATAAAGACATTTCACATATGCAGAGTTTCACAGAACTGACCTCCCAAACACTCTTTCTATAAAAGCTACTGGAGAAAGCTACTGAAGAAGTAAAATGAGAAAGGGAGACAAGGGTGTTGTGGGTTGCATGCTGTGCTTCCAAAAGATACATCCACCCAGAATCTGTAAGTGTGACCTTATTTGCAGAAAGGGTATTTGCAGATACAATTAAGTTAAGGATCTTGAGATGAGGTCATCCAGTATTTAGGGTAAACCCTCAATCCAATGGCATGCATCCTCATAAGAGAAAGGCAGGTGTAGAGTTGGCTGAGACACAGGGGAGAAGACCACATGAAGAGGGAGATAGAGCAGAGCTATATAAAAACCACGGTAAAACATGCCTGGAGCCACTAGAACTGATAGAGGCAGGGAAGGATTTTCCCCAAAGCCTTCGGAGGTAGCAGGACCATGCCAACACTTTGATTTGGGACTTCTGGCCTCCAGAACTGCAAGAAAATAAATTTATATAGTTTTAAGTCACCATGTTTGTGGTAATTTGTGATAGGAGGAGCTCTAGGAGACAATACAAAGAATACAGAAAATAGCAGCTCAGGAAAGAGGCAAAGGGAAGGACCAGGATGGGAGAACTGGGAAATCCCAGGATGGTAACTGTGCAACCAGTCCTGACCGACTCTGGAAGATGACATTAATTCACAACATCCTGGTGTCGAGAAATGTTTTAAAATGCTATTCAGACAACTGGCAGACAGTTTGGGTTGAGTTAGTGGCAAGTACATAGATAATTAAGCAAATGAATATTTATAATGGAAAAGTAAATAAGATTTACTAAATGTCATAATAAGGTAAAGAATGAATACTGATCAAATCAAAATTATGATATAGTTGTACTTGGAGGGTCAAGGATGGAAGTGAGTGTATGTACATGAGTATGGCTGTGGGAGGGGGAACGGAGGTGAGGAAGGATCAAAATCCTCATCTTCCATAAAAATGAATCCATAAAACTGAAAAATAAGAGCAAAGAAGGATGTTAATTAGTTATATGATAGTAAATATCAAAAGGATCATCTAAATAACTGAATACAGTTTCCTCTGGGGAATCGTAATATTTTTGTAATAATTTAATAAAATATTGAGTTTAATAAATCTGATTAAAATTAAATAATTGTAATATGACTCATATAGTACTCACCACATTTCAGATAATATTTTAGATACTTTACTCATTTTTTCTTCAATACAATCTTATGGGGAAGGTACTCTTACTATTACCCTCATTTTCCTAATAAGGACTGAGGCTACATTGTCCCACAATAGAGCCCGATCTGGAACCTAGGTAGACACCGTTAGAGTACCTACAATAATCTCAACAGTTCTTCTCAAAGTGAATATTAGAGGGGAGCTGGGAATACCATGTAACAAACCTTATAGAACTAAGAGACTTTTAAAGATCCTAATCCATGTAAAATTGGTATAAAAAAAATAACCACTGGAAATACTAGGTCAGAAAACAAAATCTTCTACTCTGCCATTTTGTGCGCACGTGTGTGTGTGTGTGTGTGTGTGTGTGTGTGTGTGTGTGTGTGTGTGTTGTCTCTGCCTCAGTCTCAAAGTGAATTTGGAGGTGAGCATGGGTAGGGGTGCAGGGAGAGAGGGGATGAAATTTTCCCTTGTAAGGTAAAAGCTCAGTCTGACCCACGCTTGGAAGCTCTTGGTGACAAACAGAGTCAGCTAGAAAGCACCACCCCAGGTACTGCCTGTGACAGGTAGGAAGGTGGTCAAATGTGTGGACCCCAAGAGGAAGGGGACCTTGGGAAGTTCTCAAAGAGAGCAGTGGGAAGACAGCGCTAGGAAAGTAGTCTTGAAGCCGCACGCTTCAGACTGGCACACATCCCTACTGTACTTGCATTCTTGTAGACTGAACCAACACCTGTTTCAGCCTAAGAAAGTTTAAGAATTGGAAAAAGTTAATTTGCATGAAAATGAAGCAAAATATTTAAACCTCAATAAATATGTTTGCCGCCTTTAGGTGTGCTTGAGTTTATTTATGAAAATTATCTCCATTCTATATGAAATGAGTAAATGAGGTATTCAAGGAAATCCTCATTATATGTAATAGATTTTTTTTTTTTATTTAACTTTCAAGATGATACAGTGTGATAAATATTTCGGAAGGGGAATAAATTGCTCTTTTGGTAATTTTAAAGAGATTTTTCTGAATATTTGATCTATTCAAAGCAGGTATATGAGAAGGAGGTTTAGGGTCTGGAAATAAGAATTTGAAAAATAACACTTGGGTGTAGATCCAGATCCTAAATATCATAGTGAATTGGCTAATTTGGTTGATGATGCAGAAATCCAAATAGAATAAATGATTACAGCTTCAAAAGCTACAGACCCTTTAGAATTATAGCTGTCAAATGGTAAATTCAGCAAGAACTGAATTTACTCATACTGACCCTTCTTGTATTTCTAATTATCAGAACAGTTAATACTTTGAGTGTTTGTCTGAAACAAGGCACTGTTCTAATTGCTCAAAAAATATACTGACTCATTAATTTCTTACAATAAACAAGATATCAGTACTGTTCATATCATCATGATTTTATAAAAATCGCCATAGAGAGGTCACTTGGAGCTCTCAACCTATCTCCAGCTCCAAATCCTGGGTTCTCCAACAGTGCATTATTAAGGAGGAGGTTTGCTTGTTACTGTAAAAACTTGGACCCATAAGATCTTCAGTGAAGGATATGTATGATCAAGGAACATGTGTTGGTCATTCACAGCTATCTATATTCTTTGTCTCAGTATCTTCAAGAAACATGAGAATCCTCATTTTAAGCTAATTGATTATTACAATAGCTCAATAACTAAAGCAGTCACATGTTTATTTAATAAATTACTAGTTTTTTTCCCTCTTGATTACTAGGCCAACGTAATCTTGAATAGTGGGGGTGGCAGAAGAGAAAGAGTAAGCAAGTCCTTTAGATTTAGTCTAACTTGGGTCCACAAGTTAGATGCACTGGCTGTGTGAATTGAGGCAAATAGCTAGACAGCTCTGAATTTTAGGACTAACAATAATTTGACTGTTTGCAAAGAGAGCTATAAGAATGTGTAGCATAGAATTGATGCTCCATTTATATTAGCATCCTTTATGACTGGTGGAGTCTATTATAAACATATGGTTTGCTAGCACAGAGCTGAGAACAAAAACACTACAAAATAGTTTCCTTCAGTGTGGTTAAAGCAGAGTTCAGAACACGAGAGAGAGGAAAAAAGTACTCTTCAGAGATTGGCTTTAGCATGGTAAGTCTTCATTTTCCTCATTGATTTTTTTTATACTAGCCTGTTGATACAGAAAGATCAAATCTAACAGAGAATGTTATCTGCATTTGTCCTCAAATTACATGTGAATGGATTAGTTAACAACCATAATTTTGGAATTAGTTTGTGAGAAGGAGAGCACCACTTGAAATAAAGCTCACTCAGAATGATGGAGGGAGGGAGAGAGAGAGGGAGAGAAAGAGACAGAGAGACAGACAGACAGAGACAGAGACGGAGAGAAAAAGACAGATAGACAGACAGAAAGAGAATGCACATGGGAAGGCAAGGAGACCAGTGTAGAGACATTACAGAAGTCCTAGTAGCTTTCGTTTCCCAGAGACATTTCCAGAATTGTGCCTAAACAAACTATATGCTATACATGAAAATTTCAAGTTAAGACCAAGAAATTAAGAACAAAATGCTTAGATTCTTTAAGATAATGAGATGGATTTTTGATATGGTGACTTTTCTAATACTAGGCAGTAACAGAAAATTTACCCTAGAAATATAGCTTGAGAGGACAGATTAAATCTATCTTCTTAAGAAGACTATATATGTTTCAGCATTTAAAAGGTAAGAATCACTGGACCTTTATAATGAACCAGTTGCTGTGCTAAGCATTGTACATATCTGTACGCATCATTTAAATCTCATAACAAGTTTATGAAGTAAGTACTATTATTCCTACCATTGTCAAAAGAGGAAGATGAGGTACAAAAGTCAAGTGACTTGCCTAAGGATAACACCTGTCAGGTGGCAAAGCTTGAACCTTTTAGTAAACTAACACCAGGGCCAGCGAGCCTCACTCCCACACCAGCCAAGCTACATCTCAATTGACTTTGTATTCCCCTCATTTTCTAGCACAATGCCTTCCCTGCACGCAATAAGTGCCCAGTAATCATTGACCATTCCTCCTGCAGTTAAAGGTATGGAATACTTCTGTGAAAATGCACCTATGAGAGGATTAGCTCCTTAAATCATGATTAGATATAAACTCTGCAACAGGTATTAATTTATCAGATTAACCTAGCAGAAAATTTGGATTCTAGGGTCTAGAATAAAAGAAAAGGCAAACATGATACAAGAAAGAAGAAAATATAATGCTCATAATTGTGGGGCACAGTCATGGCGTCCTGGGTACCTCTGACGTCCAGTCAAGAAGGCAGTAATTTAGATGGGAAAAAAAGATGCTACCGCTCCCTCTTATCCTTCATATTATTACAGGGTGACTTGACTGTCCCTTGGCTACAATTGATGGTTGTGGTGCAGTGCACACAACCCTATCAGAATCAAACCCCTTCTCATGATTCTGGAAGTGGAGATTCCTATAATCAAGGTAGTTCCTTTCCAGAAAAGAAAGATTTAAAATACATGGTGGCATCAGCCACTGTGACTCTATACTATATGATGGAACACGCTGATCCACAAGAGAGAAGATGAATCCAATCTGCAGAAAGAGCCAGAGAATGAAAACCCTAACATCACACAAATGTCTGGTCCTAGTTCCTGAGGCCAAGATGCTGCTGATTCTTCCCATGGCCTAGTGTTACTCAGACTGCCTTGGACCTCCTTGGCTCATAAATCCATCATTTTCCTTAAGCTGATTGAGTTATAGTCACATACAGCTAAAATGGAAAAATAAATCTTCATAGTATCACACTTTTAACTTCTTCTCTATTGTTTTTCCCAAAACATTCACACATGATGCTTTACATGATTCTCATGCTTATGTTACAGGTACTATGTGGCCCATCTTATGACATGAACCTAACTCCGCTTACTTGAGTGAGAAATGAAATCTTATTGTGAGATTGTTGGGGTTTTTTTTTTGTAGCAGTTAGCCTACACTGACTATTACAGGAAGTGACTTATTCAAAGTCACACAGCTAATCAGAAGCATCCCTGAAACTAGGGTGAAAATCTTCTCCTTGTTTATTCAACACAGTCTCCCCAAGACACTACATAATTTGCAACAACAGTGTGAAGGTGAAAGGGCGTAATTAAACTTTTACTCCCATTTAAATGAATGCTCTGACTAAGCCAGTATGCTTAAAAGGCAGGGGTAATACCTGACAAATTATATAAATGAAAAGCTTGCCATAATCTGTGCAACATTAAATGAGTAAAGGAAAAATCTTTGCCTTCGGCTCAGACAGCTTTCACATTTTTTAATTAAACACTCACTATACACACATACACACACACACACACACGTGGATGCGCACGCACACACATACACACATACACGCCCCTAAACAATCACAGATCTAAAGCTGAGGTTCCTTATGCCAACGAGCCAGATGATTTAGAACAAAACTTCAAATGGTTGCTGTCAGAAATGAAACAGAACAAAGGGAAAAGAGACAATGTGGTTACATTTATGGAATATAAAATAGGATTTAAGCTCCCAGGTGCTGAAGATACAAGTACCTTATTTTTAGCCTTGAAACCCAGGAAGGACATTTCGATTTTCACTGAGCCCAATGCTGTAGGAAAGAGAGCTGCCTTCAGCGACATTGCTGGCTTGCATCTACCTCTAGAGCTTTGCTTCAGTTGTTTCAGGATTCAAAAGGTTCAAGATGGCATCAAAGTTCTTATCCAAAAAGTGCATGCAATCATTATCTGGAAAAGAATGAATCTTCCTGGTGAAATTACTGCAAATGATTTTCTTGAAAGTATAGAAGATGGAGTAGGATGGCAATGCGGATGGTGGGTCAGAAATCCTCAGTGAAATCAAGATCCAAGTGTTTTGACAGTTCCAAATAAACTATCTGGCTAGACAAAAATAGGTTGTTTTTAGAAACTCAGAATTATTACCTTAAATCAATATTTATCTTGTGCTCTACAAAACTTTCCTTAATCCTGATCACTTACTTTCCCCCTCTTCCTCTTCTATAATCTCCACAACAACACAGCTCAGAAAGGCCAAATAATCTCTGCTAGTGGCTGAAATGACAAAACCCTTGCTTTCTTGGGTTCGTGGTGGAAGGGAGATGCTGCTAAGAACTCCTTTCTCCTTTGAGAAAAATGAAAGCTTGGCCCACCCCTAGCCTTATACCCACTGGGGGAAAAAAACCACTTGGCTCATAACTTCCTGTATCAACAACCCATTTTTTTCCTGTTTCAAGCATAAAAGTAATTATGAGTCCAGCAATAAATATCACATTTTTTACCTTGACAGAAAGTGGGAATGATACAAGGGTTTAATGGTGTTATTTATTACCTGCCTTGTACACATTATTTTCTGCCACGATTGGAGGTTTGTGTTCATTTTCTTATGAGTTATTTTCATATTAGCTCTACCCTGATGAATTTGAGTGTTTTTAGAACACAGTCTATTTTCCATCTGGATGTCAGTAGAAAGGCCTTAAAACATTCCCATGAAGTTGCTTAAATATTATCTATTTCTAGATATAAAGAAAGTAAAATGCAGATAGATGGAGCATGTCCAAAGCTTCTATCCAGAATTTCTGTGACTAGACCTCTGCCTCTTCACTTTTTTATGTGAGGGTAGGAAGTCAGCGCCAGGATGATGAAAATTACAGTAAGTTCCCTTAGAATTATTCCATATTTGTTATTCAAATCAAAGGAAGCCTAAAGAAGAACTAATAACAAAGGCATGACTTACCTTCCTAACCTTTAAATAGACACCAATTCGGGAAATGAGAAGATTTTAAAGACCAAATAGTGAAGCCCATTAAGCACCACACTGAAGATAACCAGTTTGGGAGCCCCATGTCATTGTTCTCCATAAAAGAGTTAGAAAGTCATCAGCTCAGTTCCCTGCATCAAGAAAGCATGTGATACAAAGGGAAGAACTAGGTGACTGGGTAGAGATCTGAGTTAATTTTTTGGGTCTGTGTCTATCAGGCTGTGCAATCTTGGAGCATTGACTTCTCTTTCTGGACCTCTACTTCCTTACCTAGAAAATTCTGCAACTCTAAGTGAATGACTGTTCAGCTTGGAGGTCACGACATCCTGCAGTTTCAGAGATAGGAAGCATCAGCTTCATTGAGTTCAGTGGGTGACAGAAGTTTTTGCTTTCACCAGCAGAAGGAGTGCAGCCCGAAATGAAAGACCATGTAGCCTGCCATTAAGATCTATGACAGTCTCACAGTTGGAGCCTTAAACTAACACCTCTGACAGACTTGAAATCCACAAATGAGACATGCAGAAGGCATGAGGAAGCATGAAAAGTTGATTAATTTAGAGTCCTAGGTTTTTTCCTTGGATCCTTCTCTTAATGAGTCTCACACGTTCCCCAACCTATCTACCACTAAGGCCGGCCTCCTTCTCCCAACTGCCTTCTACCTCTAAACCAGTATGGTAGTGTTTGATGAACTGCTTTATTTTTTTTTTCTCTGATAAACCTTTTAGAATTTGAGTATGGATAGTTGAAGTGATTTTCTCTTGCTTAAACTGTCCACATTGCTTGAGGCTGGGCTGCAGCTGTTAGCTCTGCCTGAAGTTTCAATATGATTTACCCTAAAAGCCTGTAGAGATACAGCAATGTTTCTAGTAGCATTATATCAGTTTATTAGGAAAAAAAAATGTGGGCTGGGTTCAAGTTCATTGCTGAACATTAGAAGGGCATCAGAAGAAGGTGGAGGGAGCTTTGGGGATACTCATCATTTCAAGGGTAACTGAAGGGAGGGGTTGAGTCTGTGGCCAGAATGACTCTGCTGAGGAATAAACAAAGGTCTTGGAGGAAGATAAGTGACCTCAAGTTAAATGTAGAGGAAGGTGATGTATTATGGGAGATGCCAAATGACTTATTAAATCTATCACTTAAGACTGATTTCAGAGACCAGTGCCATCAGCCAAATGTTTAGAATCCTAGAGTTTTAACTAAAGAAGCCACATTGAAGCCACTTTGCTCTAGTCTTCCTCTAAAAGGTGAGCTACCTGAGAGTCATAGATAAATGGCTGGGGACTTTTGGCAGCCACGTAACTGGAAGCAGGGGCTGGGCCCACGCGTTCTGACTCCTAAGTGTCCTTTGTGCCCTCAAAGCAAAAATCAGCTCCTAAAAACAACTGAACCACCTAGTGGATTTCAAAGAATAGGTGACTTTAAAAACAACTTCAATTTTTCAAAATCTTACTTTGGTTTCGATTTGAAAGCTTTCCTAATGTAGACAGATATGGCTGACACCCCTTCACTTTGGAAGACAGGATCAGGGGTTGAGGTGAGTAATTCATCCAGTCATGAAGGTTCTGTTGTTTTCCTTCCCAGTATAGGCGCCTCCAGTCTTGCTGCTACTCACTCCCTATGTACATTTGAGATTTGTCAAAAACTGTCCCTGACTAAAAGCTTTATAGTAACCTGTGATGATGGGCTGCCAACCTGAACCTGGGCCGAGAAAATCAGGGTCATTTACAGGATGGCTGGTGTCAAGTTACTCAGAGAACCTTTCTTTCTCTTAAAGAGTAAAAACCAACATTCATAAAATGACACATTCATTTGGCTTCAGGTCAACTGCATCCAAAGCCAGAAAGCAAAATTCAATGTCAGGCTTCTAATCCTTCCTCTGTCAATTCATCCACCAAATTTAGTCCACTGAGCCAGTAACATCAATGCTGAATTTCACAAATCTCAAGAGCTATTTTGTGTGAAGGAAGGCCATGGATGTTTGAGGCATTCCAAAAGGCCCGTTAATATGCTACCTGGGATCTGCTTCTGCAGGCAAATGCAGAAAATATCGATTTTTCAATCACGTCTTCTCCACTACCCACAGGTAATAGTGTAAATACACAGCCAAAACTTGAGTTCATGGAGCCAGAGTTGTGTGACATCACATATACAATCATACTACCTCTATTTTTAGATCTAAGAGCTTCCCAATTGCCTCTATTCCTCTAGACCCCAAACAAAAGGATCATTTTATTATCTCTGCCTGAAATTGTAAATACTATTTGTACCTTTGGTTTACAGCCCTATGTAGCCCTTTAAAATATAAATATGTTAATAGAGAGCTAAAAGATATTAAGTTTCAGAGGACTGTGTGTATTCTGGAAGCAAATCACAACTTATTCATTTTGATATTCCATAGAAACTAGCACAAAATAGGTGTAAAATAAATGATAGTGGAATAAATGAAAGGAACTAGTTTACCCCAACAAGAACATTGTATATTCATTTATCAAATTGACTTTGGTCAGCCAAGTAGTTCCCTAAAAAGAGCTAAAAGGAATCATTTCAGATGGGATTAAAGAGTGATGGGAGGTGGCCCCAGAGAAGGCAGGTGAGTGCAGGTGGGAGGCCTGAACAGAGGAGGAAGCAAGCCTGGCGACCGGAGGTCTCAAGACGTTGGACTGTGGGGATGAGGGAATAAGACAACAGAGATCCCTGTCCATGAGGGCAAAAAGAATTTAATGGTACCTCTGACTCATTTCATCATACTGCAAAAGACATCCCGTAAAAGACTACCACATTTTGCTTAAAAATCTCTTCTTTAACAAAGTTGCTTGCAGACTGCATAGTCTGAGTTCGGGAAATTGTGTAGATGATGATATAGTTTAAAAAGACTCTGGGATACTTTGTGTAATCCTACTTGGGTCTAGCAGCCCCTGTCCACCTGGACAACCTCCACGGGGGCTGGAAAAGACCCCGCCCCCTCCCCACTGCCTTGGGAAGCAACGAGGTCCTTGTTCTGCTGGGGAATCTGACTTCATTCCCACAGACTTCTTTACAGTCCTCTGCCCTTCATGTAAGACAAAACTGTGAACATTTCCATATGAGAAACAATAATGAAAATTCAAGGTTCAGCAAGGTCACACGAAGTATTCCAAAACCTCTGAGAATGACAAATTTTCATTAGTGCTCTTCATGATTAAAAAAACGTTCTATAGGGCTCACTTGTTTGCAAAGCTTAGGTAACGTGAGAAGAGCATGTGTTCTTGTCTAATATTCTGCCATGTCTTCACCACAGGTTCACTTCCAATAAGCTCCATCTAATTTATTCTCCTCTCACGGGCTTAGAAATATGTTTTAAGTTCTCACTATAACCCAGAGCTAGGTGCTGGTGAAGTGAATTTCTTCAGGATTATTTCTGTTGTCGTTTTTGCTTAAATTTACCTAGGTCAATAGAATACAATCTTGCACAGATGATTTGTTTAGTCTAATCAAAATGCTAAAGCATAAATGACAACCGTCAATGATGACACACACTGAAGAAAGCCTGCAAGTGTTCTCTTTAACACGTTAAAAAAGAAATGAGCCAGTGGAGGGAGGTGACATTCTATTTTCAGGGTGAAAAGAGTTATTAGAGTAAAACGCATGCAACCCACTGCCCCCCAAAAAGACCGAGTATTGCCGTAGCACTTGAAGTCAGCATTAGGTAGAGAGTATTCTTTTTAAGTGGCTGATTCTGCCTGTTTGTTACAAGTGGGCAGTTCTTTAACTTACTGTGTTTGTGACATAAAATTAGATTTGAAGGTCAGAGCCCTTGCCCTCCAGGAGATCAGCATCTAATTCCAGAGACAAGAAGTGTGATAAAAGGATGTGGTGATTCATTCTTGGCTTTATATTGTTTTAAAGCTGTGAGAGAATATGATATTTTGCCTCCAACTGTGGAATGCTTATGTCCTGACACAATGGGACACTTATATGGGAGATCACTGGGGTTCCTGATCAAATAATTTGGAAGTCTCCCAGTTTCTGCATCCTTGGGAACCCCTCAAATACAATGCTTTCTATCCTGTAATTCTGTAATTCTACTCCTGCTTTTCTGTAGGCATTATTCCAGCAGACTACCCTGGTCAATCTTAGGGCATACTAATAATATAAAAAGACATAGTCCCCTTCCTTTTTATTACCAGAGATTGGAAAGTCAGATGGAAAAATCTAGAATTTTGGATAGAAAATTGGGTGCTGTCAGTTGCATTCTGGGTCTTATAGGGAAAATGTTCATTATTTATATCTCATTTTTAAATTCTCTAGAACCCAATTCCTGCAGATGGGGAGGATTTTGCAGTCCTACTGGAAGTATTCTACTTTTGTACATAGTTACATAAGCCCACAAATAGACATACATGCACCACCAGAGCTGGGGGGCAGTGGGAAGAGAATCTGGTCTACTCCTAAAGCACCAGATACCATCAACTCCCTGACTGTATTCTGCCTCTTACAGACAGTTCTGATGATCTTTCCAGCATTTTACACATGTCTCTAAATCCTTCTGTTTCTTTACAACCAAACACCCATTTGACCAGCTGTGACAGAGACAATGCCGTGTAAACATCACATCCCTTTTCATTTCCCTCCTGAGCACAAGAACAGGCATCTCTGCAATCACCTGGGGGCCATGAAACTGAAATCTGTCCAAAGAAATGTGAGTAAAAATGATATGTACTACTTCCGGGCCTTCCCTCCCCTCCCCCAAAAAATGATTCTATGTGATCTCCACCTGTTCCTTCTCCCTCGTCTCCTAGTTGGAGGCAGGGGTCTGACTGAGGACACTGATGCCCTAGTCATGTACGGACATAAAAGAAAAAAGATGCCTGGGTTTCTGAATCACTACATGCACCACAAAGAAATACCCACTACCTCACATTTGACTATAACGTGAGTGGTGAAAAACTTTTACTGAATTAATTAAACCACTGAGATTGTGTCTGTTACAGCAGTTAGCATATCCCGATTAACATACTGACTTAAGTCAGAAGAGCTTTTAATTAAAGCTAAAATTTCACCGTTTTCATTAAATCTGTTTTTATCTGTAATTATCAATCAAAGTTTATGAGAATTGTACTGTTTACTGCATTTGTAATTACCAGCCTCCCATTTCCCGTTCATTCTTATAAAACAAATATATCTTAATATTCAAATAATTAGATAAACATCTCTATATGCAAAGATGGTTGTGTTGCCTAAACTAAACCGTTGGCTAATTCCAGAACCTCTGGAAGATGCTCTAAAATGTTTTTCCAAGGATGAACAAAAGCCTAAGTTCAGCACTTATTAGGTATCTTATTGTTGTCAGTTTACACAACTATAGGTTAAAAGTTAAGTGTAAGAAAATCACAGACTATTTACACTAGTGTATGTCTAGTCCTGAAATAAGGAGAGGAGCAGTTTAATAAGCAAACACTTTACTTTTAGAATTACATCGTAAAAAAAAAAAAAAAACACAGAAGTTTAACGTAGTAACATCTATGAGTTTTGAAATAGATGTGTAGACTGCAATCTTGGGAAAATAAATAAAACAAGTGTGAGGCTATTATTGGTCCTCTGAGGGTTAACTTAATTCAACTCTACTACCGTTAAAGTCTCTTGGCTCTTTACACTGGCAATGGTTGGTTGGGGTAGTAATTTTGCATCTGTTTTATTAATCCAAATGTTTATACTGCTAAACATATTAACTATTAATAAGCCTTCAAATTGGCCATTATGAAAATCAAAGAAATTAATGAGAAACAAATGCTACCATTAACTTGAAGTTTTGCTTGAAGGCACGGAATGAGGTTGACCAATAAAAGTGATTTCAGAAACAAATAATAATTAGCAATTAAATGTTTCCAAAGAGCCTGGCAAAATTGCCCACTGAGGTTGAAAGACTCACTTGAGATTTATTCCACTTTTATCCTTGTCTCTGCTCCTCCTTGTCCTTCACTGTACTCAGCAGTTTTGGAGGAACAATTTTTATGGTCACTACATCATCTCAATTCCCCATATGAATTCTAAGTCCATGTGCTATGTATTCTCTGCCCACCTCTTTCACAGTATATATTGTTTCATCCTGTCATTATTTGACTGTTTCCTTTTTTATTTATCTGCCTATCTCCTCTACTTGACTGTGAGCTATTCCGAGGAAGAGATCATTCTTTACTCATATCTATATCCACAGAGCCTGGCACATAGTTGGGGTTTGAAAATCTTTGTTGAATGAGTGAGCATAATGATATTTTTTTCACAGATTTATGATGGATATCCATATATATAAAATTATCGTCAAAGCAATAAAGCTCATCATTCAGTAGCTGCTCTATAGGAACTATTCTTAAAACACTCAAACACAAAGAAGTACCACATAAAGGGTAATTTAGGACATGGGCTCAAGCTCAGGCTATCTGGGTTTGAAATCCCAGCTCTGCCTTTACTACCCATGCAATCTTGGGCAAGTTGATCATTTTTCCAAGGCTCTGTTTTCTCATCTTCAAAATAAGGATAATAAAGGCAACTTACAACAATTCTAACAAATGCATGTAAAGTCCTTAACTAGGTATCTGGCACAGAGTAAGCATTCAGTAAATATTAGATACATTTTCTTTTTATTGTAGAAACGCAGAAGGCTCTGTACAGTGTGTTCGAATTTGAAAGAAGACTAAATACAGTCTTATTTTAGTCTAAATTATGATGAAGATATGTCATTATTTAATTCTGTTATTTCAGTAGAAAAGCCAATATTGCTATTACAGACAAGATAAATATTAAGAGTTCAGTCAAGGTCAACAAATCCTTTGTGAGGTACCAAATATGGCATTCACATTCAAGAGGCAGAACTGGACTAGAACTAATGATTCTTAAATTGCTCCCCCAAAACATCCCCACAATAAATGTCTCCTAAAGTCCACTCCCCAAAACAACTGAGAAGGTAGTGAGTAGGCAGGGGCCCCCATAAAGCTAAATATTCTCTGGAGTTTCCTGAGTTATATTATAGTTTTATGTGAATTTTCATATTGTATCCATGGCTGATTTAACATAAAAATAATGTGGTTATTAGAAAACCTTGATATTTTTTGTTAGATCAACTATAGATATATTATCCAGTGTCTTCGAGGCATATTCCTATTTCGGAGCACACTAGGCTAGACAAAAGGTCTAGAAAGCAGTTCGGCTCTAATAAAAGGCTTGGAGGTGAGAGGCAGACTTGCAACCAGTCATGCGTTCTGGCTTCTTGAAAGCTGTTTTTATTGAGTTCAACTATAAAAGCACTTGAATATCAAATAGTAAGAAAAGATGAATCAATAATTATTTCTGGCAAAGCAATTTGTCAACCAGCATTGAACTAATTTTTATCAAAACCTGGCTCAATGAACTTGAAGAGACGAGCATGGTTTATCATTTACAAAATAAGTAAAATCATAGCTATTTCCTCTGTGTCCACACGATAATTAAAAGAAATACTGTTCTGCCAAGTACAAGGAAAGCCAGAAAGACATATCAATTTAAGCTGGCAATGGGGTGGTGGTTACTGTTGTGATTGTGTCCAGTCTTATGGTGACAGACCCTAGGGGAGATGTTATCAGCATTAACTAAACAAGTAGAGTTAAAGTACATATACTGTATCCCTCTTTTCAAGAACTACCTTGAACAATTTCAAAGGGCTAAGCTAGTGGGCAGGCCTGAATTGATACACTTCAGGCAAAAGGCCTTCAACAGATGCTCCTTTGTCAGGATAAGGGGCCTAAGCCTCTTTCTAGATCAATTGTGATGCCCTAGTCCCTGAGGGCATCTCCACAAAACTTCAGACATCCCAATGACAGGAGGTGGCTATTGTGCCTCTAATGACTGTGAGACTCAGGAAATAAAGGACCACAGAAAGCAAGAGCACACTTGCTGTGAAAATGTCCCTTTTGTCTTGGACACATGAAAGGGAGACTTACTGACCAAGAGATGCAGGAAGAAAAAGTCAATAACTGATACGGTTCCTTGGCTGAGAGTTACTTGTATCACTTCCCTTAATCTTTACAAACTCCCGCCCCACCACCAACTTCTGGAAAGTACACTGTCTTTCAAAGGCAGACTACTTAAAAAAAAAAAAAATTCAGCAATTTTAGGTACTTGCAGGGCAGCTGAGGCTGCTTCCTAATTAGTAGGCTGAAGTTATTTCAAAGTTTAGTAGGGTGACCTCAGTGGATGGCCAACTAGTTCTACAGTGCCTCGTGCTTCCTCAGTTCCAATTCTGGAAGTCTCACGCAAAATGGGAAAGTCCTTCCTTCCAAAGAAGGATCCCTTTTGTCAAATTAATACTCAGACCAAAGATGGCCTCTTTTAAAAGACAGATTTCTACTTATTCTCCTGAAGTAATTAAGAAAAGAGACACCAGCAAAGACACCCGCCTCCTGCAATCACAACCGCCTCCAAAAAACGTCAGCTGTGGCACAGAGAGGATTCCTGTTGCTTCAGGAAAAAGCCATTTTACACAGCAAAGCTAAGTATCAGATATGAAATTTCCATGGGAAGAAAAAAAAATAGCAAAAGAGACAGTGTCAAGTGCCTACAGAAAGTCTCCCTCTCCGGTTTCTCACTGTCTGCTTTTTCAAACTCAAGTTGAAAGCGATGTTTTGTGTTCAAAGATTTAGAACTTGCCAGTACATATCTGAGCACCTGCTGATGCTGGGAAATCCACATTTTCACCCGTTGAATGTGTGAAGTAGATAGTTTCAAATTAAAAATCACCACTTCGTGTCATTTCCATGCTCAGTGCAGATCTGATAGGCAGCTCACCAATCTGTAGCTCCTAATTAATACACTTGCTTAATTCCACAAACCCCGGCTCTTCACACAGAGGGTTTAGTTACACCTCTTCTATTAAATTTTACCTACTGCTGACATCTGAATATCTTTCTTAAGGAGGCAAGGGACTAGAGCACACACGTTAGATCCTAAGCTCAGATGTTTGGGTGTTCAGATTCCATGCCCAGCTTCGCGGCTTTTGATAAATTACATTGCCCACCGGTACTTTCATCTTCTCATTCAAAAGGAATATATATTAAAAAAGGGTCTCCCTACCTAGATAGAATATTTAAAATATTCTGTTTGAAGAGAAAAAAACTAAGAATCTTAAGGAAGTAGGTTATTAAATACAGAGAGAAAGCCTTTACATTCAATAAGTTGATAATATAGTATAGTTAAGCAGGCACGCATGCACATAAAAATGCAAAATTGAAAATAAAATTTTAGTAATTTCATACAAGCCTATTCGAAAGGGAAGCTGTAAAGACTAAACACTAAATGGTGGGAAGGCACACACTTCTAAAGGTATTAGGAAACCCATATTTATATCTATGTAAAATTTTTAGCCTTTGCTTGTGATTATATAATATTTTTCACCTGGTCTCGACTGAAGGTTTAATACAGAAAGAATCTCTACTCCTGCTGCTCTGATTATATCCCCAGAACTTAATACAGTGCATAGGGTGTACAATTGAAAAATATTGATCCAATCAATCCTTCTGCAGATATCTACAACTGAGGCCATGGTGCTTATGATCAAGGGCTCTGAGTTCAAATTACCAAGATTTAAATCCCAGAACCAGTACTTAGTAGTTGGTTCTGAGCCCCTGGACTGGTGGCTTAACATTTTTAAGTGACATCCCCCTCACTGGTCAAATGAGATATTAATATAGTTATTAGCACAGTCTCTAACTCATAGTAAGCACTCAGTATATGCCAACAATTAGGCTTATGTCCCTAAACAAATATCAACCTCTCTACCTACCTGATCCTCCTTCCTAGGCTCCTGATTGCTGGTCTTGTTCGTTCTGATCATCCACCCCCAGGAGGAGGCCAGGGCATCAGAGAAGCTTATCAGTTGAGAAAGTCAGCAGGAGAGGCCATTGTAGCTTAGCCTTGAAGCTACCTGGGAATAATGGACTCATGAGGTCATAGTAAAACGTAAGAAAAAAATCACAGGATCAGGGAACGAAGGCCCTTGTTCTTAGGTTGTGAGGATTAAAGCACATAGGCTAGAGCTAGCACTCAGTAAAATATAATTACTGTTGTAAGTATTTTTATGATTAGATTATTGTATGTTGAGGAAACAGAAAAAGACATGGCAGCCATAGGAGTAGACGGGCCTCACCCAGGCTTCCTCAGAATCAGTGGATCCCATCAGGTATGGGAGAAGGAAAAAAAAAAAAAAAAAAACCAGGGCCTTCGGAGCTACAAATAGAAACTGCCAGAAATAGCCAGGAGAAATAAAAGTAGAAGGGGTGTTTTTATAATTCATTCATTCATTCATTCATTCATTTGACAATTTCAGAGTGCTTGCTCTGTGCCAGCTACTATTCCAGGCACCTGAGAGAACAAGTAAAAAAAACAGATAAATCTCTGTCAAACTGGAACTTACATTTTTTAAAGAGAAATAGGCAATAAATAACAATAATATATTTTAAAATCTATGATATGGCTAGGTGGCGGTAAGGCCTATGAAGAAAAATGAGGGAAGGTGAATGAAGGTGTGGGGAGAGGATTATAATTTTAGAAAGGCATATCAAGTATGGCCTCACAGAGAAAGTAACATTTGAACAAAGACCTAAAACAGGTGAGAGACACACTGAGTTGCAATATCAAGGGAAAATGCATTAGAGGCAAAAGAAAAAGTCCAAGTGCCTGGGGTTGAAATGAGGCTGGTAGGTCAGAGGCAGAGTACACTAGGGTGAGAACTACAGAATATGGGCTCAGAGATAAAATGGGGACATGGGTTCTTTTTACTCTGACTGAGCTGGGAAGCTATTGGTTGTTTTTAAATAGGGAAATGATGGGACCTCACTTGTAAGTTAACAGGGTAACTCTGGTTGGTCTGTTGAGTATACCATAGTGAGCAAAGGTAGAAGTCAAGAGACAAGTTAGGAGGTTATTGCCAGAATTTTGGTAAGAGGGGATGGTGGCACTAACCAGGGTGGTAAAGTAGTGAGAAATAGTTGAATTCTGTGTATAAATTGAAGATACAGCCAAATAGAATGTGCTGATGAATTAAAAGTGGGGTATGAAAAAACAAAAGGATCAAGAATGACACCAAAGTTTTGGCTTGACCAATTGAAGGAACAGTTTCCACTAAATCAAAGAAAACTACAAAAGAAGCAGGTTGAGTGAGGAAGGAAGGAGGCCGGACGTTCGGTTTTGGACAGGTTAAGACTGATGTGTCTAGTAGATGTTCTAGTGGGCAGTTAGTCAGCAGAGTCTAGAGTTCTGAGAAGCAGTTTGAGCTGGAGATAAAAACAAGGATGTCTTAAGCATTCTTAAAGTCATGACTTTGATGAAATCACCAAAGAAGCAAATGTGACTAGAGAAGAGATCTGAAGCTGAATCTTGAAGCATTTCGATGTTTAGAGATCAGAAAGATGAAGAGAAAGAGCAAAACACTGAGAGGCAACCAAACAAAAAGGAGGACAGCCAGAGAATTTGGTATCCTGGAAGCCAAGTGAAGAGAGTGTTCAGAGAAAGGGAGAGCGAGGACCTGGATCAGATGCTCTGGAGAGGTTAGACGAGGAGGACAACTGAGAATTGAGCACTGGGTTTCACCACGTGGAGGTCACTGGGAACCTTAGCACCCACAGTTTTGATGAAAAGAATGAGGTGGCAGAACCTCATTATAATAATAATAATTATTATTATTATTCTAATTATAATTATTATTATAAGGACAGGAGTTAGAAGTAAAAGAAAACAAAACTTCAAGAAGTTTTGATGTACAGAAGAAGCAGTGAAATGGGGCAAGATCTAGACTGGAAAGTGGGATCAAAAGAGGATGATTGTGATTTTATTAACTTGGGAAAATGCCAGCCGGCTGCATGTTGATGAGAATGACCAGGTAGAAAGGGTAAGTTGATAATGAGAGAGTGATCAGAGAATTCTGTGGGTGGAGGCTCATATAAGATTTTGATATTCTGAGCCTTTTGTAACCACAGGGTAAATAAATAGTACAACTAAGTTATGGGATGCTTCAAGGTTGCGAGTTACAGCCACATTCACAAGTGTGCAAATCACATGGCTCAGCATAGCAGAAGTTATTAGGTCAGAACTTCCCTTCACATTTTTAAGATTCAAGCGATCTAATTATGCTAGCCAAAGCAATATTAAAAAGGATAAATGTTTTTATTTTTTACTCTTCCTCATCTCTTTCAAGAATGATAGTATTTAAAATAGCATACTAGGGTAATCTAACTCTAAAATATTTTAAGTTCCTTAACAGAGAATTTAAAAAAAAAATTAAAGTATGTGACAAGATGCCTATGATGGCAAAGATTAACCATTAAATAGAGGTAATTAAAATTTTTATGCCAGCACCTTTGATATCAAATAGTAGAGTCAGAATATTTTATTGAAGCATATTTTCTTAAATGAATCATTAGTAGTGCATCCTTAATTATGTAAATTTGGGTCCAGAAGGGACCCCTATTAGGCATAGGAGAGAGGACAGGGAAGGAAAAAGTATGTAAGAGAAGATTTCATAGACGTTTGCTGTTTCTTTGGCATTTCAAATTGGCCACAAGATATAAGGAGGTTCTGTTTTGATAAGAAGGCTAAAGATTCTGGGAAGAAGAAAACCCAAGCTCTGTAGCCTAAGATTTAACAACACAGAACAGTACACAGGACACCCTACCCAAGATTCATTGTCAGACATGGTCCATGTGTCTTCCCAAAGTCATATACTTGAAGGATACCAGGTTGGTGACCCTGGGTCAATAAAAAGGCTGAAGGTTCATGGGTAAAAATGATATCAGGACAAGGCTGATAGTGGAAGTACCACAGAAGAAGCCATTGCCAAGGTATGACTTGGGTGGGGGTGGGGAGAACTTCTGCTGATGTGGAGTGTGAAGCATAATGAAACCTTGGAGTTTGCGGTAGAGAGTACCATGGCTTAGCCAATATCTGGACCACCAAGGACATCATGAATAGGTCTCTGTGTGATGGTGCAGGACTTGTCTCCATCAGTGACACCATGTGGCATCATCCAAAGGCTATAGCAGGAGTGAACAGATCAGACTCTAGGGCTCTCCAAAGTTAACTTTTACAGCCAAGACAGACCACTTTGACCAAGTAATTTGTTTCCTCCTTCCCTCCCCTCGCCTTCCTTTTTAAACAGTTGAGATTATAGGAATGGGTAAGACCTTTAAAAGGACAGCTAGGGTTTCCTAGTGACAGTTCCCTGAATACATAATATTCTCTCCGTGTCTGTGTGTTTGGGTATAGTATTAAATGATATAGCATTAAACGAGTTAGTGTGATCATATTTACCTTTGAGTTGGTGAAACAGGTCATATAAGCTATAATGAAGTAAATATTTTGAATAAAGGAGTGAATTTATCAAAATCCACATTTAAAAATATTGGTTCTCTTTCTTTCCACTCTCCCTATCTTAAGCATATTTGTAATTCACCCCTCTTTATTTGATTGTTTAGTGAAACACACACACACACACACACACACACACACTCTCTCTCTCTCTCTCTCTCTCTCTCTCTCTCTCTCTCTCTCCCTCCCTCCCTCCCTCCCTCTCTCTCTCTGAGGATGTTCTTAAAAGATACTGACACATTTATGAACATGAAATAAAATTCTTGTGTAATAGGTCAAAATGAAAAGACGACAAAAATAATAAAAGATGTTTGAGTATTTAAATATTGGTTTCTTCTCTCACTTTGTCAGTGACTGCCAGTACCCATCTCTAAATTTTGTACCATGGATATATTTAATATATGGTAAACATGTAATACATGGCATAAAAAGCATTCCCTGTGTACTGCTATATTAAGTAACAATGGATAACAAATTCCAAAACGGGACTGAATACAGTATCTTCATTTTCCTACCACCTTATGAGACACCACTCTAGATGAGATGTGGCTCCTTTGTAATTTCTCTATAACTATTCTATCACATTAAACTCCAGTCTTTCCTCTTCTGCTTTTCTTCTGGCACCTCATTTTAAATCAAATATTTCATTGATGAATTTTTTTAAAAGCATAATTCATAATTACAAATGATTTCAACTACAAAAGTGAAGAGCCTTTTGTGACAAAGAGAACCAGAAATGAAAAGCTCATACAAAAAGCCCTTCGTGTGTTGCATTTCCATAAAGTACAGAATAATAGGGATTCTATTCACTTCAATACAAATCAGAAAGGAAATCCTATTTTCAAAAAAAGTCTGAAAAATAAAAATGCTAGATATTTTCTCTCTGGGAATCATAACTCTTGGTAAACAGTGTTGAACATGAGAAAGAACTCAGACTTGGTATTAGAAAACAGAGGATTCTATCTCCAGCTTTGTGATTCAAGGCTGGTCACTTACACCCTCTAAAGCGACTTAACTGTAAAATAAGGGATGAGACCAGTTAGTTCTTAAGTCTAAGGTTGCGTGAAATCTATCTACAGGTTGTGTGTGTGTGCATGTGTGTGTGTTTTCTTCACAACACCACTATGAGCTATAAGCAACTTTTCAATATCCTTTACCTTGCTTAGACATTTAACTTCTCAAACGTTGGGAAAGTTCAAAATTATGTCATACATCAAGACTTATTAAAGGATGAGATGAGACAGCCTAACTTATTTTTTAAACCGGAATATCACTAGACAGATTTAAAACTGTATTGTATAAACATTTCACCTAATATATAATATATAACATAATAATAAAGTTGGTACACAAAGTTAATATAAAAATATCTGGCATTTTGAATAATCTTTACTATGTCTCAAATGTGTTCTGGGGAAAGAGGCTGCTGTCCACCATTACTATCCTAGACAACAATGTTTTCACATTTCACATGAAGGCATCAGAAAATATGCAATATTCATTATTAATAAACACCTGGGTATCTGTTTGAGATGAATGCGGAAAAACACAGTATGATGTATATGTTACACTTGAAACACTAATAATAGTAATATATGTTGTTATAAAATTAATGTTATTTGTCATTAATTTCCAACAGTACCAACATGTAATAGATCACCTACTTAAATCTAATATATGAGTCCTAAGAATAAATTCTCCAGAAATATTTGAAAGCTCTACCCTTAGATAAATATTATTTTCAGAAATGAACACCTCCACTGTATTTAAATAAATATAATGTGGAAATCTGTTCTCAACAGAGAACAAGGTACAGAGTGGCAATTCTCTTTAATACTGCGACAGTAATGACCAGCCAGAACAAGTTTATAGAACATTGATACAAGTTACGTAGAGATCCTGATTGAAGCTACTAATTTGAATCATCTCCGGAGATTTTAATGACAAGACTAGATATAAAAACAAGACGAGCATGTCTAAATAACAACTCGTGGTTCAATTTGGGGGCCAGGGCTACGTGTGCACGTGTATGCATGTGCAATGAATCTGTATGCACTGGTGTGCATGTGTGTGTGCATGGGAACACAACACTTTCTCCATGTCACAGGACACCTGCCAACTCCTCTTTATCAACAAAACATATAACTACCCCCAAATAAGAGCAGCTAAGCTCTTGTAGAACATGACACATTGAATCAGCTCAGATTTTAGTATTTCAAATTATTCCCTGGAATTAATTCACTAAATAACCCAGGCAGTCAAAGCACAGATCCATTAGGCTCAGTGGAACACATTCTTTAAATGTTAGTGCCATACAATGAATATTTGATAAGTACACCATTAATAAATCTTGGTGTGACATAATTGATATGTGGATGTTTAATGACAATTCCAAATGATGTAGCACATGGCATCTATCCGTCCCTCAATCATCGCACAGGCTGCCCCTGAACCATGCGATGGGTACAATTGGAAAGGCAAAGTCTGATCTTCATTAGTGCTATCTGTAAAAGGTTTTCATTACAAGATAAATGATTATGGTCTGCCTTTATTAATTAAGCATGCATTTCCGCAGACCAAAGTAATTGAATAAAATAGCCGGTAGCTTTTAAACTACATAAAATCATTATGTCGTCGCAAAAACAGATTCCACCTTTATTCCATGCTTTTAACCACCTATTTACTTTGAGAATGTACAACAACTGAATTTAAAGCACTGTGAATACTGACTGAACTTCATGTACAAGAATATTTTCCTCTGACATCTTGCTTCATGACTGTCATGATAAACCAATTTCCCTTTCCTTTCATATAATCATCTCAAATTCAGCCTGAATCTATTCCTAACCTTGCAATGGCATAACCCCAGAATACGGACAGGTCGACAACAGCAGCATTGGTGCTAATGGAAATGAAGTGACTTGTTGCATCTCGAAAGAGAATTAGTGGCTACAAAACAGGTTACTAGAAATCCTCTATTCTCTTGTTATGGGATCACACATAGAAAAGAAACTAATCACTCATGCTCAAATATTTAAAGTCCTTCTTTATTCTGGAGTCAGGAAGGATGCTTAGAACATGACTGATATGTCAACATAACAGTTCTCTTTCTAGATGTGACTGTTTCAGCGAGAAAAATAAGGCTTCTTAGAACATCGACTTTGAAGCTTAAAAAAATACACTAAGGAAGGAATCCCTGGATATTTTTTCTTACTATGACTTTTTCACATGTGCTGGATTTAGGAGCAAAGAGCTATAAAATAACATCAGTAAATTTTGTAGTCATGTATGAAAAAATCATTTTTGAGATAGTCTGATACACTGGAGCCCATGAAAGCGAAGAATAAAATCTACTCAATAGAAGACAAATGTCTTAGTACTCACAAAATCATCTGAGAATAACTTTGCCAAGTAAAGCTAAAATATATATGTACAGGGTGATCCACAATGAAGAGCCTAAGATTAATTTTATAATATCAGAGAATATTCTGGCAACGAGTCAATTTTTTTCTCCCTAATTCCGCTATGTACTATTTTAGTTTGTAATCACTAGCAGAAATAATCATATTGTTAAATTAATTCTACTTCTATTAACTATGATCACTATACAGTTCACCAACTTACTCTATTAACAGAAATTGGAAGCTTGACCCTCACCTTGTCTAAAAAACTTTTATTTGTAATGTTATTACTTGCATTTATTGGTAATTACTTTGATCCTTTATGATTATGCTATTGATTCTTTAGCATGCCTTTCAATGAAAGCATTAACAAACATGTAGCTCTGAAGGTGATGTTTTAATTTCATTTTCTAACATTTTTAAGGATCCGACACTAACTCTGACTGTACTACTTCCAATCACCATAAAGAGAAAAAGCATTGTCATAGTTTATTGTCTGCACTTCCATCGTAATGGCAAGGCTGCTGGTAATAGAGTACTACAGCATGCAATTCCTACATGGCTAAAAATACCACTAGACTATTCAAATGATTCATTTTGCATTAGTGCAATTGTTTCCAAGTGTGCTTCATCCTATTTTATTCATCCTATTTTCTTCTTGGTGTAGCATTAACCATTAAACTCTATATTATGAATGTAATTTATAAAGTTAAAATTCCTTTATAAAGTTATTAAGGCCTGCCATACCTTTTATGCTCATTTTGATTCTTAAAAAAAAAAAAAAAAAAAAAGAACAGATTTCTAACATAGATTTAGAGATAATTCTAATTTAATTTCATTTATTTTTTTTGTTTTATATTTCAGATACCAGAATCTCCATATATATATTTCAGTGTATACCTTCTCTTAAATTTCAGCTGAGATCTCTTTGCTATATAATCTATTCTTCCTCCCTGATCATTCAAAGGTAGCAGATAACTATCTTACTTTTGAGCCACTTGGTCTTTACTTAAGACCTACTACTGTTTTGGGTTCTCTCTTCTTCTTCCTAGTCCCAAGCAGGTTGGATCTTTCACTAACCAGCTACATGACCTGAAGCATACATCTTTGTCTCAGTAAGTAATGGTTTCTGCAGGTGTAAAATGATGAAGTTTGACAAGGACGTAGGGATTCTAAATGAATCACACCTGGCCTGTAGCCTTTAATTCCCTGTGTTACACATAGAAAGACCCAGGTGAAAATCAGGGCTTGTAGTGGAATAGTTAAGCATGGCTGGGTTGGAATCCCAACTTCTCTATTTAGTAGCTCTGTGATCCTGGGCAACTTACTTAACCTCTATGTGTCAATGTTTTTTCAACTGTAAAACGGGGTTACTAGTCCATATTCCACAGAGTTTGTTATGAGGATTAAAATTAGCAAATATATTTGAGGGATTGAGACAGTGTGTGGCACATGGTAAGCACTCAGTGAATGAATGTCAGCTATTCTGGAGTCCCAAAGAATTGAAAAGATGTGTGGAACCCTCTCTTTCATATGTAAGTCAAAAACAAAATTCTGATGTCTCCACGTGTTAAGTTTTAGTTATGATTTGAAACACTAAAAATAATCAAACTTTTTAAAAAGTTAACGTTCTTTTTCTGCCCCAGTTTTGCTGGTATTCTAAGCCAGAACTTCCTGAGCACGTGCCGTGTTATATAGCAATGTGCTATATGAATGAGTGACAGGTGAGCTGTCCCTTAGTGTGTCATACGACCAATAAAATTTTCTGCATGTACTATAACATGAATCACTATTCTGAGAACTTTCTTAGATTCTTATCACAAAACCTAGTACTGGCAACACTGGCAGCCCACACTTATCCATTCCTGAAACAGTGACCCTCCTCTTTGAATGCAAAAGTATCTGCCTCCAAAAGAATCTGGGTGGAAAATTAGGAGCAAAGGAGGAAATGGTGAAGACAATGGATCAATACACCCACCCTTCCAGTATAGATTAGGATACTGGAGACATGTTTATGAGTAATATAAGCCAAGAAGAATGCAAAGGTTACTTTCAAATATTAGGGAGGAAAAAAATGATAATAGAATAAAAACACACAAGGCATATTAAAGTTATTAATATTTTATTAGAGCTCTGAATTTGCCTGAAATATATATAAGTATGGTTTTATTTGTATAATATTAGGGGAATATATTTCTACCTAAAGCAAAATTTCCAGATAACCAAACATTGTGCTAAATCTCAAAACTTCTGAACATTTATCTATTTTTGGATTTTTTTAAGTATCTGCCAAAGCTTTAGTCCAGTCCTTGGGAAACCAGCTTATCTGTAGCTTCTGTTTAGTGGGTTATCAGAATCAGATGAGATAACTAAACCCACTTACTTCCTGTATCTGCAAATTAGGGCAGGAACAGGTAATTAATTCAGAGCTGACAAACCATAGGATAATCAGAAAACTATGACACTACCAATGTGAAAAGATGAACTGGAAAAACTTCTTGGAATTGTATCAGAAAAAAAAAAAAAGAGAGAGAATAAGAGAAGAAGTTCAAACCAAAAGGAGGCCTTGATAAGAGTCCAAAGAAATAATGGCAGACCAAGATGATGAAGGATCAGAATCAGGAAGAAACAGGAATCATACACAAAAGAAAAAGATACCAGGGACCTACAGAAGAGAGATACAGTACCAAGTGCATGGGCTAACTCAGTTTCTGACCACTTTTACTTTTTTATTTGCAATCTCTAATCCCTAGGCACATAATACTAGTGAGTGTAAACACACACTGACACACACACACACACACATTTCTCTTGGAATGTATTTAGGGGCTCTATTACTTACAACCGAAAAGCCCAAGTAAAACACCAGTTTCACTGAAATAGATTACAAACTGTCTTCTTATTGAACGGAGTACAGTAAACCTACTTTCACCTTCTCTCGATGGCCCAGGGCCATCATTACTGACAACCAGGGCAAGGTGGTATAACACAGCAATGCTTCCTGGGCTGCTGGGTGTGCAAGGTTCTTTATCTCTCCCCTAAATGGCCATAGAAATGATGCTTTTTGAATCCTTAGACTCCTATATGTGGTTTTTCAATCTCTTCCATTACCATAAATCTGTTTGCCTGTAACAGCTTTCTTTCTAACTTTCTGCCTCTAATCTTCTGGAGGCTGAGAAACAAGATAACCAAGCTTGATGGATTCCTGGGTAAAATAAGAATATAGCTCATATACCCTAGGTTACAGCCTCAAAATATGATATCTGTATCCAGTAAAATCCTGACAAGTGGAAAGGAGTGGAGAAGAGACATACTCTGGGCCTGGTGCTGTTCTAAGAAGCTGTCCGCCAGTTCCCTCGGTCACAGATATTTGACTCCCAACATTCTCACAGTAAAACTAATGTTTCATATTGTTATTTCAACAACAGACAATGCCACCCAAAGCTTTAGTAACCAAGGAAACAATTTTAATATCTTTATATTTAAAAATTGATTTCAAAAGCAAAATAAACACATCCAGATCATATTTCTAAAATAAAGTCAGATAGCCAAATAATTTCCTTGAACTATTAAATAATTTTTCATTTTTTATTGATCCCTCTTCACATTAAATCTGCTCTGCCTTAATGGGCATTGGCTATTTACAATCCTCTAGGTAAACTACAGTGGCAACAACTTTCTCAAATGGTGAAACTGCGTTACATGATTCACTCATAAATAACATATTTACAGAATTCCTATCATGTCCCAACAGTAATGTCCTAGCCAGGCCCAGGGAGGTACTGACGAACAAACCTAACAAGGTCCCAGCCTGTATGAGGCTTACATTATATTCAAAATACTACAGGCAATTGTGGTTTAATGATTTAGTTGTGCCACACCAAGGAGATATCCCCTGAGGTGACATTTCACCAAATAGTTTAATTCATTGTTCAAACCAGAACACTTTTGAGACTAAAACTGGCATTGTGAATAATTATACGGTCATTAGATATGGCTGGACCATCTAGGGAAAACCAGATAAATGGTCGCCTCATCTGTAGATCAATGCCTGGCACACAGTAGATGCTCAATAAGCATTCACTGAATAAGTTAAAAAGGTATGAATAAAAGGACCATCCAACTAAATATTAATGAAAATAGCAATTATTATTTGACCAACTTTTCATTCTTTCTGTCATTCACATCAGTAAGTTTAATCAGATCTTAGTTACTTCCTATCTGTCTTGCCATAAAAATGATGAAATAATGTGGCTATTGGCCAACACTCCTAAAGGATCACTTAGCAAAATTATAAGGGATGGAAGGCAGTTCTATTCTATTTAAGTCTCTGAGAAGCTTGTTTTTGAAAATTTTCTGTCTTCCATAATAGGTTCTTTCCCCAGCTGAATATTGACCATTTGGTTAAATTATTATTTGTTATTCATTTTAATATATTAGATTTACTGGAGTACAGTCCCAAATAAGGCTCTAATTGAGACAAAAAGATCACTCCCAACTGTTCTTCCTTTAAAGCTCTGCTCAAGTGTCATCATTTCATTGCTATTTCCCTTCCCTCTGAACTAGGAGCAAATGCTGCAGTATCATCACTTCTACCTGGGCTTTGAAACTATCATTCAAAATTTACGTATACTAAGTCATTCAGGAAACATAAATATAAAGATATTAAAATATATATTAAAATTTTATAAAAATATAGATATTAAGAGTCTCTAAGGACTCTTAAGTTAGCATCCATGAACGTGTTTCAAAGTGACGACAAATCCCTTAAACTATATGCATAATCTTCTTTATAAGTACATTTTTTTTTCCTAAGGAAAATTCCAAAGCTTTTGTCTAATTTTCAATAAGATCTGAGATTAAGACTAACATTCTAAAGAAAGAAACTAGTAAACATTAATTTCTCTATTTTACTTCCCATGAAACTATTCTCCAAATTCATTTCAATGCATTTGGCAAGTCACTTGGGATACCTAGGGTGAGAGGTATGACCATTAGGTGAGAAGAAAGAGTTATACCACTATGAATGACCTGGGAATATACTATATGGAAACTACATATAAGGATTATGTCCACAACATTTTACTACTGCCATTCTGATATGAACACTCAGAATCTCATCTGTGAAATGTACTGATCTCTTACGAAAGGCAGTTATACCTGCTCCCCCCCACCCCATCCACCACCACCACCCACCCTCATAGCCCATGTCAATCAATTCTGGGCAGATAAATCTTACAAACTCTTTCCTCAGAGTCTTCAAAAGTCTTATAGACTCTATTCCCCTTGGAAAAAATCCAAAATTCTTAGCCAGCTATTAAAATCTCTCCATAAGCTTATCTAACACTATTTCTTTTCATGAACATTCTGCCTTCTCGAAAGTATATTCTTTATCCACCAAACAAAACATTCTACATCCAAGATTAGACTGGCATATCTCGCCAGTTCCCAGACTTGAATATCTTCCATTCTCATGAGATTGAGCTAGCCCATCCTTGGAGGTCCAAATAAGTAGCCCTTCCTCTGTGAGGCATCTCCCACCGCCTGGCATACTGCTGTCCTGTGTCTCTCAACTCATAATGGCAACTATTCCCTGCCACAGAACCACTGACCCTTAACACATGCTGCCTGGTATATATACATATATCTCCTTTAAATTGTATGTTCAGTCTTCCCAACTACGCTAAAGATTTCTGGGAGGCAAAAGCCATTAGACACCCTTTTATTCCCTTGCTATCTTTAGCACTGGCTATTTATTGATGACATTATTTGAAACTAATATCAAAGGGTTAAAAGGCTAGACCAAGATGGGGGGATCTTTATTATGAAGAAGTCATTTTGTTTCTTTTGAAATCCCGAGGCATGCTAAGGGGTCCCTGGTGTCTCTTCCATCTGTAAGTAATATTTTGTTTTCATAGGAGGACTGAAGTCTTTAAGGTCCTTTTAAGAATATGGAGAAGAGAATTGCTTTAAAATTGTTCTGAGGTTATTACTGTGAACAGCGTAACTCTCTCAGAACGACTCAGACAGAACTGAGGATGAAAACTAGCAAACAGTGCTCCTGAGACTATAACACAAAAACCAATCAATTGAATTCAAATGTCTCTCTGGGCATTATGCTAAATCTAATATAACCCCACGATTTAAAATTGGAGACAAGGTTCTACTCAACTCTCCTCAAAATGAACTGCTAAGGAGATGAAGAATCTCTGTGGGTCGGGTGAGTTTGCTCTGCACTTTTTTTTTTTTGTTAGTTTTAAGTATACAGTACATTGGTTAGACATTTATATAGTTTATAAAATGATTCCCCTAATTTCTAACACCCTTAATGGCATTGTAGATTTGGGGGATCATGCAGGTTCTAGATAAACAGTGTACACAGTTTCAAACATGCTAAAAAATTTATTATCATCTTCCATTTTCAAACCAAGTTAAAATGAACATTAGGCTGTTATGTAGGGAGAAAAGAGGTTTTAAAGTTACAAAAAGTGCTGAGGAGGTTGCGGGCTATGGTCTCTACATCCTTCTACTATAGGAGACACAAGAGTCACCACTATCTCTTAGCCACCACCCTCCTCCAACAGACTTGCAACACTAGATTCCCAAATTAGGGGTCAATTACTAGAAAGTCAGGAGTTCTGGGTAAATATCTCAAGGGCTACACTGAATCTTAATTCCCAAGCACAGCATCATTTGGTCTGAGTCTCTTTCGTCTTTTCATTTCATTGAAATATTCCCCACTCACATATTCAAAATCCATTCTCGAGTTAGAGAAACTGAATATCTGAACATATTATTACCTTCAGGAGAGAACACACACAGAGAGACCCAAGTAGAGAAATAACAGATAAACAACATTTAAAATTTGCATTTGAAGAGCACACAATATATGTGAATTTATAAAGCAGGTGTATTTATAAAGAATTATGCAGTCTCCTTACAGTATTTTTCTCAGTATTTGTGTCTGCATAATGATGCCATGAAGAGAGAGGTAAATAAGTGCAGCTGCAGGATTCTTTGTGAATAATCTTCTTGGAAAATCAAATATCGTTGGCAATACTCCTGCTGTTCCCAAACCTACTTTTTAAATCAGAGACAGCGGTAACCACTGCACTCATCGGAAATTGTTATTATTATTAGTTGTTGGCATTATTCTTATGTTGAGTGGAGTAACCATAAATTCTCTTGAATGGAACAGTTACTTAGGGATTGAACTAAAAGTTATCACCCTGCTCTTTTTACTTGTTTGGTTTTCTCTCTTTTTTTTTTTCTGCAATAATGTCCTTATTACAATTGTTCAATAGCTCTCCTACATTTGCCCTGCACTGCATGTCCCACCCTCACTAAACTCAATCACTGTTAAAAAAAAGAAAAGCATCATTGCTTTTGTAAATTAAAAGAAATTAGTAACCTGCTTATAATATATCCAATAACCTCACTGAGGCATATTATTTTAGAATTATACAGTGATTCACTATGTTTGTAATTGCTGGATTATCGACCAAAGAAACTGTGTTTGCTCTTGACCACACTTAAGGTTTGAATTTATTCTAATTTAAAACTTTAGGTGGTCAACTGTTCTCTCTCAGATCACTCTGCCACTGAGTCTAGCTATCTAGCTGAAGAGTTTCAATAAGTGTTTGAGATGAATACTCAGAAAACACTTTGGAGAACGTAAATATTAGATTTCAAAACAACAGAACATGAGAATGTGGTTTAATACTACACTAAGCCAGAGAAGGAGAAAAAGTATCTTTTGACCCTTCCCTCTTGATAAAAATAGTTAGTTATTCCATATTCAAATGCAAAATAAAATGTCAAACATTAAATCTGTTTTTTTGTGTGTGTGGTGGGGGAGGCTCCTGTTTGCTTTTATCTCAACCTTCTAGCTCAGTGCTCATTAAGCCAGCTGAGAAACACTATTGGTCATGTTTGGCAGGCATTTATTGGCTTTGCTATTGGTTGTTTTTAGCACTGAAATGTGTTATGCTAAAAACAAAAAAAGTTGATTTTATGCTTCTTGGCATAAAAGTCTTCCAATGACGGAGCTATTTCTAATAAGATTAGTTTTTCTTTTAACTTATAATGTTTAGATATTCAAAGTCATATTTTAGCTTATATTTGGAAACTGTGCTAGAGAAAAATAGAAAAACACTTCATTTTAGTGCTGAATTCCTCAGGCCAGTGACTGGATATATGGCAGGCTTGAGGCCTTCTCAGCCGTGGCACAAGCGGCCCCTCTCCAGAAGCCTGTCTGGTCTGATGCCAGTATCTGCCAGCTCCTTATCCTCCTCCTTGGTTAAACAGGCACAGTCATTCCCGACTCTCCAGCCATAACCTGGGTGTCTGTCTCCTCAGTTCTTTCCTTTTCTTCTCTCTTTACCAGTCAGCAGCCAGATCCTGTGAACCCTACTACCATAAATCCATCCCCTTCATTCTTCCAACCTCACCACCTTTATAACCCTCATCGAGTACAACCTGGAATATATATTTCAATACTGGTCCCTCTTTCTCCTGTCTCTGTCTTCATACATGTCATTTGAATGATCATTCTAGAATAAAAAGGTGATGCTTCACCCTACTTGCTATTCTTAAATACTGTCCTTGTAACTATACAATAAAGTCCACACTCCTTAGCACAGAGCTGAATACCTTTCACGACTATAGCGGCTGTCTACATCTCCAGCCTAATCTCCCTCTTTCTCCTCCTCTCTGTTCTTCACGCCCTCCAGTCATGTCAAATTACTTGTAGTTCCTTGAATCAAGATAGGATTTTTCCTCAAGCCCTTTCTTATATGAGTGTGTTCTTTTTGCCAAGAATGCCCCTTTTCTTGACTTTCTGGCAAATTCCTATGCATTCTTCACAACTCCCCTAGAGAAGTCTTTTCTAAGCAGAGATATGCAAGTTTTATTTTTTTCAGTGGCCCCATAATACCAAAGATACATCTCTATTTTAGCTCTTTTCACTTTATTCCAAGTATCTCTTGTGTACTTGGCTCCCTCCACTAGAATATGAGCCCTGGAAAGCCTGGGAGTATGAGCTTTTCACAGAATAGAGCCTTATGTATAGTAGACCTTAGATTCATATTGAATAAATTAATGAAGGCTTGTTAAGGATTGTTCATAAGGGTCATCACTGGATATACCTCATGAATCTAATCATATGGCTGTTTTAATTTTTAGTGTTCCTGATAACACAGCCTCACAGCATTGACTACACTAGTATTTACAGTGACTAGTGGTACTAGCTTAATTTGACTTGTAAATAACTTTTGTTCACCAGTGTAGTCATTTTCGATTATCGATACGCAGTAAGAGTTAGAAAACCACTAAATTAGATGGAATTTAAAGGACCTATCAGTTCAAAATCCAACATGGCCAAGGTACTAAAAGTTATATTTTTTGTCTGTCTTCATTTAGTTAACACAAGTGCTCAGCCTACCTTTCATTAATAACCAACAATTATGAGTTATAATTTTAGCTGAAACATCATTTTGTTGTAGTGTTAGCTTTATTATGACAACTCTACACAGCTTGAACTGTTCTTAATGGATGAGTAGTAGGAGAAGGTCTCTTTTTATAACAAAGATTATGAATGTCACTCTGAGATGTTCACGTTAGAATAGAGTTTAGTCTTCCAAAAGGGACAGAGACATAAAAAAAAATCACATTCCATAACTGTATTACATTCCTTCTCCATCCCCTAAAGGACAGTGTAATACCAAGCTCTAATAATGTTCGTTTGATTGACTCTGCCCAAACAGCCTTTTATCAGGCATAAGTTACTTCTCTATGATGGATGACTATGGTTTATGGTGCAGATCTCATTTGCAAACGGAGTTTGAAAATTCCACTTCACTGGCAGAATTCTGATGAAGCCTGTACCATCATTATTGCACACTAAACTCATTAGAATAAAAAGAAGGAAAGACTAGCTGAGGTTTATGGAGGATTTGCTAATCTCGTTGTATAAGAATAATACATTTAATTTTCCTTTGTGGGACCTGACCCATCTTGAACTTTTGTTTGGTATTGCTTGCCAGATTCCCTTAGGTGCTTAGGGTACTTCCTTTTGTAATTTTAAGGTTAAAGAAGGGCAGTAATCAAATCAAATCCAGCTAGAAAATACCTCTATGGATTCAAATTTTCCAAAATGACTATGTCAGGTTGAAGAGGATGAAAATGCTGGTGTTTAAAAATTCAACAGTAGGCTCTTTGAATAGGAAAGAAAAGGCAATGTAATGTTCAAATAGAAATAATTGTGTTTTGGGTTTGTTTTTGTTTTTGTTTTTGTTTTGAATGGTGGGTGGTAAAATTTAAAACAAAAAATTAAGGTAAAAATAAAATAAATAAGAGCGGATTTCACAGACAGGAGGAAAGAACATTTAAGAAGCTTGGAGGTATACCACACAGACCCATTGATGTACTCTTCTTCACACATGAATCAATACAAACGTTTCTCACTCCTAATATCTCAGCCACTCATCCCATTTTTGTGAGCTTCTTGTTATTCTCATTCCTGATTCACTATCATCCTGCAAGGATTGCTGTTTATTAAAATAAATGGTCTCAGACAAATGAATATTTCTCATGACTTTCCAGCTACTCTAGAAGTCAGTGATAAAAATCAGTGATTTCAAATTCTTGGTGATTTCCACAGGAAATGAATTATAGGAAGATGTTATTGTTTTCTTATGTCCACAGCCTGAAGGCAAACTCAAGAAAGATAAACGTGTCCACGGATTTGTCATTAAGCCCCTATCAATTGATCCCCAGATGGCTATATCAGCACCCATGGTTTATAACAACAGTATATTCAAAGTAGATTTCCATTGTACTATGAAATTACTTGTACCTTTATGGTTTTTGAATTTACATAGTACTCTTGCAGAGGAAGATTCTCCTTTAGCTTTTCTTTTATTGTGCCCTCAATGAACTTCCTTGAAAGAGGGGCCTTGGCATAATTATGGCCAATTCTTATTGGTACAAATCTGCACATGAATCATCAGAGAATGACTGATTTTTCCATATAGCAATGGTGCTTAAGACTCAGAAAGTGTGAAATGAAAAACTTAATGTTCTCCTAACAGTGCAATTTAGAATAATGTCAATATACCACACACTATTTTTTCAAACCTTACATTTAAAAAAATCAAATCAAAATGGCGAGTTCCCATTGTGTGAGACATTTACTATGCAGTATCACTCTCTTCTAACTCATCTCTCAATTGTTGGGGGCACTGAGCAAAAGAAGCTGCACCATTAAATGTCAGCGCTATAATTCACACTCAATGGGCAGGCAAACAGTCCTTTTCACAGGCCTGAAATGAATGGATGTAGAAGCACTATAAATATCAAGCTCACTTATTAAAAACAAAAAGGAAATGATAAAAAGAAAAAAAATCCAAGAGAATCTCACCAAGCTTCTAAGAACTATCCTTATAGATTCTCACTCTGAAGCAGGTGGGTGTGAATGCTCTCTCAGGAGAGATTTTTATACTGAGAGGGTATATTATTCTGTAGGAATTCTCTTGAAGATCCCATCCTTTGTAACTGGCCCTGATGAAAGGCAAGATAGAAGGGGTATGTGGTTCAAATTAGAATCTACTGAGAATTCTGTACTTAGCAGGGCTAGCAATAGCCACATCAAAGAGCAAAATTTGGCGCTTCTTATTCTACATCCTTTTTTCACATTCTCTCTGAAATCCAGCCGTGTTTATGCCTTAATCTCCCAAAGTGTCCCACCTAAACCACACATTTCCCTTCTTTCCTAGAAAACATCTATGCCCCAGTTCTCTATCATCCTTTATTCATTTGTTTATTCATTTACTAACAACTATTTAATGAGAAAATATTTATTGAAAACTCTTTTAGGTTCTGTGGATGCAGAGATGACAAAAGTTATTTTCTGTTGACTGATCCTATCCTATGTCACGTCCCTTAGAGGTCTGTTTTTCAGTAAGGTGAATTAATCGGTGTTAAAGCTTCAATAGAACTTGTTATCTTAAAATGCCAACACCCTGGACCCAATTGCAACCTAGATCCTGTGTGTACCTTTTAACAAGAATTCAGTGTCTTATTCCTGGAGTGACTGATGTGGGAATGCCGAACACAGAAGCAAGGTCGACAATAGCCCATATGCCTCACCTGAAGTAAGGCCATTTTTCATCCTGATATATATTTGAGCTCGAGGCAAAAAACATGGAGGACTAGGGGATTAAGTACTAGGCCTCAAACTGAACTACTGCTAATGTGTTACTGAGTTCTGGATGATGACGTTTCTTCACTTTGAGCTTAAGTTTTCTTCTTGACTCATACGCTCCAACTCTTATTAATCATTGTTATAAAAGACCACCTACATTAAGTCCTGTGATTAGAGAAATTATACAAACATTTGTTTCTTCTTGTTGCACTTCCTTAACCAAATGTGTATTAATTTTTGATCCAATTTTCCTCTTCCATCTTAATCCCATACTTTGTAGGAGCAACTGGAGCTCAGTAACTACAAACAAAATTCGCTATTCCTATGGCTGAAAAGAAGAGTAAAAGTGTTTAGCCACTGCTCACACCTCTTCAATTGATCTCTCCAAGTCTTTCTAGTTTCTGAAGGGTGGGATTATGGGTCCCTTGGCTTTACTGCTGTTTGGTCAAGGCCATTTGTAATTTACCTAACTGTACCTCTGTAACCCATTTACTACATTAATACATTTTATGGCATTTTAGAAGTAGACTATGGGCTAAGCTTAGGGGTAGAGAGTATGATATGATAACAAATTAGTGTTGCTACTTGGAAATCTGAAGTGCTAAGTAAATACATAGCACCACTTTATTATTTTAGCTTCATTCTATTTTGGTGTAAAGAATATGCATTTTAATTTATATCTCAATCTAATTTGAGGACTGTTTTCTAAAATGTTCCTTGTTTATATCAGTGCCTAAATGTAACTTTTTAAAGGTTTTTTTTTTTTTCACATAACTTCAAAACTTTTGTTTGGACCAATTGGTATATAGTGTTTTGAGCCATACGACTAAATCTTGCAGGTTCTTCCAAAGGGAAAATAGTCTGTGAGCTAAGTAGATTATATTAATGTGAAAAATTAATAAACTTCTACTTTGTGGTTTCAGGTGGGCCATTAGAACTGAAACTATCTTTTTTACAACACTCTTAGTAACCAAAACAACATCTGTTGCAACACCACATACTGAAAGAGTGCCTTAGGGTTTCCTTGATTAAAACCAAAAGACTAACCAGAGTGGCAGAATTCCACACTGCTCAAGATCATTTCTGAGTGCCACAAAGTAGCAGCCGCCCATCAACGGCTCTGTGCATGTTAGGAACTCAGCAGAGCCACGGAAACTGTGTGGATGGGGCAGGGAACTGGGGGAGTAAGCAGCCAAATCACAAAGAAACTCCAGCCCCTGGGTCTATTTTTAAAAATTAGGGATAGTTAATAGTGGTAATAACAGTGGCATTGAATCAGCGAGTCTAATGTGTCATCATTCTACCCAAAAGCCCTCATCTTTCCACTGGCTCTTAACACTAATATTTGTGAAAACGAGTGAGTGAGGGGCAGTCTAGCTTAGAATTTGGTATCTAAATACTCGTTTAAAGCTGATCAGAAGAAAATTCAAATAGATGACCTCTAACGAGTGCCTCCTGGAGGGCTTTGAATATTTGCTACAACTGGAAAGGGAAGGAGAAGAAGTATTCTGAATTTGAACACTCTTCTAAATTATAAGTGGACAGCCATTCCTGTCTCAGATAGTCAGGACTCAATGGTTTAAATTTGCCTGAGAAGAGATAACTAATTTGAACATAAATAAATAAAACTTATAAATCAATCTCCTGTGATATGTCAAATAAAATACAATTTAAAAAAATAAATCTCACTGATTCATTTTCTTCTTTCTTCTTATAACCATTAGGATCTATTTAGGGCAAGGGTGAAAGGCCCTACACAATCCGATGTGCAGAACGTGTGTCTATACCTTTCGCTATCCAGGGGCTTTTATTTAAACTGTTGCTTTGAGGACAATTGTCTCTCTTTTGAGGCTGTCCCACAATCCTCTGTCTCTTCCTGGCTCCATCTGTTGCAGCCTATTTCCAGCTGCTGTTTAGAGGCAAGGCCTTGGTAATTATCTCCTTAACACATAATTTATCTTGCTGTGACCATCCTTGGACTGCCAGTCTATTGAGAGCCCCAGTGTGTTCTCTTTCTGCCACGTGGCTATATTGAGCCATGCATCTCAGGTAAAACGTACCATCTCTGCATGCCTTTAGTCCATCGAGATTTCAGGGGCACTATCCCACGAAAATGTTTTTCCCATTTGGCAAATGACATCTCAAAGAGACCAAATCATTTTCCTTCGTAACATTTAAAATATAATCAAAAGAAAAATAGTTAATGCTGACTTCATCATAAATATCTATACGGTAGCGGTAGAAAAGAATGTGGTGTTTTGTCTTTGTATAGACAGGACTGAATTTCTGGTGACAACAGGCAAATATCTTCACCACTCAAGAGTATCAGAATCCCCTTTGGTAAAATGGGACACTTAATAATTACCAAAGGAGACCATTCTGGGGATTAAACGCAATAACAAAAAGATCAGAGCATCTCACATTTTAATGTGCATATGCAGCACCTGAGAATCTTGTTACAATGTAGAATATGACTTGGTAGGTCGAGGGTAGGTCACCAAACTGCATTTGTCACAAGCCTCCAGGCGAGGCTGACATAGCAAATCATGGGCAGCACACTGAGTAGCAAAAAATGAAAAGCTCTGTTTAGACTTGTCACAATTTGGCCCTGTAGTTCACTAGAGTCTAGAAAGAGTCCTCCACTACCATGTTCACTGCTAATGTCTGTCTCAGAAAGCACATTACTGGAACTATTTGAGTTAAAGAGTAAATGTGGGAACAAACTTTCCAGAAGACAGTATAAAAACAGTCACACATATTGCATATTACTTAGAGATTTCCACTAGCCCTTTCCTCTCCTCTTAGTTCAGAAGACCTCTGTGCCACCATTTCCACACATTAGGAAAACAGTCACCGCATTCTCCTGTTGGGGGCTCGCCCCTCTCTCTGTATAGGAGAGAATCAATGCTTGCACTAAAACTAAGATCTGAGTGGGTAGTATGAGCAAAACTTATTGGGGAATATGGTTGCTGTGGGTCATCCTAGCTTTGGTAAGTTGGGCCAGGCCCTGCTGCTGGAAACGAGACCATTTTACTAGACGTGGCAACTTCCTGAGAACTCCACTTGGGCAGCTGCTCCCTCTCGCACAGAAAGAGGCCAACAGAAGAAAGAGGAAGAAGAGTGATTCTCCATGAATATATAAGGGAGCTTCCTGCCCCACCACAGGCAGCAAGAGTGATGATGCTCTTTTAGCGAACATGCCCACAGAGGCCAGAGCAAACCCCAGCATGGAAATGGCAAGTATCAATCTCAAAGGCTGGCAACAGGGTAGGGGGCCCCGGAGGCAGGGCCAGGAATGTGGATTGCTATCACTATTGTGATAAATGAGAAAGGCAGCTCAATGCTACAAGAGGATGATGAGAAACCAGTCAGAGCTCTGTAAGCATCTAAGCAGTTCTGCACAGTGACAAAGCTGCAGGGATTAGAGAGCATTCACGTGTGTGGTCCCAGCCACCTGGGGCTGGGTGAGGAGGTAACACTAGCAGCCAGGCAGAGCGAAGACCCTGGAGCTCTTCCTGCCTACCCTGCCGATGAAAAGACCTGGAAATAGAAAAATGCCACGTAGGGGTGCAAGGGAAGCCACTGAAGGAAGACAGAACTATTTCTCCCTCTCCTCTCTTCTCTCTCTCCTCTCTCTCTCCTTCCTCCCCCTCTCTCTCTCTCTCTCTCTCTCTCTCTCTCTCTCTCTCTCTCTCTCTCTCTCATTCTCTCACTCGCTCACTCATTCACAGAGGCAAATTGGGCTGGGAGTTTCTTGGTGCAGAAAAGCAATCAGCAAGGTAGCAGGGAAAACTGCTGAAGGAGAAATATTATAAATGGCAAAGGCCTGACAGGTTAGCCAGCCAAGAAGGTGAGCAGATTAGAGAGAGGATTTAAAAGGCACAAGCACTAATACTAGCCTCATGGGGCCAGAATGAGACACCTAGGAAGCAGCTCATAATACCAGAGAGACAAACTCATGTTTGAAAACAGTCTGAAATTACCAAATCATCTAGTCCTCACAAGGAACTATGATTCTCTAGGAGAAAAACTAAAACTAAAAACAAACTGATTGCAGTTTAGGAGGACAAATACACACGTGCATAGATTTATTAATATAAGAAACACATGCTAAAGTCTGGGAGTAGACAATGCTATCAAAACGCAGAGGAAGGGAAATCAGAAAGAGCCCCAGGGAGAAGGGAGCTAGACAGGGTGGGGGCGGTGACTAGGTGTCTGATGCTTAAGAAGTTAACAAGAAACTTGTTAACTCTGATTTTAAGAGAAAAATTTTAGTGACATATTTAGGTGTCAAACAGTAACCAAAAGGTACATAAATTCTTGTGCCTTTTTAAAGTTTCTCAGGTCAGAAAAATTTGAAATCTGTTGGTTTATTAACACTGTCACATATATACACGGGTATAAAAACAGAGAACTAATTTAATTATCTAAAATTGTGTAGCATATTATCACTGTTTTATTGGTATATTTCCTCAAAAAATGATTTTGCAAGGAGTTGAATTTTAAGAGTAATTGTAGCAACTTAACATTTTGACTAAATCAGGCAAGCTGAGCACTACTGACATTTTGGACGAAACCATTCTCAGTCGTGGGGGGCTGTCCTGTGCACTGTAGGATGTTTAGCAGCATCCCTGGCCTCTATTCAGTGGATTCCCGAAGCACCTCCCCGTTGTAACAACCAAAACAATTTCTAGACACTGTCAAATGTTCTGGGAGGGGGCAAAATTATTCCAATTTGAGAACAACTAGTCTAAAGTAAATTTCATTCCGGCTACTTAGCTAGCTACATAGGTAAACCCAAGGGTTACAGCTACAGAGAAATTAAACATTTTAGGCATTGCTCAGAAGATGAATTATATAACCACATAACACCTTTTATGAATTTTCTAAGATTCTCTGATTCTGTGAGAAACTCTGCTAATCAATGATCAAAATGGCCTCACATCACACAGTTGATTAGAAGCTCCTCCTTGCCATCTCACTTGTGTCCCCTGGACCTGCATGTGGACATTTTGACCACCTTGATCTTATGTGATTGTCATACTCAGGTTCACATCACAGAGAACATGATAATGCCTGAGTCTCTGCATAAAATCCTTATGAAAGGCTAGATCCTTACATATGAAAGAATTCCATTTGCTTTGTTGTTATGAAAGGGACAAAAATAGGGCTGACCAAATATAAGAGTGCTCATTTTTGTTGATGACAAAATGAAATAATCAGACGTAGAAAAAGGAGTCCTGAGTTACATTTAAAGGACAGGTTGATCTCTTGATTGTTCATAACTGTTCTATAATTTTTTATTAGTTTTTTCATCAACTATCAAAAGAATACATTCCCAATGTGTTATAATTCATGCAGGGTACCCTTTATGATTTTTGTTGTGACATATAAGAAATTTTTAGTACATGTAAAAATCAATTTATTTTGTCAAATTATTATATGCTACAAGAGATGCAAAATTAGACTTGATGTGCTATAAAGAGCATTGAATTAGGTCAACTTCAGTCCTAGAATCCACTCATCTTTGAGCCTCCATTACTTCAACCATAATACAAGACTAATAATAACTACCCTGCCTTTCTTACTCAAATGAGAACCAAGTAAATAAATGCATATGAAATCAACATGAGTATTGCACACATACAGAGGCTGATATTATATTCAAACGTGATTCTGCAATTAAAACTCTTTCCACTCAAGGGTTTCAATGATGGCAAAAGAGCTTCATTAAAAAATATTACTGAGTGTGAAGTAACTCAGTAATAGATTTTCTATAAAAATTTCCAGATATAGACCTCCTGAATATCTGGTTAAATAAATTTGAGGATATTAAAAATGAATAAAACCCTCATATCATCCATAAACCTCATTAACAATAATGATTCAATTTATTTTCTCACCGGTAAAGGTATGCAAATAAATAAGGAAATAAATCTATGATTCACTTCAGATTCTTTTGTGTTTTTCTTTATCTGCATATGGCCAGATGAAAGGCCTAAATTACAGTCAGTGGCCAGATGTTGGAGAGTAGAGGGAAACTGAAAGACATCAGGGCAGCATTACCCTTTACCAATATTCCTCTCTCAAGTGTCTAGTCTTCAGGGCAATCAGCATCTGGGCCAGGATAATCCACAGGTGAATTTAGACAGCACTCCTGCACACGGCTGGCTTTGGAACAAATCCACTTACAATACTTGGTTTTGACTATGTAGCTTAAAAAAATAGATTAATAGTATATTTAATCATAATGTCTATAAGTGATTATCGAGTATTAAACCTCTTTCAGAATTTGACTTAGTTTTATCCTCAGCCAATTCTCCTTGCATTAAAGAACCATTTATGCAAATGCAACATGAGGCAAAGGGGAGAGATAAAAAGCTGCTTAAGACTTTATGAATGGCTACATTCAGCCTGATATTGTTTTTTTTTCCCCCATTGAAATACTATACACTGTCGAAAGAAACGTTCCCTTACACTAATAGCATCAGAGGGCGATTAGGCAAAAATTAGATGTGAGAAGCAGGAGGGACAATTCTTTATTTGGTTCCTCTGAATATAAAAGACATGCAGTGTACACTGAATCGGAATGAGAGCACATCAAAGCAGCTAAAATTCTGCCGCTGAGCCACAAATGTCCTTGTACATCAAAGGAGACCCACGTCAGCGGGATCAACCCAAAGCTTAGGTAGCCAGACCTGGGCCTGTCTGCTCCCAATCACGAGAGTGATGCATTATTAAAGAAACAACAAGACCGCAACACGTTGGAGATAAGTGGTGGTCAGTGCAACCAGGGATCCACGACGCAGGGCAACAAGAGGAGCATGGATGCTTTCACAGCCTGGACAGAACAACAACAACAAAACATGCTGTCAGGGAGAGAAGATAAAGTGGTAAACAGCCCAACAAGGGGTCTACGAGAGATAAAATAGGAGAAAGAGGAAGCAGCATGGGCGGTTCTGACATTTCCGGCGCTTTGCTGAAATGCACTTGGGTTTTGAAGATGTCAGAGTCTGAGGGTTGATTTCTCCAGCTGAGCTCCAAGGGATCATGAAGCGAGACAGATGGAAGGACTGCAAGCCATCTCCCCTTCAGCGAGAATGAGCGGTGCAAAGTGAATTGAACAGGGCTTGATATTTATGTTACACAGAGCTCACTGGTGAGACATTTCATGGGTGCTAATTCTGCCCAGTGAAGAAAGGCTAGTGGCCTAGGAAGACTGTCATGGTACAGAAATTGAGGATTCATGGTCAGGCCAAGTGAGGCCAGCCTTCTCACTATGCTTCCTGCAGGACGGCTCAGCAAGCACTGCATCTGGCCTTTGAACCAGAAACAATCAAACCTCTTTAATTCTCCAAAATCACAACACAGTATTCAGCTTTATGATGAACAACAATTTTCAAGAATATATTTTAAGAACACAGTAAAAAACATAGTTTTTTTTCTCCCCTATTGAATATGCCATGCCTAGCTCAGTCCCTGGCATTAATTGGATTCTCAATAAATATCTGTTGAATGGATCATGAAAGGGACAGGAGAGTCACTGCCCCTAAGAGTGTTCACTCGCAGGTTCAAAGAGAAAGTGCATACTGACTTTCTTTAAAGTTCTCCTCCTTTTTCTCTTCTTGGTTTCTTTTCATATTTTCTCATCATTTTTACTTTTGGGTCCACTGCACTGGTTCACAAACTTCAGGAAGCATCAAAATCTTCTAGAGGACTATGGCAATGCAGCTTGCTGCGTCCCAGCCCCAGCATTTCTGATTTAAAATTTCCTTGATCTAACTAATTCAGACTTCTGACTCAGTAGGTTGGGGTGGGGGTTCTGGAGTTAGCATTTCTAAGAAGTTCTCCGACGCAGCTAATGCTGCTGGTCCCTGGGCTACACTTTGTTAACGGCAAGTCTAAGTATCTTTCGAAGATGGACTTCAGTATATGTCCATCTTTTTGTGGGATGAACCTAAACCACTCACTCTGATCAAAACATGTGAGTAAGAAGTTTGTAAGTTCTGAGAAGAAGTGGGCATTAAAAGATGACCAAGAAGTTTTACAAACGGTGTTTGGAAAGGCTCCTGAAAGCAGCTGTGCTCTTAGTTGCAGACTGGGATTTTCTTAGTTAAAAGATTATTTGAATGTGTTTTCTCCCATCACTAAATTCACTGTGTGAGTTCTTTCAGCATTGTTTTATTTCTTCCTGAACAACTGTGTTTCACTCTAACTAAAAATCCCCCCTTGCAAATTATAGAACTGTATGTGTGTAAATACACACACACACACACACACACACACACACACATACATTTCACAGAGGTTTTGCCTAGTTCCTCTTTGTCATTTGCATTACACTTTAGAGATGCGAATTAATGAAGAGTTTTACAATCATCCTCACAGATGCCTACTCAGACCCAACGCATCCAACCACATTTCTCAACTGCTAGGTTTGCACACCGTCCAAAGCCTTCTCTTCCCTAGCAAACAGAAGCATCAGGTACTTGGCTGCCTTAGGCAAGAACCCTTGGGTCACACTGGACTTTTCCTTCTCCTCACATCTCACATCCAACTGGCCAAAGGACTTTTTACTCTCCTTTTAAAGTATGTTGCATCCACACATTTTTCCTCCCTCGCCACTGCTGCTTCAGTCCACAGACACGCCCTCATTCACAGGACCCACTGTGGCAGCCCCTGATTAAGCTCCCATCTCAGTTTCTCTGCATTTTCATTTTCCTTTTACTCAGCTGTCAGCACTACATTTCTAAGAGATGTGTTCCTATCACTCATGCTTAAAAACCTCTGAAGGAGTCTCACTACTGAGAGAACAAAGGCTGGGCTTCTCTTGGGGGTTCAGAAGCCCTTCAGGCCTGGCCTGGTCCTAGCTCACCTTTCAGGTATAACTTTTGTTCCATGTATGTTTTACATATACTTTGTATTCTGCTATGATCTGCTTTATGCTGTGCACAGCTTGTACCTGACCTGTTCCTCTACTTTAAATATTCTCGCACACTGTATCCACCTCTCAAATTCTGGAAATCCTCCCATGCCCAGTTCCAAAGCCATTATTTCTGTATAGCCCCAATACCCTACTCACTTCTTGACTCGACTGAGCAAAATCTGTTTTCACTTCTACTCTATCAAGTTCTTAAAAGCAGGAGCCAGGCTTTGATTATTTAAAAATAATTCCCCAAAGTCATATATGTGGTAGCATGCACACGACAGTTATTCATAATAAACAAATGCTGCATTGAGTTGGATGAATTAAATTTGTCATAATAGTTCTCTGGTTTGGATAAATGTTACTCAGATGAAATGAGAGAATGCACAAATTAAGAGATTTAAAAACACAGCTATCTTGTCTTTTAGATGAGGCATAGTTGATCAAAACAGATCTGAGGAGCCTTATGTTGATATGTGTTTTTCAGGCATATAAACAATAAATTCAAAGAGACCCAAAGTAAATTCATTTATTATATGAAAAGTGTTTACACAGTCAAATAAAGGAAGTTTTTAAAAAAACTTTGATGATTAAAAACGCATAAAATGCTCTTACCACTCTAATATGAAATTTTAAGAGTGCTTTCATCTTAAAAAGCAGCAGATGTTTCTTAGAAAAGTCAAGGGGTCATGTATACCAGCAGAAAGAGCACTGGCTTTGGGTTCACACATCCTTTGGTGTGAATGCCAGCTTTGTCACTTACCGGTTGTGTGTTTTCGAGCCCTTTATTTAACCTGCCTGGGTCTCAGTTTCCTAAGAGTAAAACAGAGATAGAACATCTACCATATAGGTTGATGACTAGACTAGACATAAATGAGATAATGTGTATAAAGGGCTTAGCAGAGTGCCTCACACTTAGCAGCCACTCAATAAATGAGTCTCAAACATAGTTATGAAGACAAGAGTAAAAATGAATCCTCTTTGTGTTGTATAAATGCGCATACATTTTGGAATGACATGGGGATGTTTAGACAACAGAATTAAAGGACCAGAGAGAGGACAGGAGTTGGTGACAATGGCAGGACGAGATTGGACAAAGGTTTTCATCTACCTTCATAAGTTTCTGAAACAGGAACAGTTCGCCTGAGGAGTATTTCGGAGGCCGCCTATTGCTTCTGCTGTGTTCATACATGTGGCTTTACCAGCTACAGTGTTAACTCCCCATTGTTCAACTGTAGGCTTTGCATCCCACAAGATTTTCCAAGGGTTAAAGAAAACAGAGTTGGATTACTAAAATACCTACAGATTGACAAGCCGGAGCCTTTCGTTAGTTTGTTTTGTGCATTATTTCAGTGAAATAAAGATCTTTTAAATTATAATTACCAGGGTTTAATCTGTCTCCAACAAAATGCCTAGTACCAAGTTTACACTCTCCAATAGTTTGGTAACAATAAGGCTAATGATAACAATAATAATTTACATCGGTTACAGTTCAGTTAAAAGCAAATTTGATTAAATCATTCATTAAACTCCAAAAATAGGTGAATAGTTTATTATTGTTGGGTTTTGATTTTCCACATTAAAACACAAATCTTCTCTGAATCCAGTGTATCTCCCTTCAGCTCTGCTTAAGAGTATTCTTTCTATGTATGTTGTAAACCTTAAATTTCTCTCCTAATTATGATAAACACCTTTGTTATATTTTCAGCGAACCTTACTATAGCACAAATGCAGAAATTTATTTTACTACTTTTCCTGCACTAACATTGTTAACGCATTCTCGGAAATCTTCATATAAAAGAGTCAAAGAATAGGTTTGTGAAAATGATTTGAATTGAACACAATGCTGCTCACCACCTTGCCATGAAACAAGGCAGCAACAGATATTCTCAGAGAAAGAAATTAGAGGGCTGATAAATATGCAGAAAGGCAATTTTGGTAGAAGTAAAACTAAGTGAGGAGAAAAGGGATGCAGAGAAAGATGACAAAATAAAAATGCAAGGAGAGTTTTAAAAGAGAATGATAAGGACAGTAGCATTCAGAATGCCAGTCCAAGGGGAATGAACACATGAGCAAAGAAGCCAAGACAATTGGGTCCCAGAGACGTGACTTGGATGAACAAGAGCTGATTTGGTGGAGCGTTTGCCTCTTGGTTTCATATCAGCTGTGAGAGATATTACTCTGAGTGCTTCACAAGATGTGAAAAAAAAAAAACAGCTTATAGTTCTCTGATTTCTAGGAGGAAAAAAGACACTGAACTATGAGACAGGGGAAAACAGAGTGAACATATTGTGATGTAAGCAGGTGACCTATGGGAACTAATTGATAAGTGCAAATATTGTTCCTTACAGGAAGAATCATACCAAAGAGCAGATAATCACTTAGAACAAGAGTGTACTTCTCTTCACCATCTCCAGGCACGTGTCCTCTGGCTAGTCATGAAGCTGTTCAGACTCAGGCCCTCCACCAGGTAAACCCAATATTTTATTCAATATAACTGACTTGAATCTGAATGTTATCTATCTTCCTCTCTTTTGTCTTTCCTCCTTCCCTCTCTCCCTCCCTTCCCCTCTCTCACTCTCTTTAGTTCTTTTTCCTTCCTCCCTCCCTTCTTCCTTTCCCTTCTCCCTCTCCTCCCCCTCTCTTCTCTTTCTCCCTCTCTCCCCTTTTCCTTCTCTGTCTCTCCTTCTGCCTCCCCCAACTTCCTCCTTGCCTCCCTTCCTCCTTCTCTTTCCCTCTTTTTCTTAAAAAATAATTTTAAAAATGTTCTCAGACAATGAACAGAGAGTAAACAGGGAGAAATAACACTGGATGTAGTATAAGAGAAAGAGATATATTGACCTTAAGGGGCATCAGTGAATGTGCATTCTCATCCAGATTTGTCAATAGGTAGCTCTGTGACCTTGGACAAATCACTTCAGCCATCTATGCTTTAGTTTCCTCTAATTTAGGTGATATTAGATGATATTTAACTCTTTCACTTCTAAGTACTTAGTGAAAGGGTTAAAAACTTAGATTTGGGAACGAGATCTAGATTACAGTACCAATTTTACTATTAATTTGCTTTGTGATCGTGAACATGTTATCTAATATTTGTACCTCAGTTTCCTTACCTGTAAAATGTAAATAAAACAGCAACTAAATTATAGGATTATTATTAGAATTGAGATAAATCATGTCAAAGTGAGATGAATTGTGTCAAGAATTTAGAATGGTGCCTGACCCACAGTGAACACACACACACACACACACACCAAAAAAAAAAAAAAAAAAAAAACCTTAACGATAATTTTTAACTATAATAAAGTCTTATGGTAAAAGGTAGTTCCTCATCTACAAATTTAATTTCTCTGATAGCAAGGAATACAATATTCCACAAGCCATCTGAAAGAGTAGAGAGCTGGACCCAATTAAGACATCCACAGAGATATCTGGTCCAGCCAAAAGGTCCTTGAAATCTGATCCCATCCAAAATGTCCAGGAGACATCAGGTCCATGCCAAAAAGTCCTTGATATTTAAACCCTGCTCTGCGAGATTCAAGCCCTATCTCACCCTAAGTGCAATGCATTACCAGCTGGCCTACTAAGGCAAGAAGGGTTATTATTGGCAATACAGTCACAAAACAGACATTAGACCAATAAAACATGACAGTATTTCTTATGCCTTAATCCTATAGACCAAAAGTATAAATAAATGGTATGGGCTACTTGAACCAAGGGATGTTTTCAAAGTGTGGATGTTTTTGACAGGACCAAACATCAAAGGCCATTTGGCACAGACCAGATAGGCTCATGGATGTTTTGGTCAGAGCCAAATTTCAAGAACCTTTTGGCATGAACCAAATGTCCTAGTAGCTGTTTTGAGCAGAACCAAATGTCCTGCAAGGATTTGAAAATATAATTTAAAATAACACAAGAACCAGCTATTTGCAGATCTCTATCTATTCATATGTTGGTAATACGGATTCTCCTCTAAAAATACTAAATAAAACAGATCAACAAAAATTCCCTTCTAAGAACTATCAGTGGATATTAGACATTATAAGGTCTATAAAACAGATATTTGCCTTGTGGACTTTTTGTTGATGGTTGCTAGTGTGTTATTAATTTGTTTCGAAAGTTATTCGCTTTTCTTTTGGGATGTATTTCTTGAAAAACATCATCTCTTACTTGGTATAAATAAAACTGACCATGTTTGCTGTTCATCACTTCAGAGGGGAAAGGAAAATTCTCAAAGATGTCAGATGGGGCACAGCTTTAGCTCAATCTGTCAAGTTGAAGTAACTGATAAAGAAAATATCTGAGGTCATAGAACAAGCTTTAGTAAGGAGTATGGCTATTTTCTTCTCTGTTCTTCTTGCAAAGAAAATGAGTGTTGTTTACATGATGGGCTGGAGAACACAGCTTTTTACCAACGCCATGGGGCATTGAATGCTGTGGTCAGGCTAGCATGCTGTTCATTAAAAGCTTTTTCGAAACTACATTTTAAATTTAAATTTAGTCCTAGGTGATATCTAAGATTAATCTGAGAAATAAAAAGTTTTGAGTGCTTCTGTGTATGAAACAGTTAAAGAAAACTCCAGATATAACAAGTGTGAATTTAGGATAACAAGCCCAATGTTTAGGATAACATGTGATATAAAAAAAAAAAAGAAGAAGAAGAAGACATAATGGTGATGGAGAACATTAACCTTTATTGACTATACTGTATTTGCATAGGCAATAAACTACATTAAGTTCTTCCAACAACCATGGGAAATAAGTATTATCTCCCTTTTTATGTATAAACTTTAGGTGCAACAAGTCAAAGTCACATAACTGACATCCAGTAAAGGTGGAATTCAAGGGCAGCCTACCTACCACCAAAGACTCTGCTTCTCTTTGGGAGAGTCACAGCATGTTCAAGAAATGTGTTTCTATTCCAAAATACACTTTTCTTTAACTTCTCTGCTGTGCATTATTATTTTTTTTTCCTTTCAAAAGCAGCTCTTACTCATCGACGCTATAAACCACACAGTTGAAGACAGATTTCAGATATCTGATTTGAAAACAATCCATGGAACATATGTATGAACAGAAATTAATTGTCATTTGGTAACCAGAATTTATTCTGTTATCTCCCCCTCTGTCCACTGACAGAATGGATTTTTTTTCCTGATAGGGAAAATATGTCATGAGGGAATGTGAAGCAGGAGGAGCCCTGAGAACTTGATCTCAGCCATCTCATTGACTGCGTTCACATACGGGGGTTGAAAGTCTGTAGTCATGCAGCCTCAAACTGATGTATTCACATACGAAGACAGGAGGCAGGTGATCCACATGGTCAGGTCTACTCAGAATTCCTTCACATCTGTTGGGGTCAAGGCTCAAACCCCATCACCCTATGAAAATCTTCCAGATAGCCCATCTCTTCTGATGAACTCATCCTGCATTGGGTTTCAGCACTGCTTCAATACATAGCCTGCAGTGCCCTGTAAAGATTATTTGGGCAGGTTTTTACCTTTTCCCCTCAAGGATTGTTAGCCACTTACAGGCAGGACTTCCTTGTATTATTTAGCCTTCCTTTTCCCATAGAGTCTAATACAGAGTCTGGCACACATTGAGTATCATCTACATATTTTTACTAGAATAAATGAAGGAATGAATCCATGTGTCCTAGAAAAGGGATCAAAATAAACTTTCACTTTTCTGACTCAGTTTGTTCAATATAATGTCACTAGGAGGCTCATCCTTTTGGCTCAACTCTGTCTTACCTAACATAGGTCTTCAAATTTAAGGTCCTACTACCATCTGGATAAACACTCAGAACAGGGTTAAGATTAGCACTAGAAAACAGAATAGCCTGGCCCTGGCCTTTGACTGACTTTCCTCATTCTTATATCTCTTATATGTGCTCATTTCCCTGGATCTGTCTGTAGCTTCTTCACATATCCCACTTTACAGAATACCCACACTGCTTCAGTTATTACCCCAGCCTGTTGTCCCTTTCTCTCTCTTACCTGGCCCCCCGCTGTTCTCCATCTTCACACTGTGTGGACTGTGCCTCTGGTATGGGTCTCTCTGTGTCATCCCGGAATGAGTATGAACAATCTTACTAGGAACTCTCATTTCAGGCTGTACAATCTCCCGTACTCCTGGACTATCTAGAGCTTTCCCAGCAGCCATGTTGCAGATGAAGTGTGAAGAGGAGGACAAAGGGGAAATAGTAGAGCCACCACTCTAGGCTGTGTTCTGGACATGTGAGCCAGGAAAACAGAGTGGACAAGTCTGATGCAATTTTAAGGGGATGAAGTTCTAACAGCATGGAAAAGATTTCTCTATATATTTTCACAAGGCTCAGAATTATTTCTGCATCTTTTAGAGAAAATACATTAGGATACTGTCAGCCATTACGATGTGAATTGTTGTCTCAGATTAGCCAATCAATCACTTAGCAGGACCTTAAGGAGATGAAATGAAATATTCATTTGTAATTTGTGTCTGTTTATTCATTCATTCACTCTTATTTTTGTTTATTTATTACTTCCTTCTAACCTTACAATGAAGACAAGACTGAAATAAAAAATGTATCATATACACGCTAATGAAAATCTTCCTAGTTTCCTGTTTTCCAAAGATTTCTTTAACGGGGGAAAAAAAGTTGTGATTAAGAAAAATTTGTTAAAACTTGATGGGAGAAATATTTCAGAATGGTCTGAAACCTTCGTCCCTACCACGAATGGCAGGGCCTCATGGGGACACCATTAAGTCCTTGGGCCATCAGGGGTTAGCATAAGGCTATCACAAGCAGGGCAGGGACCATTACCCAAGTGAGAGCTGAAGAAAGAGGCACTATAAGGTTAAAGGAAAAACTTTATCCCTCTGTTCATCTCCCTCTCCTGATTTTGGCAAACAGACGAAGACATCAGTCTGTGGGATTAATCGAAAACGCTTCTCATGCCAGAAACATTCAGTCAGTCTTCAAAGCAAATTCAAGAAAGCCCCAGTGCCAAGGCCAGCTGACTCCCTTTCCTCTGTCAAGGTGGGCTCCGAGGTAACGCAGCAGATGCGGCGCTCTGTGCCAGCCCTTACAAGGGCTGAGGGTGGGGGTAGGGCGGCCTGGGGTGGGGGCAGGGTTGACCACAAAGGGCGTTTTAACACCTGGACTCTAGGAACCTCTGGTGTTCTGACATTTAGGGAAGGGACTTGTAAAGGAAGGGAGCTGCAAGAGCCACTTCTCACAGTGAGCTTGAACAGCTGTCATCAGGAATGTACCCTGACCCACAGTCCCCCATCCCCAGCGATAAGGCAGCCACCCACCATCAGCCCCATTTCCCATTTTGATTTGTGAGTCCGGGTACTTGGTACACTCAACTACATTGTTCCTGAGAAGAATGTCTGCTTTATCTCCTTCTCTCTTCTACAGGTTATCTGCTTCGGCATTTAAATTGAAAAGCTACGGTATCACAGAACATGGGATTTATGATACAGAAACAGTACAGTTTCAATAATATCGTATTTCCCCCTCATTTCACATCGTAGAGGTCTATCTACTGCACTGTAGAGAGTCACCATTCAACATGAAGAAAATACAACTTAGTAAGTAGAGCAACACCAAGATCCTGTATCACTGTCTTCTGGGCTTGCAAATCTTGAGCAATGAATCGGTCTTTAATTTCTGATTTACTTTTAAACATCCACATCACATTATCCTGCCCATCCCAGATTCCAACCCTCTCCCTAACCCCAATCCTCTTTAAACCTAATTTTCACCCAATTTATCCCAACACTCTGAGGCTCACCTTTAGGGAATCACTGATATTTTGCTTTTTAAACACAGACAGGTATAATCTCAAACTTGTTAAAATATATATTCATAGACTATTAGTCCTGAGTATGGGAGAAATTGCAAATATTGAGTACTTACTAAGAACTAGATGATTTTCATGTTACACTTTGTTACATTTAATCCAATAACCCTAGAAAATAGCTATTTTCAGTGCCATTTTCCAAATGAGAAAATGGAGATTCAGAATGGTTAACCTGTCAAGGGTTATATAAATAGAAAATGGCTAGAGTGGAATTCAAACTTCAAAGTTCATGGCCTTCTCCATTAAGCCACACTGAGTTCTCCCCACGGATCTTCATTTTTAGGCCATCATTCCCATCGAGAATGCTCTCACTTCTTCGCTGAATAAAATTTTTCATATCTTTCAAAATGTGCTCTGACCTCTTCAGCTCATCTTTATTTCTCCTGAATTCCTACTAAATTCCTATCTGGCACAGCCATTTCTCCTGTAGAGTCTCTAGCCTTGCCTGGGTCATGGATTTCCATGTGTTCACTTCACCTAATGATCTAAATGAGAGATTCGAACTTTAGCATCCTCAACATTCACCAAGCGAGGCTGTTCGGAATTCCATTCCAAGGTCGGAGTCAGACCGGGAGCTGGGCATTTTCAACAGCCATCTTGATATTCTGATGCAGGGGTACTGAGGACTGAACTTTAAAAAATGCTCTAGTCCTAAATTATTTTAAAATGAGAATTACGTGTCTGGCCTGGCACTGTACCTTGAAGGAGCCTGGGCATCCCATAACTCTGCAGAACTCTCCTCATGTCTGGAGACCACGTGTCCTCAATTGTGTGGCAGTTCTGGGCCTTGCTCTGGACTCTGGGCATCTCGATTTCTATCTCTAGACCATGTTGCGCAATCAATGTGACATCCTCACCTTGGTGCTCTGACTCAGCAATCTGTCCTCATCAACCCCGACCAAGACCTGGCCTGCCTCCTGCTTCAGTATCTTGCTCTGTTAGGAAACAGCTATAGCTGTCCATACGTTTCCTCTTGTTCTACTCAGCCTAACAAACCTTTTGCCCCTGTGTAACCCCAGAGAGAGGTGCCAACCAGCCCTCTCCAGCCTCAAAGACACGACTTATAATTATCTCTACTGTGCCTGTCTGCAGCAGGCTTTCCAACTTTGTCTTGTTTGTTTTATTTTATGAGATCCAATGACTTCCTCTAGGCAAAGATGGAGAAGAATGACATTCTCGGACACATTGGTGGCATTCTTCTATTTATTTGGGAAATAACGGCATATAAATTTAGGATTTTTTTCTTCTTCCTTAACCTTTCAGTATTGTGATTGCCAGTCCACAGAATTTTTAATGAATAACATAAAGGAAACAGACCTGGACAAGTGTGCTCAGACTCTAACAATCTCTTTGTTTTTCAACAATTTTTAGGTTCTGAGACAAGTGGATTAAACAACAGCATCCGACAGTTTCCAACCTTTTGTTTTTGTTTACACTTTTTAAATCAATTTTCTGAGGTCTTGCAAAACCTAGAAGGGAACTAATGATAGAAGATGCAAACAGAGCTACTTCTTCCCAAACCAGGTTTTACTTTCCAAGCGCTGTGCCCACACTGCCAGTGGAATTCTATTTTTCAGCATGGCAGGACCACATACTCCCCCTAATCCCTTCTCTCTGGATGTTCTCACTCCTCTCTCTTTTCGTGCTCCCTCGGGTTTATGCACTGACCAGCCTGCCTTGCATTTAGTTACTATTTACAAAGACATCCCTCCCTCTAGATTACAAACTCCTTGAGGGCAAGGTGTCCACTGCCTTCATCTTGGCACACCCCATGGTGCTGGCCCAGTCTCTTCTTCTGGTACATGCTCCATAATTGTGTCAAGTGGAAATTAGCACTGGCATTTTGTACTTTGCTTGTCATTTTCTCCTTTGAAGCTCAGAATACATCACAGGAAATGGATGCTTTCCAGAGATTCTCAGCACTCCTGAAATCAGAGGCGCTGAGCCACACTGAAAACCAACTTTCTCAAGCCATCACGTATTATAACTGGTAACAGTCAGGCACCTTGGGCTTTTTATGCTAGATGAGATGGTACTTGAAAAATTATATATGAAAAGGTTATGGCTTGTAGCAGGGCTGTAAACAACCTGACATGTCCACAGAGGTATAAAAATATGTTCTTTTTAAACCTGTGCAGTAATCACGGAAAAACCTCAGCAATTCTGGCAAAGTCAGAAAAAGCTTTCAAGGAAGCCCTTGTCAGTCTTTTAGCATATGTAGAATGCAGATTCGCAGATTTTATTTCTCTCCCCACACTTCTAAAATTGCATTTGTAATTCATTGCAAGAACTAACGAAAAGGCTAATTTCTTGGTGTATGATCCTCAGCAATCACAGAAACATGCCAACTAGTTTTCCTGTCTCTCGCAGTCCAAGATTGTGGTAGAGAGAAGCATAAACCAATTAAATGTCAGGAGCAATTAACTTCTGCATTTTTCACGCACTATAGAATGAGAAAATTTTATAGCACTCCTATAATTAAAGTTAATAAAAATGAATACTGAATTCCCCAAAGACCTGTAAGTCATGCAGGTTCCTATGACCACGACATACAAATATTTTCCACCTTGCAGGAGACTCATGACTTCATTGGACCTGTCGTGGAGATGGGGCCTCTTTTTGTTTATCACAGCTATCCTCTGCAGTTAACCCTCACTCTGCTCTCCCACTAAAAATACTGACTAGAGAATCCTGCTGCACTCATAAGAGAGGGAGAGGCAGTTGGCCCATTTGCTCTGGCCATTTCAGGGCCAGTAAAGCAGAGAGAATTTTGTGCTCACAGATAGCAAGTCAACAGGAAGTAAAAGGGGCTAAAAATAAGTGAAAACGTTGAGTCAAGGAAAAGAGAAGTCATTTTTAAGTCTCATTTCAAATCCATGTCAACACAGAGGAAATGGTTAAAAATCAAGGATACTGTCAGTATCTTCAAGTTTTAAGAGATGAACGGTGTGTGATAAACACAAATGGCTATTTTTAAGCATAAAGGTGCACGTGTAATGACAAATCATTCTATTTGAGGAGCATCTTCCCACCAAACGGTATGCATGTCTGTACATAAATATCCAGGGGTTAGTCCATGATTATAATGTAAAGGTGTACTGTTCTAAAGAAACTCACAAATACTTCTCACAGGATCTCATCAAAACCAGGTGCTAAAAATGCTCAAGATCAAAAATGTGCCTGTGATCTACACTAGCATGTTATAAAGGACTGTTTTTTTTTTTCTTTTGAAGCAAATTAAGTAAAAAAAAAAAAAAAAAAAAAAAAAAGTAGAACTAGATCAACTAATTTTTTTAGAATGAACAAAAAATTTCATGTTATATATAAAATAACTGAAGCTATCAGAGCAGAGGGTTAATACAGAGTTTAAAATAATTACTCACATGCTACCACCAAGAAATAACTTTAATTATCATTTAATGAAAATGATTCTTTCTATACGTATCTACAATAAAAAGAATTGATGGATGGATGGATGGATGGATGGATGGATGGATGGAAGGAAGGAAGGAAGGAAGGAAGGAAGGAAGGAAGGAAGGAAGGAAGGAAGGGAAAGGAAAGGAAAGGAAAGGAAAGGAAAGGAAAGGAAAGGAAAGGAAAGGAAAGGAAAGGAAAGGAAAGGAAAGAGGAAGGAAAGAAGGAAGGGCAACCAAAATGTGATCATATCATACATGCTATTCATATTAATTAATGTCATAATCATTTAGACATGGCTACACAAAACAGAAAAGATCCAATTTGTACTGATATAATTATCAGCTATGTTTTTTTTCCTTATAAAGAGTCAGGCTAGAAATAAAATCTTAAAAGTTATGAGGTCTGTATACTTCTTAGAGTAAGCTATTTAATGAACACTTGTGGGTTCTCTGTACAGTTACTTTACTGATCATCTGGATAATGTGTATATACCATTTAAAAGAAGAGAAACAAAGGCAATGATCTTTCAGGAAAAAGAAATTATAAACCTCTAAACAAACTCAACTTTCCTGCCAAGATCTGCTGAAGGCAACAGAGATAGTAAATGTCAAATAATGCAATCTAGGGAAAGTCAATCTATTATAGAACTATTTAAGTTTAATAAGTTAATTGTGAATAAACGCATTGTAAAAATCCTATTTTATTTAGTTAAACCTGGATGAATAGGGTCTTCTAAAATTATATGCGATGAGTTGTACTTCTAGTCACATTTTTCCCAGAAAAAAAGGAACATAAGGTTATCTGTTAAATAAATAAATAAATAAATAAATAAATAAATAAATAAATAAATAAAATTAAAAAAAGGCTCTGCTGAAGAAACACAATGCAAAGGTTATAGAGAATATATTCCGTCAACAAAGTCTATCAAAGGAGTGTGAAAAGTTTAGGAGTGAGGCAGAAAACTGAGGATGCCATCAGAATGAGAAAGCTAGCAAATTTAAATTTAGAACCATGTATTCAGGGTGGAAATACTGGGGTACAATGCTTGGATTTGTTAGAATATGTAGAAATGAGTTCATGATTTATTACTTAATACCTACAATAGTTGTTGGTTCTGATATAGAATTAGTTTTTGGAAATTATCTTAGAAATTTTATTCTTCATCAAATTTTAGTTGTATATTTGTAAATAGATATCTGTATAAATATATACTTATCTGTATATATATATTATATATATATGTATATATATATATAATATATATATGTATGTATATATTGAGATATTTCTTGCATCTCATCCAAATTATTATTTCAGTATTCATCATTGTATTTTTACTTTTTAAAAATTTCCTTCTATAGTATGCAATTTTTGAGGTTGGGGAATATTATTCACTTTATATCTCTCATGTGACAGGTTATCCTGAACATAAGAGTTATATAATGAATGATTAAATAAATCTAAATACACATACCTATATAAACAGACAATCACAGAAACACAAAAATTCATGTATATACTTATTTAGGCACAAAGAAGTATAATTACATAAATTTATATACTTATTTAGATACATTTAAGTATCATTATACATTACAGTATAAGTGCTATTATACTATAAGAGCTTGAGGTGCACAAAAGAGGAAGTACTTCAAGGAATAAGTGGCATTTGAGTTGGATCTTGAAATAAGACATTAACTGGTAGAGATTGCATAAGGGAATTGTAAGTTAATAGGACACTTTGAGCATGGGCTGATCGCAAGAGTATTTAGGATCTGGTATGGCTACAGAATAAGCATATAATTGTGCATAGAATAGGTAAGTGCAATGTTCTAAGCAACTTTTCATCTATCAATCTACTTAGTTTCATGAAATTCTTAGCAGGTAGGTGGGCTATTGTCCTCATATGACAGATGGAGACACAGGTGTCCAGAAGGTTGCCTACAGTCATTTAAATAACATGTGGAGGACCTGGATTCTCCACAATATTAAGTACTTTGCTATTTATCATGAATAAATGAAAGAAGGAAAGTTCCCACAGCTACTGAACACAGCCACAGGTAGCCTCAGGCCAGCAGGTAGACCCCACCGTGGTTTAACTCTTATTCAGAGAAAGCGTCCAAATACCTGGGAACATCTTCCCATTAACAAGAAGGGGAAACTAGCCAAAGCTCTTGGGTCCAGATAGCACTGGCTGTCGCACATAAGGACAGTTTCAGGGTAACTTGCTTTCGTTTCATGTGGGGTCCAATGTCAGAGCTGGACCAAGCCACCTTCACCCAGGACCAAGAACTCAGAAACAAAGAAGGGGCAGCATTACAATGACCCCCTGACAGATGCCGTGCTCTCTCACCACCTTGGTGCCCAGAGACAATAAAACTGAATTAAAGTGGGAGTCATCCTGCAGAGATTCATGGGAATTCTCTTAAAGCAATCCTGGCATGAAAATCCTTGAGCACTGCCTGCAAACCGTAATAACTTCAAAAATCTTAGAAAGAAAATTCAAGGCTCAAAATGTAAAGGAAAAAATTGTAGGTTTGGGTGGGGTTGATGGGAAGTGTCATGTATAAATTCCAAAGTAAACTAGCTTGCTCTATACCTTACTTTACCCTTCTCGAAAATAGCCTAGGACCAATAATATTACAATATAAAAAACTGTAGGGTGCTTTAATTATAGTAAGATTAAGGCTGAGGCTTTTTCTGAAAGCTGTCTATACCAAAATTTTACTGTATCCTCTGTCCAACTGATGGTGATGATCATTTGCTCTATCATCAAATACTGCATATTGAATTTCACTGTGTTTGGTTTTGATCCTACTCGTAGGCAGCATACTGATATTTTTTGTGTGCATGTATTTTGATTTCCCAAAACAAATATCTAATATTGTGAGCTTCTCAAGGCCCAAGATGAATGAATGTAATGTCTTAACAGTAGCACAGGTTTTGTGCTAGATGAATCGAGCTCTCTTCCTAGCTGTGCTGCTCCTATTTGTGGGACCTCAGGCACCTCCCTGGGCCTGTTTTCTCTGCCACAGAATGAGAATGAGAACAACTACCATTCAAGGTGGCTCTCATGATCACGATGTGAAGGCTTTCCTCATGTGGAAAAAAAGCCTCAGATTTTATTAGTTTTTACATAGATTTTATTTTGTAAGAAAAGTTTTAGGTTTGTAGCAAAATCTAAAGAAGGGTACTGTGATTCCCCACATACTTCCTGTCCCCACTCATGCACAGCCTGCCCCATTATCAACATTACCCACCAGAATGGTACATTTCTTACAACTGAGGAACTTACATTGACACATCACTGTCACCCAAAGTCCAAGGTTTACATTAGAGGTCACTCTTAGTGTATATTCTGTGGGTTTGAACAAGTTTATAATAATGTTATCTACCATTATAGTATCATATAGAGTAGTTTTATCACCCTAAAAATTCTCTGTGCTCTGCATATTCGCCCACCTCCCTGCCAGCCTCTGGTAATCACTGATCCTTTTACTGTCTCCATAGTTTTCCTTTTTCCAGAATGTCATACAGGTGGAATCACACATTATATAAGCTTTTCAGATTGGCTTCTTTCACTTCGTAATATGCATTTAAGTTTCCTCCGTGTTTTTTCACGGCTTGATAGCTCATTTCCTTTTAGTGCTGAATAATATTCCATTGTCTGGATAAACCAGCTTATTTGTCCAATTATCCACTGAATGTCATCTTGGCTTCTTCCAGGGTTTGCAAATTAATACATTTTTTTGAGAGGAAAAAGATGTTGAAAGGAGTGTTTTTGGGGTATTCCACCTCTTCATGACTTTGCAAGGCAACAACGTAGCATTATAGAGCTGAGCCCTTTGACTAACCGGATGTCTTGGTAGCAGTGCTATAATCAGCTGGAGAAGCATCTCTGGTTACCTAACACCAAGAGAGTCATCTCAGGGGACACTTAAGAGAACAACAGTGTCTAGAGGTGCAGACTCTACTCTTGATCCTTTAATATTCTCCAACTGTAAAATAAGGATAAGGATACCTGTCCTTCCTACCTGATAATGTTCTGTTGATGATCAGTAATGGTATTAATAATTACTCACATTTGAATTGTTGGCTTGCCTTTTTGTATACATTATACTACAGCACTTTCATTTTGCCACTGTGAAGAAGGCTCTCTATCAAGTAACTATTGGTCAAAAAAATGATAAATATCTCATGAATTAGATTTCTCTTTGTTCTTACATGTCACTGTTCAGTCTTTAATGGATTTGTAAAGGTCACCTAGCAGGCAAGTGGCATTGCTGGGATATAGACCCAGGCCTCTGGCTCTAAATCCAATGTGCTTTTGACCATGGCAGGTGGACTTTCAAGAGGAACGATAAATGTGAGAATATCAGATTGAACTATGTGAAAATTCAGTTTTGTATAAAAAAAGTTGAATATCAGCAATTTGATACTTCACAAAGGTGTAAAAGTTTATAGATATACAGGTTATCATGATAATTTGTGGCTTATTAGCATCATCTACAGACCACTCTTATTCACAGTGGAATCAACTGCCTTTGAATAGCATCTCTACTTACAGCTACGTGCACCATATTGTTATTTGCCAACATGCATTTGCTCTTATGTAGTTATATTCTTTATCTGAGGCAGGTATAACACAAATGAAACAAATAACATATTCCAACAGTCCAGGAAATGTGTAAACTGCTGTTATAAGTAGACTGCTTTCTTCTGCTACCCTTTCCTGAAATAATGAACCAAAACATATTTCTCTTTTACAAGAAGTGTTTTGTACTGATGAGAACTCAGAATTGTCTTTCAGGTTCCATCCCAAGACATGCATTTGACCTTAATGAACAAAGGTAGGCAGCTTCTAGATCTGTGTCATAAGAATGACATGAGCCTTACATTTCAACCTAATAAAAACAAATACCAATCTCCAAACACCCCAAAATCACTCTGTCAACACTTTAAAGAGAACTTGAAAGTTCTGACTGTAGAAGATCTACAGAACCTTTTACAGACCCGCTACAAAATGTACAAGACCTTGGGAAATAAAGGGAACTCCAATACTTAACACGACGATCAGTTATGCTGAGAGATGCTTAGGGTGTGAAACTGTATTTTTGCTCAGGTCATATGACTTAGTAAATCCAGAGTTTTCTGGAAGTTCTAGATGCCTAATGCTTCAGAGGGAATATTAAATAAAAAACTAAACATCCAAACAACGCCAATGTGCAGTCAACGTTTTCATCCGAACTGTGTCTGAAAACCTGGGGTGTAATTATATATAAATTAATTTGCAAGGCCCAGTTGTTTTATGTTCAACACCAGGAATTCTCATTGCCTACAGGGACTCATAAAAATATATCTCATAGTTTTAAAATGGAATTCCAAATTTGTAATTTCAGTTCATAATTCTTCATGCATCCCAAGTCCGCATTTGTTGTAGTAGATGTTCCCTAAGAAAATTCAATGAACAATTTTTCTTTAAATACTTTCTCCCAGGAAAAAACAAAAGAGAGAATTAAAATATCTTCTAACTACTTTTCAATATTAAAAGAAAAAAAACTGGCATGGAAACTAATCTCATTTCAGATGTAAAAATTTTTTTAAAACCTCTGAATTTTTGACACACAGACCTTCTAAATTATATGTATATATTTAGAATATCATTCATGGTGTGTAGATATATGATTTATAATAAATCCTAAGTGAGATATATATTATTGATTAGTTTACTGAACAATATATTTTTGAAAGACATTAACATTCCTCAAAAAAACTGCAGTATTTACAAGTAGATACACAATTTGCCTAAATGTGTCAGTTAGATTGAAATCTTAACAACATTAAATTAAGAGTATGCAAATAAAGAGGCTAGGGTTAAAGAGAATAAGACAAGAGGCAATATAAACAACTAAGATAATTTTCTTTTGTCTCTTTGCTTTACCAACAAAGCTCCCACAGAAATGTAGGCCCAAAGTCAGCTTGTTACAGACTCTCTGAAGAGAGACACTGTACACAGAAAATACTACTAAATTAAAAATAAAGAACTTTCTTTTATAAAAATTTACTGTTTTGACTTTGTAAAAAGTTTTAAAATGTCTGCTTTCAAAATTAACCATTCATTCATTTACCCATCTACATCTTCAATTGCCTGCATATTGAACCTACATTCTAGTCTATAAATAGACAAGAGCATATGGGAGAACACCAGAAGAAAGGAGTTTCTGTCCTAAAGGCTTTTTTTTTTTTCCAATCCAATTGAAAGAGAATGTGCAAAGTTGAAATATTTTTGTTTTAAGTTCTTCTAACTAGGGGCATGAATGTTTGGAGATACTCAGAAAATCAACATCAAAGAAGTAATAGGAGTGTGAACAGGTTCTTGATATATTTTCAGTTGGGTCTTGAAGACTAAGATCCCTTTTTGACCTGTACAATAATATATATGATGCACATTTATCTCATATCAGATTGATATTATTTCATATCACTGTCGTTCTTTATTTTAGTACATTTCTAGTAAAACTATCCCATATTTAATTCAGGGAAGCTCTTCCTCTTTGAAGTCAAGGCATAAAGCTTTGCTTGACTCTTGTCCATAAACACCACTGACTGTAGGACTGGTCAGTTCCAATTTCCAGGAATTTAAATGACAGCAATAATGCAGCAAAAATAACTGTTTACTACTAATCAACCTCTGGCTATAGGGGTGGTAATTATGTCATCAAATATTCCTAAAGAAAAAAACTGTAGAGAGTGATATTTAGAAAAGACCACAGTAATCAGGTTTAGCAATCTAGTAGGAAAAATCAAGAAAAAAAAATGATGTTTTTTCAATGGCTGAGGCAATTCCCAGTGAAGGTATCCATCTAAAATTACAAAATTAAAACCTATCCTAGAATGGAACCACATGCAGACACACACAGACTCACACAAGGGGTTTACTAAAAGAAACATAAATAATCATTAGATCAGATTGTCCAAAATCACAATGACTCTACTTGGGTGGATTTCTATACCAGGCCATTGTCATTAGCAGTCTCAGGGGTTTGGGAATAAACCCTTAGGGTGATCCTCAAACCATAAAACATTTTTTTTGTTTTGGTTTAATTTTACAAGATCTCATATGATATATGATGTTTATAAACATACAAGTTGTTAAGGAGAGAGGGATTAAAAAGTGACAGGACTGCCTAGCATCTTTATCAAGTTTGAGGATTCATTTCCATCATATGGACACAGAACGGAAAAGATCAACCTGGACTGTAAAGAATCTATAGCCCATCAGCTAGAGCCAAAATAAGAAATAATAATGCTGTTACAGGCTTAGAGGGAAACTGACAACTCCAATCTTGACTGCAGACTGTAAAATAGAAATTTATCCATTTTTTAGCAATCTAAGGAAAAGGAACAGTCACTTTTTCTATCTCTGAATTATGGGAGAGTAACAGAATAGCACACATTTTCTATGTATGCTCTAGGAAAGATTCTTTCCTTTACCAATTTCACAGTTACGCAAATATGATCTCAACATTTTTAGCTTTACAAAAGTGTTCACTCTATAAGGAGAGAGAGGGATATAGTCAAAATGCATCATTTATACTCTTACATTATCTTTCAGTTTGAGCATCAGATGCTCACCATCGTGTGAGGGTGACTATTCTTCACAGTTGTACCCCACCCTCTTCAATAAAAGCGCAGTCAGTCTGACCCATGGAATGATGAGTTCTCTAATGACATCTGTGTATTTTCAATTTCTTAAAACTCTACATTGTGAACATAATTATTGTGCTCCTTAATACATGATAAAAGATATCTCTAGATTGCACAGAAATAATGAACTGACACCACATTTTGCCTGATGAACTCATGCATCATTGCACCTCTGCTTCAAGGATCCCCCCTCCAACCCCTCAAAGGCAGGGAGAAACTTCTGTCTACCCAGAGAAACTGTCCTCTTGGAAAATACTTTTGTTCTTCCAGAAAATGGTCATTTGGAGTCTATGAAATACACTGCAAATCACAGTGAGAGTCAACGCTTACTAACTCTCCGTGACTAAAGCTCTATGTAATGTCCAGTGACAGGGAACTCCACACGATGCGTCATCTCTCAGCACACAACACAGTAATCAAATATGCATTAAAGGAGATCCACGTTTTAAGAGTATAAGGGTTGGCATCTTGTGCTGCCAAGGAGGATCTTCTCAAGTGTGAACTACATTATTGAATTAGCAGCAAATGCATTATTTAGGGAAGGGTTCTGCTTTGAAGATTGGGAAAAATACAAAGACATTCCTCCCTCTTTAGCTGGTCTTTCCTGAAGAAACTTCCATTTCATTTGCTTCTCATGAGTCTTTCACAGAGTCTACCAAACAATGTAAGGAACATGAGGGGAAATGAGAAAAATAAATAGCATATTTTTCATTAAATTGTCTCCTCTAGAAAATGTGTCCCATGTGTTCTAATCAATGGCTCCTTAGGAGAGATGTTAAAATACACTCTAACCATGAATTAGAACATAACTGAGATGATAACCAGCTTTTCTTGAATATGTTTCTAGACTTTCAATAAGCTTCAGAGTGGGCCGCCTTCCGAATGGCAGAAATAGTGAAAGACTTGGAACCCCTGCAATAGAAGTGAAGAGCACAGAAGATTGGTCAGCTTCCCCTTGGCTCGGCCTCCTTTACAGGGAGACAATGCCCCAGCAAGCAAGGACAAATGAAGAACGCAGGACATGTCACCTTGCAGACACTGCCACAACAGCATTCTTGTAGGGGCTTTAAAATTATTAGAAAGCATATTTGCCTCAAACTCTCAAAAGAAAATGGTCAAGTGCTTCTTCTCCAATTTCAAAATTTCCTCCGATGTCTCATTCTTCAGAATCTAATTTCTGATTCCTAGCCAACTTTCCCCCTTACTTATGCCACATCTCAAGTTTTGAGCAGTATCCAAAGTAATGGCCACAAATGATCAATTTTGTCTGTTTTCTTAACCAAGTTCTTCCATTTGATCCGGTCTTATATCACTCCTTCTGCATGGGAAGCATACACATCGTCAGTTTAGCCTATAACTCAGTGACTGAGCTTCCGTGTTTGTTCGAGGCACACTTGGATACTGATTATACTGTTTAAATCACAATCCTATAGGATGATAATTAATTAGTGCTTCTTTTAATCACTTTGAAGACAAAAGGCACTATGTGAGCATACATTCATTAGTATTCCTCCTCCTACGAGTAGCCAAAGTTTTCTCTGCTCTCTCTACTACCATTAAATTCTTTCCTGCAAACTCTTTACAAACATTAACTAATTAATGATGAGTCTAGTCCATAAGTACAGCATATAAAGAAGTGCTAAAGAAAGGAGAATGGAAAATTAGTCTCATTAGTTACACATTTCAAATGTAAAATGCAATAGGAAAAAATCAGCTTTTTTTATAAAAGAAAGACAGAAGTAAAAAGAGAAAACCTTTTAGTATGAAGATTCGGGACTGCAGCCAACTCTTAAAAGAGGAGGTGGAATAATAATTCTTCGAAATTTTCAAGTCACTGCTTGATGTGTACTTCTCTGGGGTGCTTAAAGGATAGAGACAACAGAAAGGAAGACAAAGAGAATAAATACAATGGGTAAAATCAATCGGTAGAAAGGACTTCAGGGAACTGAAAATGAGCCACAGAGACTGATATCTACACATCACTTACTCAAAGGAATTCCTGCCTATAGAATGGAATATTCTGATCACCCAAAACACACCAGGCCTGATGCAGTTTCACATCTGCTTATATGTTCAGACAGTGAGTTATCAACTTTTCCTACCTCCAAGATAAATTCTGCATATATACTATTAAGATCCTAAAGCCAAAAAAGATTTCTAAAGTATAACCTGGTCAGATATGTCCACATGCCCTGAACTGTACAGGCAACCCTTGACAAGTAATATACTTGCTTCCTAGGAGGCAAATGCCAAGTGAACCACTTTAAGTCAGATTTTATGTCATTTAATTATTATGTTATAAATTGGAATTTCCTTCCTGAAAAGATATTTCATTCTATAAATGTAACAGAATTGATCATGAAAATAATTGAAAAGGAAACACAACTTTATAAAATAGGCAAAATAATTCATGAAAGAAAAGCTCTGTCATAAATATTCCCTTTTGGAAACTTTTCAGCAAAACCAATTCTTAAAATTGAATGCAATGAAGTTTAATTGAAGAAATCTTGTTCTTTTCCTGGTAAATAGACATAACTCACTGCTGTAGGACTTGAAGCAGCATTCAAAATTAGAGCCCCCAAATTATCATTACTGAGTCTATACGCATGAAAGTATCTGAGAAAAATCTTTAAAAGACAAATGCAGAAGAAAGAGTCATCTTCATTAATTCTTTGCTATAAAGGTAGCTGTACACTGAGTCAACTAAGTCAGTTATTCCTAGAAAACTTTAAGTTACAGCTTTGTGTGGACTTACTTAAAGAGCTTGAATGGCCTATGTTGCTAGTTGACTTGAAAATCAGCTTTGTTCAGAGCCATGAAGTGATCTTAATGTGAATTTTGCTCATCTTTATTCAAGATGTGACTAGCTGAGTGATGAAAATGCTACTAGAAGTGAAGGAATACGCAAGTCTGATTCTGCCATAACCTACACCATGCAAATTAAGACATCAGTCATCATATGAATGTGGTCAGAGTTATACCCTTTAGGAAGGTATACTGATGACATCCTGCTGAATTTTCTCAATCTTGGTTAACAACCCTTTCTTCTGAGCTCCAAAGGCCAACAGAATTTATCCACTTTTGAGTTACGTGCACTATTTAGTTTGACCGACCAGTTAGTGATGCATAATTATTTTTTGACTGACTAGATTCTATCTTTCCCCTAAAATATAACTTTGTTTATAAGAAGTTTTGTTTAGAAAAGTTTAATGTACTAGAGAAGTCATGCACATTTCTTAATGTCTGCCAACACTACTGATTTCAAGATCATCGTTTTTAACACAATGCAGTTCTCTATTTTATGTTCTTTACTCTTATAAATTGGAACCAGAACTGATGATACTTGCTCTATATTTTGGTTAAAAGGTGTCAAAACAAAAAGGAGGCATGATGGGCTTTGAAATTAATTTCAAACATTTGGGTTGAGCTCTGAACTGCTATCAATGGGATATGTTGCTTTCAAATATACTTTCATCACAACATGAAAACGTGATCAAACAAAAGTCTATAGTATGGAGTTTGGTACAGCTGTACTTATTTATTATCCATTCATTTGTCCAACAAATATTTACTGATTTATTGCTTTCAGGCTAGGTATTCATTCATTCACATATTTAATACATTAATTCATGTATTCATTCCACAAACATATAATGAGTCAGCAAAGTATGGGCAAGATATACTGTCTTAGAAAATGCTAAAGATATTACTATAATTAAGACAAGTTCCTTAACCTCGAGGAACTCAGAATACAATGAACACAACCATGTAAATAATTGCCTTCTAGTAAAAACGAACAAACAAAACACTAAATGAATGTAATCACATAAACTGGTTTTGACAGTAAAGTAGATAAATATCTCTGTTTCTAGAAGTATAGGAAGGCTTCTCACAAGGTTTGACTTTTGAGGTGGGTCTTGAAGATGAAGCAGAGATTCAATAGGCAAGAAGAGCCAGGTGTGACTTGAAAAACACAATGTTTGGGAATTATGAGTAGTTCAGCAACAGCGGATCATATGGGATGTGGTATGACAAAGAAACAGGTAAAAGAGTTAGTTAAAAAATGATGTTGGGCTTCGTGATAATAGGTCTGGCCCCCCTACTCTCCCAAGAGAAAATTATATAAACATTTTTAAATAAGAAAAGGCACAATTTATGTAGACATGAAGGTAATATGTGTGTATTCAGTGCCTATTGTTTATAAAACAAAGTGTAAGCCCAGTGGAAACATAAAGACATAGAGATCCTAACTATATCACTAACTGATGTGCTGTTGTGAATGAAAGTTGTTGTTCTGTGGTATTTGTGTGTGTCTGTGTGTTTGTGTGTATTTGTGCACACACACAGCTTGGCTCTCCTACTAGATCGTAAATTCTTGGAGTCTGCCTATAAGACCATTTTTCTGCTTCTTTGTATTCTTCCAGCACAAACTGTGGTGCCTCATACGTAGTAGATGCTGAACAATTAAAAGAAGAGATGAATGAATACAGTTGCAATCTAATGGAGGAGACATTACTAATACATATAAAGAGTTAAATAACATTACACAGATGTCACATAGCAGCATGTGATGGAGTGCCAAATAAATGGTCAAAGTAGTAAGACTTAAAAGTTCACCAAAGGAGAAATAAACTTTTCCTTGAAGAGTAAATAAAATTTTGAAGGAGAGAAAAAGATCAGTAGGTCTATGTAGCTCTAGAAGATCTGCATGAAAATTTCCAAATACCGAGCTCATTTAACATAACTTAAAAGCTTTACTAAGAGAATATGGGTAATGGGCCAAGGTTGTAAAACCTACAAAACTAGATCAATCCTAGCTCTGTCTTCTTCTGTTACCAAGATATGGACCCCAAAGTTGGAAAAACTATCTAATGATGAATGCTGCTGCTGAGAAATGAAACCAGACGAGACTTGCAGCCCAAACAAAACACAGGGCTGTTCTAGCCTCTCTTTTCACAATGAAAAAAAAATGTTTTCACATTTTCAGAAGATGGATAGCAGTTCTATGTCCAGCATAATCAGCTGCACTTAGAGCCATGCAGAATTAGTAGTTTGTAATTAGAAGCTAATACAAATAGAAAGGCTTAATTTGAACAAAAATATTATACGAATGTAAAGGTGGAGAGCTAGGCAATACCCCTGGCAGGCTCTCACGCAATAGGTCCTGCTTTCATCCTGACAGCCCCTTTGTGTGAGGGGCCAATGAATCAGATACAGAGCTGTAGCGACTGTGGGTCTCATCAGCAACAGCCAGTTAGATTCCCAAAGAAATTAATGTGTGTCTGGGTAGGCCTTAATGGCAATTCTTCATCACATGAAGTGTGAAGGAACAAGAAGAGGTCAACAGGAAGCCAGATATGCTGTCCTTCATAGGTGAAGGGTCCCAGTGAACAAAGCCATTAAGGCACATAGGAATGATGGATTTACATTCCCTCACACGGCCTGGGATCACTAATGTAGTCAGCAAACGTTCCCCAGGGTGATTTCCATGTGCAAGGACCTGTGCTCTAGAAAAGAATTCACACACAGATGAATAAACAGAAACTGTCATAGGGGAAGTACAGGTAGATGCTATAAACCAATGATTCTCAAAGTGTAGTACCCAGAATAGCATCATCAGATCCCCTGAGAACTTGGAAAATGCAAATCTCAGGGCCTCATTCCACACCAACTGAATCAGAAACTCTGGGAGTGGGGCCCAGGAATCTGTGTTTTATAAATTCTCCAGCTCAAGTTTGAGAATCACTACTAGATGCATTTAGGAAAGGAAAGGGGTATGTCCATATACACCCCATTCACTGAGAGGGGGCCACAGTGAACAAAGTTCTGTATCCTTTTCTCTAAAGGAAAACACTTTTCTGTGCATTGATGCATTAATTTATTCAATGTGGCAAGCATTATTGACTGCCCACTGCATGCTTGATATCATTCTGGGCATTGGCCAGGCCTTTTCTTTGAGGATCATAAAGCCTTCTGGGGCAATAATTAGTCTTTTGTTCTGCCTTCCTCATGCATGCCAGGAATTTATTTAATATGTTTTTTAGTTATTGTTCATTAAACTGAAATGACCCACCAGTTATGAAACAACTACTCGGTTCAACTTATCGATTTTACATGAAAATTCACCAGTTTTTGTCATATATTACAACATAATACACTATTCTATTTTACTGAAACTTTAATAAAAAAGCCAACTGCCCTGTTGATTAAATATTAATCTCAATGGGAGCTGTAAGAGCTACCTGAATTGATAGTAAACCACAGAGCTTTTTCCTAACAAGGGATAAAGATTCTCAGGCCATGCCAGGATTTTTTTCAGTTGGCTCACGTCAACTTTTGAGAACTAATAATTGTGTTTAATTAACCTCTATATTCCTCCTGTAATAGGGTCAACAAAGATGTTTGAAAGAACTAGTTGGCAGATCCTAATGCTGAGAATCAGCATCCGTGACAAAGCCAAATGTCAGAAAATTAGTGGTTACTCCAGTTGCTGAATTTTTCTGATTTGCTAGAAGCCCTAGCTTCTTCAAACACTTGGGGTTTCTGTTCTTGATATGTGAACATGTCCTTTTTGGAGGATAGGAACAGGTTTCTCCAAGGCTGTTTTATTATCATTGAAGTTCACATATCAATAGCACTTATTGCCACAAACTGAAGAACATGGCTAAATCAAGTAATATGCAGATTATATAAAGATCTATGCACCCCTATGTTCACAGCAGCACAATTTACAATAGCCAAGATATGGAAGCAACCTAAATGCCCATCAACGGATGACTGAATAAAGAAATTATGGTTCATATATACAATGGAATATTACTCAGCCATTAAAAAAATGAAATCCTACAATTTGCAATGACATGGATGGATCTAGAGGTTATGATGCTGAGTGAAATAAGTCAGAGAAATAAATATAAATACCATGTGATTACACTTATATGCATAATCTATGGAACAAAAAGAACTATTCAAAAACAGACACAGAAACATAGAGGACAATGTGGTCACAGCCAGAGGGGAGGTGTGTTAGGGGGTTCGGAGCATGGGGTGAAGGGTTAAAGAAGTACACATTAATAACTGATAGATGGTCATGGAGATGAGGAGATGGCATAGGAGATGCAGTTAGCATTAATGCAATGGCTAGGTGGAGAGCCAGAGGAGAGAAAGAGCAATTAGGGAGATCATTTTATAAACTATATAAATATCTAACCAATGTACTATATACTTGAATCTAATAAAATAAATTAAAAAAAAAAACAATAAATATGCAGATTATGAATGCATTTATTTTTTTCTTTCTATAAAGGTCGTTAAAAGGAAACCCCAGAAAAGGCTCTCCGTTTGCCCAGAATTGCACAGTCCACCAGCTTCAGTGCTGGTGCTCACATGTGAGGTGTCTAATTCCTGGGCCCATTTGGGAGACTGTCCCTTACTCGGAACACACTGAAAGCTGGCTTCCTCATGCTCAGTAGTTGAATAACTTCATAGGGATGATGGCTACCTATATCCTGACTTGTGTGAGTTTGTGGAAATGGAAATACTAACTATGCTTGTGAGAGACCAAAGAGTTCTAGATTATGGAATAGGTTGCATGAAGAGAAAAGTAGATATCAGATAGAAATTAGCATAGGTGATAGAAATGAAAGGCCTTCAGTTCAGGGGGAGCTATGACCTCTAACAGATGTGACACCCAAAATCTTGGAGAAGAACTTTGGTTTCTCAAATTCTGGCTTCTCAACTGAACTTCGTATCTCCTCTACCAGAGAGTTTGGACCCTTGCAACGGGGACACCCCATTTGTCAATTCCTCTCCTGAATGCATTTCTAGCCTGATTATATGTGGCTTCCCTGAAGGGACTAACGGATACATGTTTTCAACGCTGAAGCAACATAAAAGTCCCTTCTTCTCTTTGATAATAACAAAAGCTCAAAGCCCATTAAACCATGCAAAACCAAAGACCACTCTCTCTGCAATGCTGCGGGCAGAGCCTTGGTTCTGTCTAGCTAAAACTGCCCACTGCTTGTCTAAGAAGCTTTGTGACCATAATTGCTGGGTGGACAATAGTAGTATTGCCCTCAGACACAATAACTACCACTTTCTTAGCCAATAGTAGATTTCAATCTAAACATCAAAATATTCTGCTCTGGTCTGGATTTAACTGTGTTCCCCCAGAACCAGCCTGCCTTTAACTGTGGTGTTAGTCCTGTAACACTCAAGTTGGCAACCGTGGTGAAGAGAAAATAAATACGAAGAACTGTTGTCTATTTAGCTGCACTGGTAGCTCTGGCTCACATGCTGATGAATGTTATAGGGTGCTGTTTTTCTCTCTCCTGTTTCCCTGTTTATTTTATTTCCAATGACCTAGCCGCAGGCTGTGTGTGTGAAAATTGGAAGAGAGGAGAGTCATTTTCTCAAAAGTGAGTTGCTGATCTGTCAAACATCCCTGTAGCTCTCAAAGTTTTTTTCATTAACTATTTTTCAGACAAATCTTCACTTGCAACAGCTCTGGGTCCAGTCTACACCTTAGGTTAAAAACCTCTAATTTAAGGATCCTTGAGTTTACTTGAAAACTAGTGTTCACTAGGAAACAGCACCAATTGGACATAGCCTAGCACAGGTGTTCATCATTAGGATGAAGGTCTGGGAAGCTACGGGAAATAAGTCCTAAGGGCCTGCCCTCCAAAGTCTGTTTCCCACTGACTGCCTTTTTAAAAAGTTTGAAGTAGTAAGGATAATAATTCTGAATCTGTTGCAAATAGTATTCAAATAAGTGAAACCTGAAGGCTAGTGTTTATTCAACATAGCAACTGAAAGATGAGGTTCATACGTCTTGAGCCTAGGGGTGCAGATCTATTAGGACCAAGTCTTTATGATGGTAGGGCTTAAAAATAAACTTCTCAGGTTGCATCTGTTGTTTTTAATCTATAGTTGTATGAAAGGTGCTGGATTTAGCCAATGCCTACCATGAAATGAACAGGAGACGGAAGGCTACGTAGCACAAAGTGAGTATGGTATGGACAGAGAAGTATACTATGGATTAAGAGCTAATGAACACATTTAAGGAAACAGCACAAGTATGTGAAAATCATGGGACCTGTGTCTAGAAGAGACTTTAGAGATAATCTAGTCCAGTAATTCTCAATCTTGGATACATATTAAAATGTAGGTGATTAATCTGTGATTGGGGTTTGTATTGTTTTAAAATTCCTCCAGATGGTTTTACCGTATATTCAATTTTGAAAACCACTCTCCTAGAACAGGAGTTTTCCTCAGCTTCAACATGTTTTAGAACTTTCCTGGAAAACTGTCAAAATTTAGATTTTGGGCCTCAGACCCAAAGATTCTGAGTTAGTAGAATCTTGTGTGAGGTCCATGAATTTGCATTTATAAGATGCTCATTGGTGATGCTGACCTAAATGATCAGGGGATCACCCTCTTGGGCTACCTCCGGCCTAGTAGTACTCAAACTTCACTGTGCGTAGCAATAAAAATAACACAGTGGTTAACACATGGATTGCTGGGCCCCAACTTCAGAGTTTCTGATTCAAGAATTTTCATTCTAACAAGCTCTTAGTTGGGCCCTCATTCTAAGAACCACTGATTTGGACCATTCAATGATGAAGAAGTACATTTTAGAACCATCTAAAGCACTTCTTCAAAATATATCTGCACTCAACTTTCTTGAAGATTCCGTATAGCCCAGGTTAAAATCATTGATATACTGAATCTCTTACAAATGGGCATATCTTCCTCCTCATTTATTAGATAAGGATATTAAGGTTCATACTGGAAATGACTGAACCGTAACCACACAGATATTGGGGACAGACTATGATCAGCACCTGCCACGTATACTGTCTCAGAGCGAATGTTGACAAGAGTTCCAAGTATAAAAAGAAAGGGAAAACACTGGGTAGAAGACTAATCTCAACATTTCTCAGTTTTGCTAGGGCTGGCCCTGACCTCACCAAGGAGACTGAAATGAAAGGCAAACAGCTTCCATCACAAAGACAAATTATAACAGCCATGTAAGCCTGGAAGAAAATTCTAAAGAAAAATGGTGTGATCATCTGCCTTCTAGATCTTCATACCTCGAGTACATGCTATTGGTGTTGCATAGTTTGACTTCAATCCTGCAGAAGACTGGAAAGTGAAAGTGAATTACTGCCTTTCCACCTTGTGATTTTATTTTTTGGTCTTTCTCTATTTCTCTAAATGAAAACAAATATTATTAAGATTTTGGGGGGTACATGGAATATACCAAATTAAAAAATGCAGCAGGGTATAACAGACAGAGGTATCAGCAGCAGTACTGTAACAATCTTTCCCCCCAACACACAATAAAATTCTCAAACCCCTGATATGATTGAGGAATGCTGGGATACTATATAGAAACCATCATCTATTAGAACTAAGTTTTTCTTCTTCTCCCATCAATCTGCATTGCGTATACAGTGAATGTGAATTGGACTTATGCATATACTACTCATGTACCACTTATAGTCACTATCTGTGACTATAAATTAGAGTTGACAGAACACATGTGCAGTTATCCTGTTAGCAGCATCGACATGTGGAGAGTAGCATCCAAACTTCCTGATCAGTTGCTACTTCTTTTTTTTTTTTTAACATGATAGTGACTCATGCAACTGCCCCACTTACAGCACAGGCGTAGGAGTTTCTGTGATCAGGCTGACAATACCATACTTTAGTTTACTAAATCGCATATCAAGAACCGCAAGACAACTACTTTACTTCATTCTATTAGCCATCTATCCATCTTCTACCAGTCACTTACTTAGAGCTTCAGGTTGATTCTAAAGCATAATTAATAGACCAAGAGGGTCCTTATTCACACATAACTGAATGAGCATGTGTGCTCTAACAGGCAGGCAATCTGTATGCCTCATAAAGCAGATTTGATTTTGACTTATTGGTGTTTATGCCAAGAATTCAGGCAGTGGAATAGTTGACACATAGCACCATGTTGGCAGCTTTAAAGCTGATACACAGATTTGTGTCTGACATTAGCTTATCCCAGTGGAGCAGTCCCCGTCACTTTCCCCAGACAGCATCTGTAAGTCACCTCACAAAGATAGGGTGAAAAGGCAGCATGACCAACAGTATGGTGGCACAAGCAGACTTAAGTATATTTCCAGTCACCCTGCCCCTACTAGACCCAGAAATAAGCCCAAATAGAGCAGAGCTGCTTAGTCATGATGTTGTGCTCAACTACAATACAGCACTCATTAAAGTCTGAGCAGTGTCCTCTGTAAATAAGCCAAGCATTTTACTCTTTTCTAATCCTCTCAAACTCAGATGGTACTTGAACCTGTGAGCCAACTGAATACAGCAAAATAATAATATTCATTGACAACCAATGGTTAAAGCAGGACAAAGACCCTGGTAGCTTGTCTTCATACTTCGTTAAAAAAACAAACAGATTTATTCTTCCTTGCTGGGTCCCTTTTTTCATGCTAAAATCTCCTGCCTCTAGTCAAACAATTTCTCCAACTTCTTTCTATATGTTCAAACTATATACTTGTTTGAAGATGCAGAGACAGTAGTGGAAAGAAAATAGATTTTTATCAGTCTTTATTGCCTACTTGTGTGCTTGTTGGCTTTCCTTAACAATAAATATAATCTGATTTTAGGGACTGAGATCCACATCAGTGAAGCAACCTTTGAGGGTCCTCATAATTGCCCATTAGCTAGCTATGTGGCAGAAAAAAAGAAGTCCCTAAAAAAGAAGTCCAGCTCCAAGTTGGCTCTGCTACTCACAAACTCCCGAAGCTTGAGATTTGCCAGTTAATATCTCCAAGCTTCTGTTTCTTCATCTGCCAGATGGAAATAAGATTACTTTATAATATTGGTTTGAGAATCAAATAACAGCATATATGTACATGGAAGACTGAAAGTACAAATATACACGTACCATACACGCGCACACACACACGCGCACACATGCACACATACACTTTCTGTGATAAGTTAGTCTACTTTTACAAGAAGCTGAAAAGCAAGAAGATGATAAAACTTTTGTCAAAAAGGGCACGAAATCCACAAAACAGGCTATACATATTCTAATTACTAAGATGCTGAGTGTTCACTGCATGAAAGACACTGTACTCTGCTGAGGGAAATGTAGTAATGAAAACAATTTGACAATTCCTTACCATAGCAAGTCAGGAAAAAGAGGGGCATACAGAATAACTAATATTTTGTCTAATGTGACAGATGGCCATCATTTTCGATCACTTTCACAGTTGCCAGGACTCAGGCTGCTGCTCTTCTTCTTGCTACGTCGCCCCAGGAGGGCACGAGTCTCTTTGGAGCTCGCTGCACTCCTACTGCACGTGCTGAAGAGCAGACGCCAACCTGGACGCCTGCAGGGCAGGGGGAAGCAGTGGTCTGAAGGACAGATACCATTCCCCTCACCAGCAAAAGCAAAAGTTAGTGTAAGATCTTATGCACAAACTTAAAATAGACCATCTGTGAACTTCTTCATTTTAAAATTCCTTAGGGGAAAAAAAGTCCAAGATTGCTATTGAATTGGAGTGCCTGTAGGCAGGGCGGGCCTCTGCTAGGCTCCCCAGGAGCCCAGCCCTGTCACAGCTGCTCCTCCCTTCCCTCCCTGGTGCGCTCACCAGAAGAATGACAGAAGCAGCTTGAAAAGTTAGGGGGTGTCTCCCAGCAGGTAGAGTTTTGGAAATAGTTCCACCTACTTCCAAGTGATCTGTAGTCACTGTTCGACTACTAAGAAACTGGGAACATACAAAGATGAATTCATGGAAGTAAAGTCCACCATGGAGCCAACCTGAAAACTGACATAGGAGTCTCACAGAGAGAAAATGTTTCCCCTGTTGGGGAGATTTTGCTGCCTGGGCTCTGCGTCTGGGGAGGGAAGGATAGAAGACTTGGGAGAGAAACATCCTGGACCCACACCCCACCTCTGCCATTCATTAGGACTGTGAATTGAGGTATAATGTAACTTGAGTCTCGGTCTCTCCATATGAAAAAAAAAATGTGGTAATAATCTTGTTCGGATTAGAAGCAGTATGTGTAAAGTGGTTAGCACAGAGTGTAACACTTGATACTTCTTTCCTATATGCGAGGAAGATTTGTTTTTATTCATTGAATGAATCCATAATCATCATTAATTAGATATACACTACATACTAGACTTTTGTGAAGGGAAGAGGTTCCCTGTTTTCCTGAAATAAATCAAATGGTGGAGAATCCATGGAGTACACACAGTTCTCAAGATTTAGTGATCTGACAAGAGAATTAATTTTGACTTATTTAGGTTCTGCCACATTACTCTGTTGCAAATTAAACTCCCACGACGGCAGCATTTTCTTTATAAGTCACCCACTGTCTTACTGAAATTGATATTGTATTTTGCATGGCTATTTATTATGTTATCATAAAGGTATTAAAGTAGTTCAGAATTTCTCAACTTCATCACCATTCATATATTGGATCAGATAAGTCTTTATTGTTCCATGCTCTGTAGGATGTTTAGACTCTAGTCACTAGATCTCAATAGCAAATAAAAATACAGAATATCCAACTAAAATTAAATTTCATAGTATCAGTATGCCCTATGCAATAGTTGGTTACATTTATACTAAAAATTACTCATTGTACATTGAAAATTCTGATTTAACTGGGCATCCTGTATTTTACCTGGCAACCCTACAGTAGACCCTTCCCTGATATGACAACCAAAAATATCTCTAGATATTACCAAATGCCCTCTGGAGGCACAGAATTGTCCTGTGGTTATGAACCACTGCATAAATCGACTTATCAACGAGATGAAACAGAAACAGAGAGGAACTCTTCAGGTGGGCTAGCCCTGTGTGCACACAATCAGAGACCAGGCAGTTCTCTAAGAACACAGGCATCAAGAGTGGAGCCATGTGTCCCCAATACGCTTAGAGAAGAGAATGCACAGTTCATACCCAGGAGATGACAGGGTCTGCAACAGATGACTACCCTCACTCCTGGATGACCTCTGCCTGTTAATAACTAGCAGCCCCGCTGAACTTGCATTGTGTAAAGACAGCCTTGTTCAAAGAAGATCCAAACACACTGGGGCTTATACCTCAAACCACCATCTCCTCTTTGCTGTGGGTCACACATTTAGTAAGAAAACAAAACTGAAAATGCTTGGAAAATGCAGTTCCAAAAAAGCACTCAGTCTCCATGTATTTTAACATGTGCTTAGAAAGGCTGCTGAAAGCAGAACATGAGATCCTTACAGGAAGGAATCCCAGAGAATACATCCTCCCTTCTTCCTCCGGTTTGACTGCAGGAAACTGACAGAATCTCGACGGCACAGATGGAAGTTTTGCTGAAATACTCTTAGCAAAGGGGCAGTTTTCATACATTCTAAAGGGATCGGGGATAGTCGTGCAAAATACAGGATGGATTTCAGTGAGGAAAGGGTGGTATTTATAAAAGAAAATGCTTCTGTGGTGCAAGTTTAATTTGCAACCAGAAAACAATAATTTGGCAGAACATAATAAGTCAAAATCAATTCTCTCGTCAGATCAATGAATCTTGAGAATTGTGTGCTCATACCCTAGTTTATAAATTGAGGCTACAAGGCAACCAATTGCACATTTATAGAATTTTAGAGCTGAAAAAGACTTCAGAAATTCCCTTTTCCAATGTTCACTTCTAACACATGAAAATCTGTCTTTTTTGGATGTTTCAATTAGCTGAACAAATAGGTAAGTCAATTTTCCCACCCGATGTCATAGAGCAAATTGGTGACAGAACCGAGACAGGGACCCCCAAAGTCCCCTTTTAGTCCACAGATACGTATATTATTATAGGTTTCCATACCCAGCCATGCGGGGAGATGCAGCACAGGCTGAACTCTACACAGCACCAGGGAGAGCCACTGGCACAGACCACGGTGTGGGTGGCGCGTTGTGGGTGGTGCACCCACGATGAGCCCATACATACGCCCCCTGAAAAGCACCCGCCCAGGCTGCTTAAGGTCAGCTCTGGGCCGCTGAGCATGATGAGTCCTGGGGAGTAAATAAAGGCATTCATGTTTTACCTTTTAAACCTAAATATCCGTTGAATTTTTACATACACAGACTACTTTTATATGTAAAGCAAAATGTAAAGCAAAATAGATAGATAGATAGATAGATAGATAGATAGATAGATGATAGAACGAGCGAGCTGTTTTGGATTTAATCTGCTACAATCTTATCTATTGCTAAAGAATGAGAGAGGTTAGCGTGCGACAGGCCTCAAAGAATGAGATGAGAAGAAAATGGCTCTGCCTTCTCTGCATTGGAAAGAACCTAAAGGAAATTCTGACATGGTGTTTCTGTGGCTGTGTCCACATGGCAAGGCTTTGCAGAAAGAGGCTCCAGCAGCTTTAGCATACATGTCACCGGGAAGCGTAATCATCCAGGACCCCTTGTGGTCTCCTGTAAGTCCCCAAATGTTCCTGCCTCCCTTCCCATGATACACATTCATCCCCTGTCCTGATATTATGTCATCAGCACTTCCACAACTTCAAGAAGTCTTATCATAGACAGCAGCTGCTGGTGGACAGGGTCATGTCTATTGTAAAACCCCAAATCACTCCTTAATACATTAAATAAAGAGCAAAGAACATTAGCAAAAGTTCTTGCAGCTTAAGAATCTCTCCTGTAAGTCTATTTCAATTGAAAGGACTGTTAAACTATGGAAAAGATAGTTTCAGCTGAACTTGATATAATTTGCTACTGATAAAACATTATACATCTGACCCCAGCTACCCTTCACTTTCTGATTCATTCTATTCTTCAAACGGGACTTAAACTACTGGTATTTAATTAACTCTAATTTATGGCATTAGCACCACTCCCCAAATGGTATCTGTGACAGGCACTAGACTGAAGAGTTAGTTTCAATGAGGATACTGGACTTACAGTGAAAGGTGGCTTTTTGCTATGTGGTACAAGCTAGGCGATGTGCACAGACTAAGTGTGCATCTTTGATATATCGGGAATTAGATATGAGACGCACAACGGGGCACTGAGATTTAATTCCTAAGAATCTCCTTCCACAGTTTCTAAAACCGAGAGTTGCTTCTCCTGCTAAGTTCTGCTGGCTGCCTTTCCCTCTGCCTAAACCATCTCAACCAAGACCTCCCAACACAGATTTCCAGAAATAATGTATCCACTTTGGGGTTGGAAAAAAAAAAAATCAAGGCTCTTCAAGCTAATTAGCTTGGTTAATTAAAATATCACTCCATTTCTTTCCAAATTTATTACGCTCACAAAAGGCCTGTTGGAACAACAGAAGATGAATGAAAATAAACAGCTAGGGAAATATTACTCAAGAAAAAACATCATTTACTAACTGAAAAACTAATATGTGGATTACCAAAAGCCCCTCATGACTTTCCAAAACAGGGTCTACATTTAAAATCGTTTCTGAGGGCAAAAATGAAAGTTATATCTCTGCAAAGACATTAGAACTGGAATTAAAAACAGGTCTTTTGAATATGAGAAACACCTTAAAAACTGTCACTGTTGTTTAGTAATCTGTCACATGGGAGGTAGTCTAAAATAGTCATTCAGGAAGACTGAAGGTTTGTATGCTGTTCTGCCATCTGGGAAAGTTACTTCAGCTCCCACACAGCCTCTATTTCCTTGTCTATGAAATGGGAAAACGACTTTATTAATGTTGGCTGACACTGAGCTGACTATATGCCAGGCACCTAGAAATGACCTCGAGGTTTGTGGTGAGGATTCAACAAATATGTATGTGCTATGTGTGTATATATGTGTATATGCACATATACATCTGTATCTACATGCCATGCTTAACATGGTCCCTGACACAGAGTGTACATTAAGTAAATATTCTTTTCTACTAATAAAATGGCTATTAGAGCAATAACAACATGTAAATGGGTAATATGAAAAGAAAAAAAACACTGGCAGCTAAACTGAGCACCACAGAATATATGAAAAATCGTATGGATGACTAGAACGACTTAAAAGAAAAAGACAATAACTTGTTTGATGAGTAGCCAAGGTTAGACTTTAGACTCAAGTTTGTTAGCTCAAGGAATTTACATACTAGGAAAATATTATTACTACTACTAGTAATAAGAAATTATACAGATTCACTTAATCCTCTGGGTATTTTTGAAACATGAAACTATTTTCCTGGAATGAAGGCTTCTTCAGAAGCTGAGAATGAACTAGCTACTCTAAGATGCATAATTTCAAAATGACAATTTGCTGGTTATTTCATGCAAAGCCTCCACTCTCTTGGGACAAGAAAACAGAGCATCCAGCCAAGTGCATTCTCCTTTAACCTCTACTTTTGCCTCTTCAGGGAAATTTAAGCAAGGGTTCTGAATCATTTACATTTAATTTCCCTTTGTTCTATACACTATTTAACATCCTAGAAGGCGTCTGAGCTTCTATAAAATCTTCTGGTGCTAAAGAACTCTAACCTTCAGTTGCATGTTTTATCACTGTGTTGAGAGCTGACCCCAAAAAGTTATTAAGTAGAGAGCCCCTTAATTAAATTAGGCCTTCCTGTTACTGTAAACACTGGAATATGTCTCTCTTTTCATTACTATTGCTTTTCTATATTATAAGGAGAGTAGACTCATTTCCTTGAGTATTATAAAAAGTTTCAGTCAAATATGAATGCAGTAAAGTACTTCTGAAGTCAGAGCAGACCATCTGAACATAAACTTTTAGTTTTGTTTTATAATTGCATTTCATTTCTGCTGATTTTCCAAATGAACTTCAGTGAGTCAATTTCTAAATCAAGCATGCAAATGCAGGCATAAAAAAAGACCCGATAACTAAAAACAGGCCTATGCAGTGCCTCCTGAACAGTCAGCTCCCCCATCCCTGCCCCCACAGCCCTCGCCCACTCCCATCTTCAGTGACTTTATGACCTTTATTCGTGCTACGGATTTTTTTGTAATTTTAACTACCCTGGGAGAACCTACATACTTTCCTTCACCCCGCGAAGAATGGTCTCCTCATGAGACCATGTCACTCACATTTGACATCCACTCACTCACTAGTGAATGTGCTTTCAGATGTTATTATAAACTTAAATTATGGCTGAGATAAAGGAAAAATGATTCACACAAAGAGCTTTAGCAAAGACATGCCAGAATTCCAACTCCACCTCCAAAATGAAGTTCAGTGTCAACTGTAACTCTTTAGTATGCAGAAGTTTCTGATGATTGTGAGGTCAAGTGGCATCAATCACTCAACATCAGACCAGTAAGCCCTATGTTCCCCTGTCTGCCCAGTACCGGGCTGGAATTGAGAGGTGTAAAAACATGTACACTATGCAGTTTCTAGTCATAAGTTTACATCTAATTAAGACAAATAGGAAATAAACAGAATAATATTTTAGAATCCTATCATTATTAAAGATAATAATGCAAGTAAATTTTTAAATAAGAAAAGAATTGCTTAGGAGTTGGAAGATTTTACTTGAACAGAAAAATAATTTTTGTAGGACATGCTATGTGACAGATAGAAGATTTGCCTAGATACACATGGAAGAATGAGTTGGTGCCATTCTACGTTGAAGTTGAATCAATAGAAAAATTCACTAAGATGAAAAATTCTGTGGTAAATGTATAGAATCCTAGAGACTGACTGGATGAAGATGGAGTGAGACTAGGGAAGGTTGGGTGATGAGGTTTTAAATTTTGTTATATCATACATACACTAACATGAATTCCAGGTTGAAGAGATAAACACGAAAAATTGCAACAACCATATGAAAAACAAAGAAACCAGAAAAACAAAGGAAGGAGATTTTAGAAAAAAAATAAACAACCTTTGAATGAAGTTATATTTTGTAAGTATAAAATTAGTGAATGAAATAGATTTTGCCTCATAAAAATGTAAAAGTATAGGATAGAAAAATGTCAAACTATAGGATAGAAAAATGTCATAAATAAAAAGGCTAGCCAGAAAAGTGAAAAGTTACATGATACTAATATGGCAAAAATAATATCCTTACTCTATAAAAATAAATGCTATAATTAACATTTATAAAATTTAATAAGATAAATAATAAGCTCCAAATAGAAAAAAATAGGCAAATTATACAATAGATAATTCACAGAAGTACAGTTGTCTAACAAACAAATGAAGAATATAAAAACATTAATTCCTCTAATAAAAGACATGAAATTTAAAACATGATAACATTTCTCATCAGACTATTTCAGGTAATACCTACTACTGGTTAGAATATGGCTAAATAAACTCAGAATAAATGATCAACTGATACGGTATCTCTGGACAATCATCCACTGATATATATTACGAGCGTTTATTATGTTCTTTAAATCAAGAATTTTATCTTTGGGAATCTATTCTAAAGAGTGAATTAGGTGTAAAAAAGGATCTGGCACAAAGATGTTCGTCACAGTATCATGTTAAATAATGAAGAACTGAAATTAAACTAGGCAAAACTAAGTGAATGATTAAATTACAATATTCCTATATAATGGCAGTATGTTATGGAAAAAGTTAAATTCTATTTATGGAGAATATTTTATGAGAAAATTGTTGAGTATTTTTATGTAATGATGAGTGACAAACTTTATAAGCATGAAGAATAAAGACTTAGAAGTCAAATGCCTGATTTTCAACTCTGAATTTGCCTCTTACACAGATACCTAAATGCCACATTATATAAAAACAGAAGGTGGTATCTGTCTTTCATTTAACCTACTGTCTCTTGTGTTCCTCGTCTCCTTTGAGGTAACCATTGATCCACCCACAGAACCCTAGATGTCATCCTCAAAGTCTTAATTTCTGTTATCTCCCAGGTCCAATCAGTCATTGTTGGCTGTATCCAAAATATTTCTCTAATTTGTCACCATTCCAACAACCAGAATATTGGTTCACTTCCCCAAAATTTCTAACCTAAATACCAGAAACAGTCCACAAACTGTCTTTCTAACTCCAGTTTTATATCAGTAAAATCTGTCCTATATATTTTACCAGAATGTTCTTTCTAAATGGAAATCTGATTATGACACTTTCCTGCTTTAAGCATTTGAAAGGTTCTCTGCCACTTATAAAATTAAGTTCAAAATGTGTAGCTTAGTAAAATAATGCTTCTGATATTTTGGCCCATACCTTTTGATATTTTGGCCCACATCAGCCTCATCCCCTCAAAGCTGATATTCTTTTCTCTATTTTCTATAATGTATATGAATCATTTATCTTATTAGATGTATTATTTTAAGTATAAATATCTTTTACCAATTCCTCCCTACCCTCTTCCTAGGAAGAGATCAAATATCCAGCCTCCTCTTTCCATGTCTTTCAAACTGTAGATTGTGATCCTTGAGAGGGTCATTAAATCAATTCATTGGTTCATAGCATGCATTTAAATATAAAAAATAGTAGTCACTGCAGATTGTTACTTAAATACTGCTTTCTCAACCTTCTGCTTCAATTATATGTGGGTTATAGCCAAGAAGTTTGAAAGCCACCACCCTACTCTGAGTCCTTCCATGTTTTGTAAAAAAAATTCTATTATAGCACAAAGACTACATGTTTATTTATCTCTCTACTGACACTGTGGTTAAAGAAAGCAAAAAAGGGCAAAAACAACGTCCTACTCCTTTTTGCATCTCTGAATATGAATACGTTGGACACCATACTTAGCATAGGGTACCACTCAGTGTGTGTTAGATGAAAATGTACAGCAATCTTAGATCCTCGTCCGAAGGCGTGTGGCTCCCGAGGTCCTAAAAGACAGCATTCTCTCTCTAAAAGGTGATCCCAAAGCATGGACTGGGCAGACAGCTCCAGTCCAAGACTTTCAAATATTATCTCACTTTGTCTCTCAACTCTACCCCAAGATTCTTATTGTAAATTTCTAAGGTATAATTCTGGTAACTTTTAACATTTTATTTGGAAACATTCTAAAATAACATCCTGTCCCCATAACATGAGAATAAGATCAATAATAAGCAAGAGGTCCAAAGAATGAGCTAGCTAGGGCAGACGAGAGAAAATAAATAGCTGCCCAGGTAAAGCAGACCTTGAAGCAGAGTATAAGGAGTTTAAAATTTCCCAATTTCTGTTGGGATATTTGAACCTCAAATAAGATCTGTGGCACCCTCAGTGGTGGGAAAAAGAGTGTGAAGTCATTCCAAAATCGAATCAGGGCAGGACCAGAGTATGATTATGTCGAGTATACTGGAACCTAGCTCTCACCTGGTCAGGTGCTTCAACGTTGCTTATGCTCCTGCTGTGCAACTTGAAATACTTCAATGTTGAATTTAAACCTTGTGACAAGTGAAATATATCTAACCTGGCTACCCAAAGGCTTGTTCCTTACAAATAGTGCATTACTTGATAAAGTTTTACTTATAATAAATTCTATTCCTAGATCCCAAAAACTCATCCTTTCTACAATGGTACACCAACTTCATGCATCACCTGCCCCTTAAGTATTTCAAAATTGTCTAAAACAGAAATTTCGCATTTACTGTAGGATCAAAGGATAGGCTTCAAGAAGTAATTTATAATTTCACAGGGATATCACTACAGTTCAAACATGATTTGATTTTTTTTTCTTAATGAAGCCCTTTAACTTATAAATTCAGCAACATTAATTATTCCACTTAAGAAATAATTAGTGCCCCCCTTCTTCCTTCTCTAATTAATACCTTAAATTCAAGCTGCTAGCAAAGGTTAGAACACGAAGTTGTTCTTTGTGATTTTTTTTTTAATTATTCTGAATATGGTCCTTAATGGCAGGTACACCGCCTTAGAACGACTCCTTTATGTCTGGCAAGCACTGAGATTATTTCATCAAAGCTGAAAGAGACTCAAGGATCATCTCCCATTTCTGCTCTGCTGCAGACTCCCTGGGCTATAGCAGCCATCCCCATAGCCACATGAGCGAGGACAGGTAGAACCGTTTCACACACTATATGTAAGAAGAAGTGTACAGCACACACACATACAACTTTAGATCTGGAATGTATATTAAAATTGTATCCATTGTACATATCTCAACATCTTCATTTACAGGGGAGAAAGCTGAGGCTCAAGGACAGTTTCTAAATTCATCTAAGATGCTCAAAGAGACATATGTAAAACCTGTGGTTATAAATGAAAAGCCAGTGTTCCTCCACTGACTCAGTGTCCATCTGGAACCACCGCTGATTTTTGTTTTCTTTGTTAATCACTTATGTGTTTGGTTACCGTAAGCTACAGTATAAAAATGCCACTGGTTTCAGTGAGCAAGATGATGTAATACAGCAGCCCCCAACCTTTATGGCACCAGGGACTGGTGCTCCTATGAGAATCTAATGCCTGATGATCTGAGGTGGAGCTGAGGCGGTGATGCTAGCACTGGAGAGCGGCTGCAAACACAGATGAAGCTTTGCTCGCTTGCCTGCTGCCGATCTGCTGTGTGGCCCGGTTCCTAACAGGCCACGAACCAGGACTAGGGGTTGGGGATCCCAGATGTAATAGATCATCAAACTTGAAACTCACCTATATAGTCTCTTACTTATTTGCTAGATGGTTTTGAACAACCATCATTTATCGCAAGGAGTAGAAACTTTACTGATAGAGGACATTACATAACCACAAAATTTGAAAACCTCAAGAAGGTCTTGAGTCCAGGGATACCCCTCTGGTGGAACTCCGAGACAAGTGCCAGATTTCTAAGCCACTTCGGGCTTTCATATCCACTCCCACCCCTGTTTCACAGGTTCATGAGGACATCTCAAAGGAGAATAAACTTCCAGGGAGACTCATTTTGCTGTGCTCTTCAAAATGCTGGTATTGACTCCCCTCATTCCATCCCCAATCTCCTCTTTCTTGGAACAGAAACAGTAAAAGGTCTGAGCGCTTGCCAAACACAAAATATGTCAAATATTTTGCATGAATTTCACTGCAAATGTAATCCCTGGATCTATGATGCCAATACTATTATTATTTACAAACCATGGAAAGGAAAACTAAAGCTCAGAGAGGTCTAAGGTTGTGACCCATAGCCCCTTGTGACTTGTTTCCCAAAACCTTGCTCCACGTTTCACCTCAACCCTACACCACCCCAACTCCTTCATGTGCGCATGAGCACACATGCACGTGTGTACGTGCGCACACACACCACTCTTTTCTAGCCATGAAAGATCTCAAACCCAAGGGGAATCTTAAGTGTTTGTGCCTCACAGAATGCTCAGCAGCTCCCAAGTCTTAACATGCCCATTTTAAATGCAAAGAAACTAAGAAATAAGAACGTCTGTCCAAGATCATCCAGGGACCTAGTCGCTGAGCCAGAGCTAGAAATTAACTCTTTTGATCTCCAGTTAAGGGCTCATTCCTTACACCACAAGTGGTGGGACAAAGGTAATAAAATAATGGAAAGACCTTTGCCACTAAGTGATGCACAAAGATTAAATGAACTCTGCAGCTGGGAAAGTGAATTAAAGGGCTATTACTGCTAATAATAATTATAGCTGAAAACAGTCATAACAAGCATGGCAGCAAAGATGAGTGTTGAACAACAGAACAAATTAAATACTTGGTTGTAAGTGTTTTCTACTAGTGAAAGCCTCCAGATTATATAATCATACTAAGACTGCCATGATAAGAAGCAGTAGTCAGGATTTAAAACCACATCTTTTAGACCAGCTTAGCTCTACCCTACTAAATTCATCTGGAGTCCCTAGTTAATCAATTTTCCCTTTGACATTATGGTACCTTGAAACTTGATTCACAAAAAGTCTGTGTAAAAATCCAGATGCTAGAATTCTTGGGATTGAACTCTGTGGAATTCCAGATAACTAGGAAAATAAATGGCTTTATCATTCGTGTTAAGTTTGCAGTGTTTAGTATCTGCAGTTTTTACCAAAAAAAAAAAAAAAAAAAAGCATGAAAGTTATCATTAAAATAGGCAGGAGGCATTAGAAGTAAATGTTAAATCAAGCTGTATTCAGAGCCTGCAATGTACTCTGTCAGACTTTGGGAAACCTACAAAACAGTCCTACTGGGATTACCAAAAAAACATTTACCCACATTGTGAAGGGAAAACAGAGTCTTTACATCATACCCTATACAAAATAAACCCAACTATTCATTCCTTATGCCAAAACCATGGGGAACCTATGGAAGAAAGATTGAGGACCACTAGCATGCTTGTAACACTACATACCCTTATCTTTCATACTACATACCCATACCATCAAAGAAAAATAGGTAAACAAAGTCTTTAAACAGCAATTCATAGAAACTAAGAATGGTATATAAACTGAATTCCCCAAACACTCATGGTCTTTATCACTTTCTGTCCCCCACATCGTTCCTCTCCATGCCTCTCAGTGTCTTTCACTCTCTATGTTTCCAAGAGGAGACCCCTCTCTGTCCATGGAACAATACTCCTGCTCTAATAAACTTTCCTTTTGTCTCTATCTCTGCCGTGTGCTTGATTTCTTTCCTGCACTCGGTCAAGAATCCTCTATCTTAGTGCAAGACTTGAGCCCCCATTTGAGGAGATTCACCCTGTCCTGCATCATGATGGGTGGCAAAGATTCCACTTTTGCTATTATTTAAAGGAAGGTGATGTTGGAGTTAGGTTTTCGTGGCTTAAAATAAAGGGGGTAAAAAAAGATCAATGCCAGTAATATATAAATGGCTGCTGATAAAACACCATTGCTGCTCTGGCTTTTTCAAGAGCATGCGAATAATTAACAAAATAGTAACATGGCAGTTCAGAGTTATTCCTGGAGAATCATGAGAAAAATTACTTAAGGGAACATTAGCCTGTAGAAGCTTCATAAATAAACATCTCTGATCACAAACTGATGTGCATTTTACCTGTCACCAACAAGAAAAGACAAACTGGGCATATCTCTAAGTGATCCATTAGTTCTGAATGGAAAATGCTCATGCTAGTAATGAATGCTGGTTCCTCTCTTTGGCAAAAGTCATAATTTTAATAGCACAGGAACTATTTATCAGCAGCTAATTTAATTTCACATTTAGATCAATTAGATAATGAAAAAAAAGCTGAAGTTAAGCACTTGTTTATAAAATGTTGTTAAGTAAAATTGTTCACTCAAAGAGTATTGCTGTAACAGCCAGCTAAAAGACTTTTATGCCTAAAAACAGAGATTGTCTTCTTTAATAACACCTGCAGAGGGAAACAAAGGGAGATAGGCTAGTTAGGACCACACAGAGTTTGTGCTCTAAGGTCTGCTCTAACCACTTGACTACCTCGAACATAGTTTTGGTGGCTTTACGTTAACTTTATGTTCACCATAGTATTCTTCCTCCCTTCGCCTCCTTGACTTTTTACACATTTTTACCTTTGTATGTAGCTTTGCTTACTATTTCATTTACTCAATAAATATTAATTGAGTATATATCTATTTAAGGTATGTGCTAAGTACTGAAGGAGACAGCAAGAGGCATAACTAATTGAGATGGGATAGTGCCTAGAATAGTCACCACAGTAGATATTCACTAAATGTTGCTGAGAAAGTCAACAAATGAATAAATGAATGGAGTAGAATATGAGAAAGAGAATCGTCTCTTAGGTAACAATCATAAAGACAAAAGCATAGAGGTGATCAACAACTGGTGAGAATGTTAGGGGAGTAAGAATATTTTAGTTTGTTTTGAGCACAGAATTTCCTCTGTGTTGTCACTGTATCAGCAGGCACACGTGCACGTACCTACATACACGAGGAAACATAATATTGTTTTTGAGAAATTCAAGTCCACCCTATCTACTCCTGACTGCACAATGGAAATCTTGGGAGACAAATGAACTGATCCCTCCCTCCTTTCCCACTGGAATTTTAAAGAATTTGCCTACTTATTGGGTAGCTCAACATTCTTGATGAGTCAGAATGGTTTCATTTATTCATATTTAACACCACAGTGTGATTTTCTGCACCTTTTAATTGGAGTGTATATGACATGCCGTTGCACTGAATGTCTTCCAACTGAGGAACAGAATGTTCTTTCTGAGTAAATGACAAATCTGGGATAAGGCACGAGATTGTGACATAATCTATTTTATATATACTACATTATGACGAATAACAGATTTAATCCAAGCCATCTTCTTATAAAGAAAGGAAACTTGAGATGGGAGTTCCTTGCCCAAAATCATTGCTAACCGCCTGCTGGGCCCCAAGATCTGGTATTCTGGACGAAAATACAGTGCTGTTTCTACTGTTTTTAAATGATTAAGAAACCTAAACTTTCTCCTAAAATTCTATAGCACTAACAGCCTTTACCACCTGTCTCACTGATTTCACACCCCAATAGCCACCTTGACCTTATAAATTTTTCTCCAGGCTGTGGTCCAGATCTGACCTGGTGTCCATTGGAACACTCAATATAACCCCCCAGAATGTCTCAATTGCTTCTAAGTAAGCTGGTTTTAGCCATTAGATGTTTTTGCACTGCCCTGAATTATCTAAAAAGAACTGAGTTAGTACACTTCTGACCACTATAATTTTATTTCAAATGGAAAGACAAGATTTCTGTGCACAAACTTCTCAAAGTCACATTCCGAATCAGGAAGAGAATGGCACATGGAGGTTCAAGACCTCCACAGTTTGTCCACTGAGAAACGACACCTTCGAGCTAAACACTTAGCAGCAAGCCGAGATTTGTTCTTATAATCTTGTTCTGAAGCATTATTTGAAATTTCATAATGAATTATAAAGATTAATTATATGATATAATTAGTAATTTCTCAAAATAGTTAAACCAGGACTAACATTTCATTATTTTCCTATACTATTAATAAAAAAAAAAATTATAGAGATTTGGTTTGCTAATTCCTTTAATCTTGAACAAATCTTTAACATGTGTATTTAGTGTCACTTTTCTTAAGTTCTAAGTCTGTTCCTACTTTTGCCCATGCCCTTGACTGGCTGTGATAGCTTATAGTAAAGTGGATTACAACCTGAATGCCATCGATGTGTCATTCTTAGTCCATGTAGAACTAAGGGCTATATAGAACTAAAAATCTGGAATTATTTTTAATCAAGATCCTAACACATGCTTTTGTCAAAGGGCAGCCACAAACCCCAAAAGAGATCAAGAAGAGTTAAAAGCCCCCAGGGTCCTCTTTCAGCAACTTTAAACCTTTTATCGGATTGTTAATTCCAGGCATGGCCATGACATTTAGACTAAGTCACTGTCCCAAGTGGCAGATAAATCAATATGGGAAGGATTTAAAAAAGAGTATAACACATTTATTCTGCCTTTCAACTTTCGTTCTCTCGTACAAACCTGCCCACAGGCTGTGTGAAATTTGTGTTTTAGGTAAAAAGACATTTTGTTATCCATTTTCTAGAACACATCAATGCACTGGTTCCAAGTCAAGACTCAGTCCAAGGAAGTCTCAGGCACTTCAACTGAGGCAGTTTATGAAGGCTAGCTCAGCTGACTTGATGCGACTGTTTTCTGTTTTCTCTTTGTGTACACTACAAGCAAATCATTTAATTTCAGCCATTCTAATGTTGGCCCTATCCATATTCTTGGATTCCTCTCTTGTGCCTTGCCCATATCATCAATGATGCTAGATCAAGATGCGTAAATATACATAGACTTTGTACTTATTCAAATAAACGTGTCATGAGTACCGAGTCCTTTCCCAATACTCTGAGATACAGAGAAAGATAGAAAATAAACTCAATATAGTATCTGTCCTTGAGCTTCGGGAGTTTAAAGCAAAGAGTTCTACAACTGCTAGCTTGTAACATGAAGAAGGAAGAAAACCCCAGTGATGACTATCCTCACTAGAAACCAAATCCCATTTGAAAATGTGGAGTCACTCTCCTTAGGTTCTGTTCTGTACATTTCGCAAGTTTATAAAAGGCAGTCTAAATGCAGTGCAACCAAACGTGTCTGAAATGATCTCGGGTGACTGGTTCCTTAATACAAAACCTGTCACCTATCTGGGGAGAGAGAGAAGAACACTTGAGATAAAGAGTGACTAGCGTATTAGCATCATTTAATCTGCAAAAGCTAAGACTGCAGGAGGGGATTAATTGAGGATATTATTCAGATGATAAAATCCAACAGGGTCCACTTCCCTAAAACACAAAGAACAAAAGAGAGAAATGGAAGTTTGTGACATGAAGCAAAAACTAATTGTTGATATGTATATCACAAGAAATTCACAATTTCAAAAAGACAGCAAAATGGCTCCACTGAAGAAGTCCACATGTGGTTATGTACAGTCATCCCTTTATTTTTCAGTCACACTACTGTAACATACAGCTGCAAAAAAACGCTGATTTGCGGGCTTTGCTTGTTTGTGAAAACCCCCTCTGAAGTAGAACAGCATAGAACTCGGAGACCTTGAGGCCCCATCGCAAGTTCTCATATTCGTTTTAGATTGTCACAAAATGTTTAGCTCATTATAGCAGTTGACTTTGGTTAAGGGTTATATATGGTGGGGTGGAGAGCTCACATATTTTTTGGAAAAAAAAAATTCTTGGCCACGAAGCTGCCTCAACCCACCTTCTAAGCCAGAGTGATGCTGACACTGAATTCACATAGCTTTTCCCATGAATCTTTTCCTCCGGCTGTGTTAACATTTTTTAAATTCTCTATTTGTTCCTATCTACCTACCTACCTACCTTTCTCGCTTTCTCCCTCTCTCCTTCTCTCTCTTTCCCTCCTTCCCCCTCTCTCCCTCTCTCTCTCTGAAAAGTGAACCTCCACTGCTACAGAGTAGGGTCATTGATTATAAACCACAGGTGTGCTGTCAACACAATCAAACCTGGTTTCTGAATCGAACCTGGAATAGAGGTTTCTGAATCCCTAACAAGATAATGGTGTTAAGTACAGGTTTTTAGTAAAATGCACTGCATTTCCCATACAAACAACAAATTGTTTCCCATGGTCGCCTCTTATTTTATCATCTCAGCTTTTGTCAACCTATCTTTTAAGGGATCCCAAAGCTGCCCTGAGCTATACAAATTAAATGCAGTGCATGTGCAGTGGCCACATTGCTTTTTTGGTTCTATTTTATTAAAATACTTTCATGTCTAAATCAGGAGGTAAGAATTGGGGATGGGTAGGAGGTAGATGGAATAAGCACACTCATATCTATGTGTACATATATTCACAACAAAATCTTTTTAAAACATCATGTCTCATACTCATGTTAATAAATGTCAAAAAGTTGTGTTAAATACACACCCGTACATATAGAAACATATATTCAGACTCACTGCCATATAATAAACTTTATACAGCAGGTCCTTGTTTCACTATAACATAGATAAAATGCTGTA
>CM053504.1:74756340-74772407 GCA_028627145.1 Eidolon dupreanum | reverse complement strand
TTATGTGTTCTCTGGCAATCACATTTAGATTCACTGGGGTATGTAGTCACGAAGGATGTATGTAGTCACGAAGGATCAATTCTGTACAGCTTCATACGTGAAGATCAACTGTAAAATAGCATCACCTTTGGGTTATAAATGCTATGCTGATATTTCACTACAAATTTGGTTTTCATCACATTTTTTTTCAGCACTGACAAAGGAAAAAAATAAATGTCACAAGCTAAGAAAGGTCTCATGCCTTGATGACCTCTTCCACTTGCAGAGTATTGGGGGCATCATTGCCGTAGCATCATGGAAGCAATTTGCAGGACCAGACTGCCATCTTTGATGGCTCCCCACTCTTTTCTGCCTGCTCCTTCATGTATGCACACTCAACACAAATGGTAATATACACTTCTTTCTGAACTCTATTCAGCCATTTCCAGATTACTGAAGGTCAAGTTTCAGAGAGAAAAATTCAACTACAGAACGATATTTAGGACCTAAATTGAGGAGAAAGAGCCCATTTTCAGAGCAAAAAAAGAAAAAAGAAAAAGAAAAAGAATAAAAAAGAAAGAAAAAGAACAGTAGAGGTAGAATTTAAACAGAATTGGAAAGCATCTGAATGCTTTCTTGTGGTGCTGTCATGCTTTTCTGAGGAGGAAGATTCTCAGTTGATACCACCAAATTCATCCTGGGAGGGGAAAGGAATTTCCATCTCAGTTTTTCATGTAAAGAAATTGTATAAACTATCTTTGTAACCTTAATAGAAAGAGTTGTTGTTCTCAATTGCAACAATGATAGACTGACAGGTGAAATACACTCAGAATCGGCCTTTACTGAACTAGATCTCTCACACCATATCAGATATCAACACAAACAGTAACAAATTTGCTTGACAATGTGTATTCTTCTGGGCATGCTCCATAACATTATCTTATTCGTCCCTCGCACCCACTTTTCAATGTAGGCAGGATGAATAGTATTATCTTCATTTTGCAAGTTATAATGTCTGGGTTACGTACTGTGCTCGTCTGGAGGCACTGAATTCTGAACCAGGACTAGAGCTTTTTTCTACTCTTCTACACTACCTTCCAAAGAGTGAACATGTGGATGCTGTGGAGAAAGACTCTCCTCACTTTGCAAATGGTCTGACTCTGAAGCAACCCAGTCACCACTTCCAAAACAGAGAAAATAAGTCACCTGCCAACACCGGCCAAAGATCACTTGTAAGTGTCAAGAGACTCCGACTTGACAATATAGTACTTTCTCAGTACTCACTCTGTGAGGCACATAAGTGTGACGGGACCATTTTTCCTGCAGAAATACACACAGGAATCTGAGGATATAACTGAAACTTGCCAGTTTTTTCCAGGTAGAGAGAATAACCATTCAGAGCATAGAAGGAAATGCACCGAAACTAAAAATTAATTTATTTTCTTGCCTCCCCATCCATATATTTCAAATGACCTGCAGCCCTCAAAGTAACTATTTACCAATTCTGAAGGAAATATAGAGAAACATGAACCCTACAGTGTTAAGGACATGTCCACAAAGAACAAAACAATAGGGATAAACAATTCAAGACACTCAAAACATGACTTTAGAAATAAAACAGACTGTACCTTGTGACTACTACTTCGAGGAAAATATATACATATTTTAAGTGCAGCCACAAGGCGTGCAACCTCATAAGCTGTCATAAATTCTTTCCCTCTGCCTCTAGTCAAGAAAAGATTTAGGCCAGTCTCAAACAGCAGGGACTTTCTGGGTAAATAAAGGTCTGAAAACTGTGAAGTTCCCATAGCTATCACAGCCTGTTTGCTTGTTAGTTAGTTCACAGATGTCCACCATCTGGACGGCAGCAACACCTCCAAAGAAAGGAGGCAGGAACAAAGCCTGTCTGATCAATACCTCTGTGACTCTGAGCAGCAAAGAACCTTCTTTCCAAAAGGATATCTGTAATTCTCACAGTGCGTCATCCTATGCAGAGCCTTATCTACGTATAGCCAATTTCAATTCTATCCCTCAGTGCAAACTTCCCACTGGTTTGGATTCAAAGAACATCTTCAGATTCTCTACATGATCAATGTTTACAAGAGGTGGCTTGTGTAACTGGGAGAAGCAGCCAGACATAGGCACTAGATTTGCTAGGCCAGTCTGAGACAGATGACCACCACAATCAGTGTTAAACAAGAAAAAAAAAGAAGACTAACTTCTGCTCAGAAGAGCCAAGAAATAATAGGATGACATGGAGACAGGGATGCAGGATGGGCTTTCAGAGGGGATAAGCTTGTATCACATCTCCCTGGTCACCTCCAAGAAGGAGATCCCTCTAAACACAGAAGTTTAGAGGAGGAAAAGCATGAGTCAAAATGACATATTAATCACAGGCCAAAATTCCTCCCTTCTGTGGCCCCAAACAGCCAAAAATGATAGACACTACAGAGGGTGGGATAATATAGAAAATTTAAGGAATGTGTAGATTTGTAAGAAGCTATAGTCTGAGAACGATTCAATAAAGTGATACCTTAGGTTCCATACATAGGTCTATGATCAAGAGATGAAAGCCTAGAACAGGAGTCAGCAAAATATGGCCCACAGGCTAAATCTAGACTATTTTTGTAAATAATATTTGACCCAAGAACGAAACCATGCTGATTCATTTACATATTGCCTGTGGTTGTTTCTATGCTACTACAATAGAGCTGAGTAGTTGCTACAGAGACTGTGCGGACCTAAAAGTCTAAAAAATTAACTTCCTGGCCCTTGACCTTTATAGAATGACCCCTGAAATAGAACAATGCTATAAAGCTTTGAAAAATTAGCACTTACTCACTAAGTAAAAGCTGATCCCAATGGAAAAAGAGGACTTAGTTGCAACCCAATTTAGAATCACCCACTGAATCGCTCCTCCCACTTTTTCTCAGTAATCTTTCCTTCACTGTCATGCTCTCCTCTGATGCCTCAGACAATAATACCCACCCCGGCAATCGGGATTCCAGGCAGTATTCTGTAATCTCACTGATCCTTAGCACTCCCCAAATCCACATTTCTGGATGTTTTAAAACAGAGATGAGAATCCTTTTCTTTCAAAGATATTAGCACAATTTTAATTAAATTTTACATAATTTAATAAGTAATCATGTGTTACTTGTTCCTCTTTTTCACTAAATGGTAATCAAGGAGCTTGTCTATTGCCCATGACTATATCCCTCTTGCCTCAACATTTGATAAATGAATGAGTTAGTTAATGGGATACAGCAATGTGAACTACCTTATGGGCAATCACTGCTGCTCAGGATAGCACTAATACTTGACATTTGCATAGCATTCCTCTTCCAAACATTCAAGCATCGAACATTGTCCTCTCATTAATCTTCTCAAGACCAGAGAACAAGGAAGATGACAAGGAGACAAGTTTAAACATATATTATGATAGTGAATTAACCTCTAGACATTTTCCAACTCATCTGTTTTCAAATACATCCTCCTGTTTTTTATTTCCTAAAAGATACTGTGCCCAGCCAAAACAAACAAACAAACAAAAATGGAATTGGTAAATGTGATTTATTTCTTCTGAACATTCAACACCTCTAACGTTTTCTAGTTTGACATAAAAGACTTAAGTCCCCCAACATAAGCCTCTGTAAAAAAGAGAAAGTGGGAACAGTAGTTAAAAAGCTCACCCAAGAAACTGATGCATTCTCATGACCAAGTATTACTGCTCGGCAAAGCCTCTGGTCTCTCTCACAGCTCTGCCAGCTTCCACTGCCCTACAGCTGCCCATTCTGTGCCACCTTCACCACTTTGTGAAACTAAGAGGAGCAAAACCAGGATCAATGTGTAAAAGATATGAAGAAAAAATTTAGATTGAGTAAAACAGAACTTTGTAGAGTAATTAATGATCCAAAATGAAGGGAGAGGTATGATAAGGCTGTGGGCTCCTGTCACCGGAGGTATCAAGGAGGAAGCCAGAAGATCTTTGAGAGAGATCTTATATTTAGAAAGAATTTATTTTTCCTTGGCTAGCAGGATAAACTAGTTGACTTTCAAGTTCCCATTGAAGTCCTACAAACCTTGGAATTATGTTAACAACAGACTGTTAAATTTTTTTAAAGTTATACAAGTATATATAACTCATTTACTATGAAGAAAAAAACATATATATATATATATATATGTACATACACATAAACATACAAAATATTAAAGTTTTAAGTAAGTCTCTGGCTCATGTAATAATGAATGGTTTATGTATTTTTTTTTCTATTTATCTTTTTAAGTTTTCTTCATTGAACACAATTACTTTTGTAGGTAAGACAAAATGATAAAACTTTTTAAAATTATCATAGAAATCATAGGAACCATCATTACATGTTATGTAATGTGTTCTATGAATACCCCACAAGGTCACAAGGGCAGTTAATGTTTACTCCACAGAAGAGGCAATAAAGCATGTATGACATTAAAAAATTAGCAATCAATAGAGCAGAGCCTCAGCTTTCCAGCTGGCCTTGCCTTCTCTCTGATCTAAAGCTCCCACTAACATCTTTGCGAGTGACACAGGGAACATCCACCTGCTCAGCACCACAGTTTCAGGGAGCCAGAGAAGTACAAGAGGAGCCCAGGGGTGTTGGGGGTCAGCTAACACATAGGGGGTTCATGTTGAGCAGTCTAATTGGCAGAATGAAGGGTGCCAAGGTGACCCAGGATCTAGTGAGGGTAGGTCTGGCCTTCTAAAGTCACAGGGGAAAGCCAATAAATGGGTCCCTTGGGTGAGCCTTTTAAACTATTGTTCCCACCTTCTCTTTTCTACAGAGACTTGTGTTGGGGGACTTAAGCCTTTTATGTCAAACTGGAAAACCTTAGAGGTGCTGAATTTCAGAAGATATAAATTATGCTTTTGTTTTTTTGTTTGTTTGGTTGGTTTTGTTTTTTTGTTTTGTTTTGTTTGGCTAGACACAGTATATTTAGGTTGATATCTTAGAAGAAAAATTTGGGGTTGCTGACTGGCATAGGCACTGGCCAATGAGAATGGAGAAGCTATGGCACATTGGAAGGCCCTAGGCAGCAAGTACTTACCAGTGAGTGAAGAAATGTTTTAATGTTTTAGCAATCTGATTATCCATACTGTACTTGCTGGCTGAATACCAACAATGATTTAAATAATTTGTGTTATTCACTAGTAGAACCTAATTCTCCTGCATTTGCCTTGTGCCCTTCTTCAAGGTCTATTGCATCTCCTGGCCTAGAAATTACTGGAAATTTCATCTTTTCCTGAAAAATAGCCCTGGTGGTAGAGTCTTCTGAGTCAAAGAAGACACAGCCTGAAGCAACAGGCAAGGGAAGGTTTATACCGAAAAGATCATCACCAAGAATCTTTCAAATAAGGAAAACATGTATTCTTTATTGCCTGTGAAATGTAAGAGCAAAGAGAAATGGGGGACTTTGAGCAGTGTCCTTGTGAACCTGATTACCACTTCCATGTTCTCATTTCAAAATATAAGAGTCCTAGAAATAGAAACAGAACTAATCGATTACATAATGCCATTAATTAGTCTGAGCTGAACCTGGTCTGAATACAGACTTCATGATGAGCTCTGAGTCTCCTATTAGATCATAAACCAGAAAAATAAATCCCTAGAAAGGCACTTGTAAAGGAGTTAAGTACATTATTATTTCCTTTTAAAGTAGGGGCTAAAAGAACAAAGAAAAGTTTCATGTGATTCTGCCCCCACTCCTCAATCTAGTAATACCAAGGACCACAAGGAAAATTTCAACTTTTCTTCTTGAGCATTTGATAATAATACAACATCCCATTTTCCTTTTAGGTTCTTTTGATATTCTTAGTTTGAGGGGTTAGCACACACCCAAAACAGAAACTCAATCATATATTTTAGACAGTAAGAGGGGAAAAAAATAATACGATGGGCTAAAATATAAAAAAGCATTATGGAATTCAAATGTCCGGTCCCTAGCCTCCCCTTAGGAGTTTAGGGAAGCTTACTAAATGTAAACAGACCATTCCTACCACTGCCCCGATCTTGTTTTCAACCAGACAACCAGCTAACACTTGGAATGAGGGTGTAGAGAGATGTGATATGAGATCTTGGCAGAAATTCAAGGAAGAAACTGACCACTTATCGGGTCATTGACTTCTCAGCCCCTGGTAGGAAACATAACTATCAAAATCGGATCTGTGGGAAGCAGAAATGGTTGGGTAAATGGAGCTAACATAACTAATAACCATCATTTTCCCATTCGTGGGAATGGCTCAGCTTCTACAAATGGAGCTGCCATCCTGGAAGAAAAGGACACAAAGGCTAAATCTAACAGTTCCAGCTTTTGAGATGTCGCTTGCCCTTTCCATCCTGAAACATCTGCTTCAACTAGGAGAAGGCTTTCAAAATCAAAATGCCATACATAGTCATGGGCATGCTTCTTCATTCAATCAAGAGTTTAATTACATTGTTCCTAGAAAGAAAGCAATGCTATCACAGAACAGTCAAACCACACAATTCAAGGCCTAAAACTTTTAGAAGGTGGACAAGTCCATGAAAAATACCTCCAAATGTATTATTTATAGGAAGCTCAGCTTCGATTCATTAAAAAGAAAAATTCAGTGCCTTCTCGTTTTACTCCTCGATATTCATCATCTTCGCAGGTCAAGTCAGTGGTATGACAGAAGGTGAGATATGATTTCCCCTCCTCCCCAATATTTCTGCCACAAACCAGAGACAAAATTTGGTTAACCTGATGTTTCCCATAGACTTTACTATAATAAAAAGCCTCAAGACTGCTTGAAAAGTAGAGATCCAAGTTCCAATTGAAAGCACATTTCTCAAGCAGCGGGTGATCCATCATTCAAAGTTACTGCATTTATAATACCCTAGATGACATTTGCACTCATCTAATCCATTAAAATGCTGGACTAGCAGTGTTATCTTAGTGAACCAAAAAGCAACAGTGGTTTGAATCAGGACAATATGTTGAAGTTCAATTTAATGAAGAAAGATTTCTTTTTAACATCTCTCAACTTATTCCTCATCACCTCTTCACCCTCGAATAATATTTAGATTTGATGTTTTCAGTTTAATTCTCATCGGTGCCTTGGATGCTAATTTCTAAAAAAAAAACAAAGTTAAGGTGCCACAAAAGAGGTCAATTAACTCCTATGTGTTGAGGAAAGAAAACTCTGTTATTTGAAAATCTATTTGATAAAAATCGGAGAGAGGGAAAAAAAAGGCTTAATGGTACCATGGTCATGAAAGGAAATAAGGATGAAACTTGCAATGCCTTTGTTTTCCTGCCTGCAGAGAGCTCATAGAATCTTAGCCTTCATACGCTGTCTTCCTGTGAAGTCATCATAGGACAAAAAGCCAACCTACATCTATTTCCACCTACATTCCAAAGGAAGAGCATCAATCATTTCTTTGGTGTTTTCTGCACTATTACATCATCATTATAATAATCAAACACTAATGGAGGGACTAAGATAAAGAAAAAAATATCCTTGGTCTTTTTCTTCACTCAGCTAATGGTTTCATTGGGGAGAGTCTATCTGCATTAGCAAAATCACACCAAGCTATACATGATTAGTAACAACTATTGGAATAGGAAGCATAATTCTTCAAACCACTGCAGACTTGAGTGCTTTGGGCCTTGAGAGGTATAGGTGACGAACATGTGGAGTGACCTCAGTGAAGAGGATGGATGTAAGCCAGCCCCAGGACAGTCATTCTGATCTTGACACGGTTTAAGGAGCACAACGTTCAGTCCTTTAGAGTATATCTGAAAGTCACGTGAAAGAGCTGTGATGACAACAGCTATTTCTCTGATAAATTGCTAATTCATGAGCAATCCCATCTCTTAGAACAGAATAGAGGTTGGAGCAGGAAGCATGCTAGAACTAGAATGGTACTTCTCAAACTGTGATGTGCATACACATCATGAAGGGGTCTTGTAAAAATGAAGATTCCAAATCAGCAGATCTGGGATGAAGCCTGAGTCTCTGCATTTCTAACAAGCACCCACGTGATGCCGATCTGTCTATTCCTCAGGCCACACTTTGAGAAGCAAGGTATTAGCAGTGTTCCCCAACCTTTTTGGCTCCAGGAACGGGTGCTCCTATGAGAATACCTAATGATCTGAGGTGGAGCTGAGGCAGTGATGCTAGTGCTGGGGAACTGTTGCAAATACAGATAAAGCTTCGCTCGCCTGACGCTCACCTCCTACTGTGCAGCCCGGTTCCTAATGGGCCATGAACCGGTACTGGTCTGCAGCCCAGGGGCTGAGGACCCCTGTATTAGAGGAGAGTTAGGCATTTCTGAGGTCTTGGAGCTAACATTTTCTCTCCTTGTAGAAAGAAGAAGATAGGCATGGCTGGCACTTATTTCTCTTGGAAGGTCCATGTGCTTTGGGATCATTTTCATCTAGTAAGGTCCTCTAAATGATAAAGTAAATGTTTGAGTTTTTTGTTCTGTTTTGCTTTGTTGTTGCTGTTTTAAGATTTATCTATTGATTTATTTATTTGGTAAAAAGAAAACAGAGCTCATTATTTCAATGGAATGCAAAAATAAGCCTAACTTTTCCCAAGTTTCACAGTAATGGTATGGCATGTAGATAAAGAGACCAAAAAAAAAAAAAAAAGCTAAGCAAAACCAATGAACAGTGGTTTACCCTGGAGGCATGGAATACAGGGATGTTTCTTTCTCCAACTCATATATTTCCATAATACTGTATTTGAATTTTCACAATAAACATATATATCTTTTTAGGAAGAAATTATAATAATGTTAAGTATATAAATATACATAAGACTTTGAGAAGGCTCAGTTTTCATCTCTACATGGCTATCAGCTCTATCAACTGAGTAACATTGCTTTGTACTGCAGCGACCCTATATGAGACAAATCAGGAGACTGCATACTCTTCAAAATTTGTAAGAATGGGACAGAATTAGCCAGGTTTAATCTTTAAAGTTCTAGGATTATTTTCACTATGTATGTCATAGATGAATCCACTAACACCTACATAATCATGAGTAAAAACAGTATATTCTTATAAGCCATCTCAAACTGGTGCTTTCCTTTCTAGCAGCTGCAAAATAATAAAATGCTTCAGAAACTGAACATTCACATCCAATTTTACCTTGGCTTAGTTAAGCAAAATCATCATTCTCTGAATTAAGGCTTTCAATGCTTTTTAAACAAGTTTCCTTGCTGATACAGCTCTTTTAATAAAATCATACAATGGTCCCTGATTTTTTTTAAAAAAATGATGCACCATCTCTTTAACAGAAAATTGGATTATTGATTAATTGATTATATGCTGCTCACAAATGCCAACTTAAGCACAAGTAAGGAGACACTATTGAATGTTCATAACTCAAAGGCTGCAAGACCACGCTACGTGGTTGCATTATTGCCATCTCCTATTTTAATGAAGACATAGCACAGCACTTTGTTGGCCTAATTTACACAATATATCAGGAACTATGTGAAATTCCCTTACGCTACAAATGGAAGAGAAATTATAACACACATGTGACTTATAGAGCTTAGTCTAGTTGCTAAGGTAGGAACTTGGTATGCCGAAGCTATAGCTGAAATGTTTGTCTTTTACAAGGTGGCAGTGGATTTCAGAGGAAATTAAAGTGCATGAAACTGTCTTATAATTGTTAGTGAAAACTGTGACATTTGAAAACGATTAACAGAAAATTGAGTTTTTATTTAGGTACTCAACAATCTAGAAGTGTCTAAATAATAAATGGCTCATATGAAAACTCACTTGTTTGTAGAGGAAAAGTGAATGTTATAAAAAAACCAATAATATGTAATACTAATAATATCTACTGTCTATCTAGGAATTATAGCACGTATACAAGAAGGTGTGTTTTAAAGCCAGGATTTGAATCATAGGTCTGCAATTTGCCAGCACAAAGCTGTGGGAAAACTGGCTAACTTCTTGGTTTCTCACTTTCGTCACCTGTAAAAGGGCATAATATTAGTTCCTCCCTTATTGTTTTACTGTGAGGAGTAAATAACTTATTATGGAAACATAGCAGGTAGGACTGAGTGTGGCTGCATGTGACAGAACCCCATGACAGTGGTTTAAAACTAAACAGAGGTTTAATCCCTCACACTAACAAGCAGTTCAGAAGGGAATGTCCCAAGAAGGTAGGTGATGCTGCTCAAGGAAGTCGTCCTGGACTCGTTTCCTCCTATTTCCTTCTCACTGTCCTTAAAGATGGAATGCAGAATGGCTGTTCCAACTTTAGGCCTCACTTCTGCTACCCAGATAGAAAGAAGGAGGCAGGCAACAAGGACGAGGGGAGGGGTACTTAGTCAGGAGAGCAAACTGTCTCCAAAATCCCAAAGAGCCTCCTGATTCCCTGCTGTTTGTCAGAACTATGTTACATGGCCACTCCTCAATACAAAGGCATCTGGGAAATAGAGTCTTTTAGCTGGCATACTGCTGCTTATGGGAAATAACCTCTTATTAAATAAATAGTGGGTAATAAATATTTCATATGCAATATCTGCCATATTATTTTAAACCACACGGTCTCATAAAATTGATCATTATTATCCTACTTTTCTATACTTTATAAATACCTCAGTATCAATGAGACTAACCATGGTATATGAGTTGAAAAACATAGAAATCTTTTTTGCAATAGCTCATTAATATACGGGAAATTTAAATACTAATTAAAGAAGTTCCATTGGTGACTTAGAGACAGAAAGGCTAAATCTACAGGGAAACAGGACATTTAACACTAGCTCTCGGACCAGACTTTCAACTGAATCTGAGTCACAGGTAGAGAAAAATTACAAACTCTACATAAATAAATTATTATGGTCTTAAAGGACTTCGTAAAACAAGGGACACAAGCGGTGTAAGTTTGACAGGCAGGAAACAGTGTCAGTACACTCGGGCACTGGACACAGCAACGCTGTAGCACTAGAAAGGTGCTAGCACTTCGATGGCCTTACACAACGCCACGGCAGTCATCTAGCTGAGGAGGCAGATGGAAGCGACCTGAGGACAGGAGAGAGATGCAGTGGGCACGGCACACAGCCACCTCTAGAACAGTGATCAGAAGGCCACCCTGTTGATGACAAAGCTCCTGGAACTCCTAAAAATATGTAAGGAAGGCACCACAGGAGGCTGAAGGGCTGTTTTAGAGAGTGGGGAGCATTAGCGAAAATGAGGAGTCATTTAGGTGATGTCCATGTTAATTTATTTAATCCAGACTAATACAACACTAGTACAGTCATGCTAGACAGAGTTATAGAAACATCATTTATACTTCTCAGAATAACCACACAAGAGTGAAATTATCGTGCTTAAAGAGGAAGAAACGAATTCAGTGCAGTAAGTGTTTCACTCTCACAGAATGATACTACTTTTTAAGTAAGTTCTTATTTTAGAATAGTTTTATATGTACAGAAGATTGTGAAGACAGTATAAAATGTTCCCATATGCTCCACATCAAGTTTCTCTTATTACTAATAACAAACTAATATGGTACGTTCATTAAAATTAGTGAACGATGTTGATGCATTATTATTAAACAAAGTCTATACTTTATTTAGATCTCTTTAGTTTTTGCCTAAAGTCCTTTCTAAGTTCCAGGATCACACACAGGATAACATATTACATTCTGTCATCACATCTCCATAGGCTGCTCTCGGCACTGACAGTTTCTCATATGATCCTTATTTTTGATGATCTTGATACCTTTGAGGAGTACTGGTCAGGTATTTTGTAGACTGTTCCTCAGTTGGGTTTTGTCTGCTGTTTTTTCTCATGATTATAATTAAGTTTGGGACGTGAAGATCACAGAGATGAAGTGCCAATCTCATCCCATCATACCAGGGTTACTTGCTATGGACATGATTTACCATTGCTGATGTTGCCCTTGATCATTGGGCTGAGGTGGTGTTTATTGGGCTTCTCCCATGTAAAGACAGTCCCCTCCCTGCTCCCTATACTGTGCTCTTTGGCAGGAAGTCACTAGGCACAGCCCACAGTGAAAAGAGTGGGGGTTATACTCGACCTTCTTGAGAGTGGGTTATCTATATAAATGATTTGGAATTCTTCTGCATAGGATATTTGTCTACTCTCTCCCACTTATTTACTCAATCATTTATTTATAATAGTATGGACTCCTGGATATTCTGTATTTTGAGTTATAATCTGAAATTACTTGATTTATTGTGTTGCTCAAACTATATTCCAGCTTTGGCCATTGAGAGCTTTCAGTCAGCTCCTATGATGTTTTGGTATACTCCATCATTATGGATTTTTCATTTTTTAAAAGAACTTTCTTACTTTCTGGCACTGTAAGATGCTCCAGGCTTATCTTATATATTTCCAACCTAAATCCTAGATTCAGCATCAGCCATTCTTTCAAGGAACCCTTGTTCTTTTTATTGGAGAATTCTATTAGAAATTAAGATTTGGGTGCTAGATGTCTTTTTTTTTCTTTTTTTAAGAGCAGGCACTTGTGGTCAACAAAAAAGTGAATTGTCCTTGCTTTTTTCCTCTCTCTTGCTTTTGGAAGCTGTCAAATACATATTAGTGAGTAAATGAATTAAAAGGTAGAAGATTTAGGATTTTCTTATAGGACTAGTACCTTCAGTATGGTCTCAAACAAATAAGAGACCACCAATCTTTATAACCTCATTCACAAAACATGTGAGACAAGTCAGCTATCCTACCCCCCTTTGTTAGAGGTATTAAGACATGAATTTAGATTATGCATGTGAAAGTCATTAGGAAACAAAGTATCAGACAAACATAAAGTAACAGCATCATCATTATCATCATGTATCAATTACTAATTATTGTAACCTTATATGACTATCTGGGGAGAAAGAACAAAGAAAAAGTTACTTGAGCTGAAAATTCTGGGCTGGGATACCTGCCCTTCGGCTCTAAAATGCACAGAAAACCTTTTAAGGGTGAGCTAACACCCTTTTATACATTAGTAATAAAGGATTTGGGCATCCTGAATCAAAGTTTTTTATACCTTTTGAAGCTATGCTGAAAGGAAAAAAGATGGAAACAGTAATTTCCAGCACAGCCTTACTCCAGCAGTGCAGGGGCCGAAATCTACTTTCTCAGCTACTAGATCTCAGAGTTTGAAATGTGATGTGTGATGGCATCTGCCTTTTCCTGAACAATGTGTCCTTCTGAGACCTCCCTCAAATTATTAGGAAACGCCTTGTAGGCAAAAATCTCTTCTTCTGAAAATTACATTATTTATGCTGCCAAAGTTACTTTGCAGGTGACCTTGTCACTTCTCTCTCCCTTTCTTTTTCCTAGGCTATCAAAAATCTGTTTAGGAAGAGGCTAGTGAGCAAAGGAACCACTGCTGGTGATAGGAACGGGCGCTGCGGCGAGTGAGCGGCTGACTGTAAGAAGTGAAGTGTTTGCCGTCTTTCCTCTTGTGCTCCAGAGCCAGCACACGTAAAGAACAGTGTCCACTCAGGAATACGCTCTCTCCCCCTCCAAACACCTTGCCTACCGGACTCGGTCCTTCTTCATGTGTGAAGCCTCTCTGACAGGGTTTCTCTCTTCCTCTCCTCTATCTGCATTCCTCACTCATTTGGTTCTTTTTTTTTTTTTTTTAATGTATTGGGGGGTGACATTGGTTAATAAAATTATGTAGGTTTCAAATGTACAATTCAATAATACATCCTATGTATATTGCATTGTGTGTTCACCACCCAAAGTTAAATCTCCTTCTGTTACCATGTATTTGACCCTCTTCACCCTTTCCTACCTCTCTTCCTCCTGCTTTCCTTCTGGTAACTGTAAACTGTTGTCTGTGTCTACGAGTTTTTGTCCATTTGTTGCTTTCAGTTTTATATCTCACATATGAGTGAAATCATATGGTTCTCAATTATTTTGCTTAGCATGATTATCTCACGATCCATCCATGCTGTCGCAAATGGCAGTATTTCATCTTACGGCTGAGTAATATTCTGTTGTGCAATGTACCACATCTTCTTTATCCAATCATCTATCAAAGGACACTGTTTTTTTGTTTTGTTTTGTTTTGTTTTGTTTTGTTTTGTTTTGTTTTGTTGTACATATCTTGGCCACCGCAAATAATGCTGCAATGAACATCGAGGTGCATATAACTTTATGGAGAAATGTTTTCAAATTTGGGGGACAGATACACAGAAGAAAAGGGATTGCTGGGTCATATGGTGACTCTATTCTTAATTTTGGGGGGAACCTCCCTACTGTTTTCCATAGTGGCTATGCCAATTCATTTGTTAATATATTGTCTTGTAAATCTGCTTGTCTTTTTTTCTTTTTAGTATTTAAAGTGCCTAGGTCTTATTTCCCCAAGCATTCTGTTAACTCTGTAAGAACAGTGGCAGTATGTTATATGTTTTCACATCCACAGGAATCAACAAATATGATAAACCAAGCATAATCTCATAAAACAGCTGTTGCATGAATGAAAAAAAATAGAAATAGTTTAGTGCTCCCTATATGCCAAGGACTGTGATAGCCCTTTAATGTAATACATATTTTTAAATTAACCATTCAGTAATGGTTTTCCCAATTTTAGGGATGAGGACCCTGCATTGTAATGAGGGTCACAGAGTTCAATCTTCATAGAGCCAAGATTTAATTCCATGTGTGCAAATATGTTTCATGGCACTCATTCTCAGGCTTGTGATTTGAGGGCTTGGTTAGCTTCCCAGCTGACTTTCCTGTTTCATCATCAGCACAATGAGAAGGTCATCTCAAACAACTGCCAAGTTCTTTCTCGCTTGACTGATATGTTAAAATACATGAAGTATTGCCCTTTTCATTCTAGGTGCCTTTGTTATCTCCATTGTCTTATCTTGGTTTCCACTGACTTCTGCAAAAATAACCAGTCCTCAAGAGTGGTTCTTCTTAAAAAACAAACAAACAAAGAAAAACAGAGTCTATCCCTGGGTTGATTATATAGGAAATAATTATTCACCTATTTTTATCTTGTTCCATGTTCATATATGTGAGCTGACAGCTATCCCACATATATTAGGAACAGGGCTTAAAGAGATAGCAAATTCTATAAATGTCACACATTTGGATTTTAGTTTTTGCAGGATCTCCTTGATTTTGAATTTTTCACAAGTATGCTGGAATATTGGTATGTAAAGAAAAAAAATCCAGAAAACAAGGAGGAGAGGGAAAAGAGAGTAGAATAAACTTCTCTGTAGTTAAAAGTTGACAACTCTCATATTTAACATATCCTTAACTAAACTTTGTATGGCTTGTGCATAAGAGCAACTTCAGATTAATGTGCATCTAGCACTACTAGGCACAATACAGCACAAAAATATTAAACATGACTTTTCCAATAAATACATTATCCTGCCATTCCCCCAAAGATATCCTGATATTCAAAATGAGCTATTTCTAATGGTGTTTTGAGCCAAGTAATTAGCTAAAAAATAAATAAACCTTCAGTTTTGGACATCAAATTTGACTTTAGCAAAGGGTTACAGGTAAAGAATCTATGACTGAGACGTCATGGCCAAGATAACAACTTGTTTCTAAATCTCCAAATGGGCACCCATTTTTTTGGACTGTTGGAACAGCCGCCTTTTAATAGGTTTTGATGCCACCCCCTAATTATTCCTCCATCTGACAGCATGCTGTCTAAAATACCACGGCACTGCTGAAAACATCTTCTTCACTCCCATCCCCACTATGGGTCCCTAGTTTAGAGTGATCAACCATTCCAGTGTACCTGTGGCAATCCTACTGATAACACTGGAAGTCCTGCTTCCTGGGAAACGTCTCAGTTCCAGGTAAACAGGATCAGCTGATCCCCCTATAAATGCTGCAACAACAAGGACCAGAGCAACAAGGATGCTCTCTCATACTCCTGTTTCTTTTTGTACTCCCCACTCTCTCCACCTGCAGTTTTGTTCTCCCTCTCTTCCTTTAATTCTTTCTTGAAGATGGATTAAATGGTCTTTCCTAAGCTATAGGGAATAAAATGAATATTTTTTTCCTGAGAGGTAGTTTTGCCTCTCTATAAATAGAATTTTACTCTACGG
>CM053504.1:74653423-74755840 GCA_028627145.1 Eidolon dupreanum | reverse complement strand
TACTGTATGACCATATTTTTATAATTAATATGCACCCCCACACAAACATATAAACACATTATTCTAGCATGGTAGAAAAAGCAAGTACTTAAGGATCATGACTTAAGTTCAAGTCAAATCTAGGCATCATATGACTTTAGTCGGGTTAAGGTCTCTGAGCCTCAATTTCTTCTCTTAAAATAGAGCTATAAATACGCTCTGAGCATCGCTGTGCTTCCAGCTTTTACTCTATACAATTTCTTCCCAACACAGCCTGAATGCTTCTTTTCAATATAAGTCAGATTGAGTCACTTATGCAAACATTTCCATGTTTCTATATCTTATCCATCTCACTCAAATTCAATTTCATTGAACTCAAAACTCAAATTCTTTACTAGGCCCTATAATGACTATGAAGACTCAACAGATCTGCACCTCCCTCTCTTTCACTGTCTGACCTTGCCTCGTAGATGTCCCTTCACTTAGTCCACTGCTCTAGACAGTGGCCTTCTGTTATTTGCTCCTGGGAGATATGGGGCCCACCTCAGGGCCTTTGCATGAATTTCCTCTCTGTGACATTCCTTCCCACATATCTTTGGGCTTTCTCTGTAAGCTTCTTTAGGTCTTTGCTCGAACATCACATTCTCAGGGAAGCCTTCCCTGACCACATTTCTTACAGAAGGTACCACAGATGAAATGCAATTTTAAGTCAGAAAGTCAAAGAATCAGGAGATTCTTTTGTATTCTCGAACTATTTTCTCCACCCCACAACTTTTGTTAGTTACTTCTCACCCATTCTTCAGATCTCAATTTAATCATTACTTCCTCAGAAAAACCATCACTGAGTAGATCAAATTCTTCTATTAGAACCACTCATATCCATGTCTCTCTCCTTCACTGCACTTATCATAGTGGTAATTTTATATTTAATGTTGATTAATGTCTGTCTTTTTCATTATACTGAGAGCAAGATGTAGATAACAGGTTTTTGCTCACCCTTATATTCCCAGTAGTGGTATAATGCCTGGCACATAACAGATGCTCAAGGTGTACTTTTTGAAGAAATGATTACATTACTATCATGGGCAGTGGCTGTGGAAGGAGAGGGTCTAATGATCTGGGATCCATGGGCCTAGCTGCCTTTAAATCTTGCCTCAGCAGATGGCAGATACACCAGGAACAGCTCAAGTCACCAAGAACAGTCCTAGTGCAGCATTACTGTACTGAAGCTATGTCCTGGCTTTCAGACTGGGCAGCTGGACTGAGCCCTGGTGCAGTCCCAGTAACTATGTGGAGGTCAAACTCATCACCAAACACTGGACAGAGGACAGGAAGACAGAGGTCAGCCTCAAAGATCAAGTGCAGGTGGGTGGGTCCACACAAGAGAAAAAACGAAATGGTTACATAAAATGCGTAATGTGGCTATCAAAACTGTTTACGAAAGGTTATTCACAGTATGGCCAAATTTTTATTATGTAATGTAAGTAAAAACACAGAATTCATAACTATATCTGATTGCCATTGTATAAAAATTACACAAATAGAAAAAAATTACGATAAAACATGACTAAATGTTACTCGTAGATCTCCCTGAGAAATGAGGCTATGAGTGGTAAATTTTCTTTCCTTCTTTTCATTGTTCCAAACGATATACAATTAACATGGACTACTGCTAAAATGGGGAACATATGTAAAAATGGAGTGGACATCTGTTGTTTTTGCTGCATAAATCCATTTATGCTTTTTCAGACTGCTGAACCTCCATCTCTCAATGAAGAACAAAATCTTCCTCATCCTCATCTCAGGATGTTCTTAGGGTATGTTTCCCAGCCATGGTGATGTGTTAGCAATGTGCCTGTGATCCATCCAGAATAGCGAAGATAAGGAGTGTGTTCCCACTAGACCTGAGCTGAGAGGATTTCAGACCTGGAGCTGCTGCCCTTTCTTTCAGCGTGAGGGAGAGCGTAGCTGAGGACGAGCCACACGGGGAGGGACAGAAAGGGTCCTGGTAACATCTTCAGGGCCCTGATCAAATTGAGAGAGAAAGTGGTGGGATTCCAGACTTTTCAGTTACTTGGGTTACCCCTTTTTTTTTGTTTATTCAATTTGGTCCAGGTCTTCTTGCAAGCACAAAGTCGTAAGTGACACGGGAAAATGGCTGATGGGGGTAGGGGTGGGACATACACAGGATGAGGCAAGCCTTTGCTACCACTATGGCTCTGACTACCACATGGTTTGATTCTTCTGAGGAGTCTGAGAGACTGAGTTATCTGAACAACACATTCAAAGGGCAAACGTTACAGTCCTTTATCTGTCTCCATCATACAGTGCTCACTGAATCGGCAAACAACACACCAGTGCGTTTCCTTCAAATACACGGTATTTCCATAAATAATGTCATCTTCCATATTTATAACAACAAAATCCTCATGACATTTTTTTAGCTAATGTAAATACAAAAGCAACTTTTAGGGATGTTGATAAAATAGTTAAATTCTACTTGTAATATATAATCTTGTCATTTTAACTCATGCATGTTTTAAATGCATAATGGGTAAATGGTATATTCATTTAGACATATTCTTTTCCACTTTCATATTGTAGCAATTGTACTCACACTCTTCACATGCATTCTTAACATTAGCCTCTACGTATTCAAGGGAATCATTTCCCAATCATGGTTACCATCATTTTTCAGACCACTTCATATTTTCATCTTGTTAAGTAGAGATGCAGCCATTTTGAACCTACAGATGGGTATCCCAAACCATTTCCAGGGCATTAGAACAATTTATTTCTCTATTCATTCCAAAGCTTTAGAAATGGTATCTTCAAAACATAACCACTTTTGATATTGCTTTTGTAAAATGATTTCAGTATTGTTTTTGTTAAAAGGCTTGTTTAAGATTATCTCTAATACCTACAATCTTGAGGTCATATCCTCAGGAATAAGTACATTCTCTTGGTGTTATTTTTTTTCACCTTAAAAAAATATATTAGTGAACTGTTTCAATACACAAAAGTGGCATTGACCAAGATCGGCTCAGACCCAACATGATTTTCTGTAAGGTGCTTCGTTATTCACAATAAATAGAGGAAGTGCTCCTTAACATCTTCAAATTTTGAGTAAGATATAACTTTCTTAGGAAACATATCATCTTACCTTGGGGCATGTGTGATATTTTGGGAACAGTTTAAACATGGTCTGCGCCCTTACAGAGCTTAGGGTGTGATGGGTGAAGGAAATGCCCAAGTAGACATGTGTAAGTCACTGTGATAAGCACTATCATGTGCTGAGGAGGCATAAAAGAGGGACATCTAGCTGGACCCCAGAAGGTCAAAGAAGACTGCCCTAACAAAGGAACAGTTAGGCAGCCCCCAAATAATGTATAAAATGAATAGAGAACGTGTGTGTGTGTGTGTGTGTGTGTGTGTGTGTGAGAGAGAGGGGGGGGGAGAAAGGGAGTGAAAAGCAGATGGCAAGAGAAGGGCAGAATGCTCCAGGCAGAGGGAATAGTACCTGCAAAGGCACAGGTGAAAGAGATACTGCATATTTTATCATAAAAGCTCCATCCTGCCTCTAAAAGATCAGCTGGTGGTTGGTTGATTTGCTTGTTGTTGTTGTTTAAATATTTCGCTGTGTTGACAGCCAGTGAGGACACTATTGGAAAAATAGAGCCCCAATTTCAAGGCTCTAAGATTTTCCTGGACAATATGGCATTTTCCTGCCAGATGAGAAAATGCTAGAAATAAGCAGCATTAGTACTCAAGGCCATATTCATGGTCATTTTTAAAGTACATGAAATTCCAAGATGTGAAATTCATTTCAAAGAGCCAGGTAGGCCAAGCCTTGCCAGCTTCCCTGCAGGGAAAGCCCCTTGGCCGAGAGATGTCCGCCCACTCCATCCTGGCTCTGCCAGCAGGTCTGCTATGCTAATGGCTCAAGACACATCTGCTTAATGGGAGCTGAGACGTGCTTGCTAAACTGGCACCTTCATTCACAAATATACATGAGCTTTCATTGTGTATAAGGAATGGTATGAAGTGATGAGTAGGACACAAGATTGAATGAACCATCAAGTTCCTGCTAGCCATCATGAGTTTACAGTAAAGGAAGGGAAAGACGCTGCTACATCTGTCAGTATCAGACACATATATACAGCATTTCATTATGTGCCGTGTTGAATTATTTTCTAATTGTTTCCTATAGCCATGAGACTTTAATATTTTATCAAGATATGTAAAATAAAACATTAGAAATATGAGGAAATAGATGAAATCCCCCCCGCCAATTATAGTGTGATACTTGCCATTCAATCGTTTTTAGAGTTTGACAGATGAAATTGGTTTTAAAAAGTGAAGTGTAGATGGTGTCACCAGTTAAACTAACTGGATGCAGAGTCCCTGGCTTGGAGCTCTTCATATTTTCTTGGCCTCAGAAAAGAATTGATCTCAGAGTCTGAGGCACACCAGACCTTTGAGCTTTCATTAAGTGATTTCAATTCATATGGCTAGAGAGTTGCAGGGCCTCAAAGCCAATCCGACATTACAAAGCCACACTGACTGGTGAATGATTTCCTTGACGGTCCTGCAATCTAAGGTGGAAAGAGGAGGGCTGGCCTGGGACTCAGGAGATCTGGGATTTAGCCTACTTCTGACCTTGGTGAAGGTCATTTATGACATGAGAGAAATAACCACATCAGTGGTTCTAGAATCGGGTTGTACATCAGAGTCATCAGAGATGTTTGTTGAAAATACGGATTCATGAGCTCTGTCCAACATACACTGATTCATTATCTCCATGAGGTGATGTCCTGGCATCTACACTTTTATAAAGCTTCCTAAGAAAATTTATGAAGGGAGCCCAGCACTGGGCCACTGGCCAATGCTTGGAGATCATTGAATTAGATGATCTCCAGAGCTAATTTCAATTCTAATTTTTTTTCTGGTTCTGTAATCCTACATGATCTTTCATAAGTATGCAAAAGTAGAGGTTTAATAAGGATTGATTTACTAGTTGGTCAAAACTGCCTGAGTTGGTAAATGTATACTAAATTATTTCTGAGATAGTGGAGCCAGATTATACCTAAATTTGACCTTGACTCTCCCAACTAGGTAAATAAATGCCTTAGGAAGACAAGCATGATTCTCTTTCCCTTGTTTTAGTTCCCAGGTTGCCACATGCTCTAATGGCGGTCTCCAAAGGCAGTTCCCAAATAATTCTGGACAATGGCAATATAGTTGAGATAAAACTCCTGTGATTATTATTGAATAAAATGTAATGTGGAAGTACGTGGATTTTGCTTCAGAGGACCCTGGGCCCCTTGTCCACGGGGGATACATTCCAAGACTCACAGTGGATGCTTGAAACCGAACCCTATATACTGTATATATACTATACGCATTGGATAGTACCAAACCCTATGTATACTGTTTTTTTCCTATGCATGCATGCCTATAATACAGTTTAATTTATAAATTAGGCACAGTAAGAGATTAATAATAATAACTAATAATAACATGGGACAATTATGATAATATATTGTACTAAAAGTTACGTGAATGGCATTGGGGCCTTATTAAGTAAAGTAAGGGTTACTTGAACACAAGCTCTGTGATATCACGACAGTTGATTTAATAAACAACCTGGCTACTAAGCGAGTCACAGGTGGGTAGTATATACAAATGTGGAGATGCTGGACAAAGAGATGATTCACACCCTGGGAGGGACGAAGCCGGACAATGCAAGATTTCCTGACACTACTCAGAATGGCATAAAATTAAAACTTACGAACTATTTCTGGAATTTTCTATTTACTATTTTTAGACCACTGCGGACCACATGTAACCAAACCATTGAAAGTGAAACCGCAGGTAAGAGGAGGAAGCGCTACTGTAGCCTCAGTCATGGTCGTGTTTTTACTGACAGGCTTATCTGAAATAATTCCTTAACCTCTTTGAACTGATTTTCCTTTAAGTATTGCTGTAAGGGTTAAATACAGTAACGTACATGAAGAGGCTTTGTAAGTTAAAGTGTTCTACATGTATATTATAGTGTTAATAAAAAAAAAAAGTAAGATTGTAGTATGCGTAGGATTGTATAATAGGATATTTAATAGAAAATAATCTATCACTTTTTTCGATAGCTAAATGTCATAAATTGAGTTTGTATTCACCACTAGATATTCCTTTTAAGAACAGAAAATGAATTTTACCCAGAAGTATCCTGCATTTGATGGGGGCAGGGAAAGGATGAAAGGGGAGAGGGGAAGCTCAGATTCAGGAAAGGGCTGAGCTCTGCGTACTCCCGGGCCTGGAGCCAGCAATGCCGCAGCACACATGCTTGAAGAAAAATTCCATTCTGTGTGATTCTGAAGGTCCAGAGGTTTTCGCTGCCGTGGCCTATAATAACAGTGAGCTTCAGATAAGTAATCTTGTGTCAGTTTTAAATATTCAGAGCCTGAAATTCAAAGCTATTTAGGGAAGCTCTGCATTATTCTGGTGAGTAATTATTTCATAAATGGGTCGCTCACACACTTTAAATAGAGTGTGGCCCTTCTATTGAGACTTCCAGAAACACCGTTACATGTGCATACGAGAGGAGTGAGATGTGTGGCCCGGGTAAGTTCCCTGAGGGTCACTGTGCGGGGTGTCAGCCTTTTGCGGAACTGTGTCACTCTTCATGAGCATTCCTGGAAGTGTCCTTTCTGGTTTTCCAGAGGTAATGCAGCGGTTCTCAAGATGTGCGATATTGTCGCCCAGAGGACATTCTGCAATGTCTGCAGACAGTTTCGTGGGACTGGCAAACAGTCAGCAGAGGCCAGGGATGCTGCTCAAAGCATTCTCTCCTGTACAAGACAGCTCCTCACGACAAAGAATTATCTGGTTCAATATGTCAGTAATGCCCAGTTTGAGAAATTCTGCTCTAGATGGAGTTTTGGCATGTCTTGCCTTTGTGTTCCTCGACTCAAGTGCCTATAACCTCTAGGATTAAGTCAAGCCTCAGTGGGAAACCTCTTGCGTGGGTCTCCAGAGCCCAAAGCTGAGCATCCTTGCTGCCACCACCTCCCTGCCTGACATCAGAAAAATCAGTTCACTCCTCAGGGCCCCTGCTCACGCAGTGGTAAAATGAAGACTTGGCATTAAATGGGTAAATTTTAAAAGCTGTCCTTCTATGTCATATTATTTTGTGACACTGTCTCTATAGAGGGCAATGTTAAAAGCCAACTTTCCTGACTGCCTGCACAAGGCAGGTACGATTCCAAGTGCTTTACAGGTACTAACTCATTCACACGTTCAACACCTCATGGTAGTTAACGATTACCATTTCCCACCATTTACAAGCTGACCAGAAGACCGAGACACAGAGAGAATAAGTAGTCACCCAGGCTGCCTCCTCATAGGTGGCAGAGGTGGAATTTGAACTTAGTAGTCTGATTCCAGAGCTTGCACAGAAAGTGACATGAGCACGCCCCGCCATGAGAGGGAGGACCCAGGAAGGCATCGAGCTGGAAGGGCCACCGTCCCTCACCTAGCAGGGCTGCTTCCTATTCCTCCTGAGGTTCCCTGTGAATGCACCTGTGCATGTGTGTGTTTAGCATGAACCATTTGTTGAACAGTATTTTTGAAAAACCACTAGATATGTGATTCATGACCTTTTCTTCCATTTTTGCAATTTTATTATTTGAATCATCCAAAACGGTTAATCCAAAATAAAACTTACCTGAAAGCATGAATAATGAAAATAATGATAATTCTAAGATGGCAATAAAATACCTAGATGTTATATGTTCATAGTAATAAAGACAATCTTGGATTCATAATGGCTTTTCCCTGAAAAAAGTATAAAGCACATAACTAATTTAAGAATAACTCAACGTGAGAAAAATACAAGTTTACAAAACTGTTGAACGTTCAAGACTCAGTATCTGTGTTTCAGATGAAGTCCTGGCAACATAAATTCACCAAAATGTTCCTTTAAATAATAAGTTCTTCTACTGCATTTAAAATTGATTCAATTTACAAAAATTCGCTGTATACTCAACTTTTCGGGAGCTCATCTATTGCATATGATGAAATACACCTGCAGCACCTCCTTCCAATACTCTAATTTCTCCAAAAGCATTATTTTCTACATTTTTTGAAAGAAACAGAATGATAATAGAGCATCTTGTGTGAGCAGAGAACAAAATGAATGCTATTTGATGAGAAGGATTTACAGTAATGATGAGGATGACAATGACGATGGTAAATGTGCAATGTCCACGGTGTGAGAATTAGAGGCAGTAACTTTTATTTGGAAAATGGAGATCTTATTCCTTCTACTTAGCTACCATCATGGTAACTGAGTATTATAAATGTATATTCCTTTTCAATTTCCACCACATGATATCAAAATCGTGCCAACAATGAGAAATGACCATATTAATGCATTCAGAAATTAAGTATCATCATTGTATCGTGATTTACTGTGGCAGACTCTGCTGGTTATTTACTCAACAGCCCTTTTTCCTTGCCATAGCCCCTTCATCCCAGCAGGCTAGGCCTGCTTCCACTACAAGGGCTGATGAAGCTCAGTATTTGTTTCCCTAAATTCTCTTGCAGCCAGAGCACAGGCAAACCACTAAAAAACATCAAGAGAAGTCTGAGCAGGGTTTGAGAAGGAAATTCCCATTTCCTTTAGACATGTTTATTTAAACGTGTGAAGACTGGGGCAACAACCTCTGGCAAAAATGGGATGGGATGATTCAAATCACGAAAACCACTATTTCGAGAGAGGTCAGCTGGAGAAAGAAAATATTGAAGTGCACCAAATCTTTGAAAGAGATATAAAACAAAAGCATAAAAGGGGGGCTTAATACACAACATTTTCCGAAATAGCTGATATTAAACACGGATGTTGCAGTATAGTTTGTTACTGATGTTGCCTTCTCTCTCCGGACTACGAATACCATCAGGAAAAGCGTCATAACTCTTTCATCACTAAATCCCTAGAACGCCATAAAGACAATAAATGGCTAAAAGAATGTTGAATCAAAAACAGATGGAAATCATACACAGAACCAATTCCTTCAAAAAACTGTCCTCTGAAATTTAACCAGCTTCTTTCATTTGTCAATGAGGAAAATAGAATAATTATATTTTAATAATAAAATAAAAAGTGAAAGGTAACTACAGCATTTATAGATGTTTTCTTCATTGTCACTTCCAATGATGTAGTATGCAGCATGTTGGTCCCCCTGCCTCGGATTCCCAATAGGCAAAAAGGAATGATGACCCAGGCTTGTGACAAGTATCAAATGAGAAAGCATGTATGTAAACTTCCCCAATGTGAATGTCTCTATGAAAAATGTCTTGCTAATGTAGCTGAATAAGGGAGTTAAATATATTTTAAGATGAAACACAAATTATTTTGCTTTTATTATTTGTTGCATTAAAGTAATTCAATACATTCTGGTACAGAGGGTGAATGACCCTACAACCAGGTTAGAATAAAACCTACTAGGTTTTAAAAATCGAGTCTTCCCCAACCATGAGGAGAACTATTTTTCTTATTGATAATTATTTGGCCTCTAATGGGCAGCTAAAACATCTTCTCTTGTGCTGGGAGGGGCAGTTTTGAAAAACAGAGAGAACTGGACTTTTGAAACCAGGAATACCGGGAGTAGAAGCAGTAGAAGTGATGAGGCTGGGAGCGTGGGAGAAAGAAATAGGAGACTGGACTTCAGAGGCCCTGGTCAAGGAAGTGGTCTTGCACTGGCTAGGACCTAGAGTGTACATGTGGATACGCATCTCGCCAGCTGACTTCCTGTGATTAGAAATTGCTTGTGGGCTGTAACCTAGATCTATGCCAACCAGCAGCTCTTTATGTGAAAGGATCTCTGCATTGTGAGGGCCTAGTGCCTTCGTTAGCTGTGTCCAGTGGGAGAAATGCCCAGAACCTGACAGGCCTTCAATCTTTTCTTGCCTGGCAACACTGAGGACATTGACTGCAGGACCCCATGACACACTGATAAGACCAAAGGAAACCTGAGACATCTAGAAAACTGATACAAGGAGAGATCGATTCTAAACGCAGGGAACAGAACTGAGTGGGCCAGAGCTGAGTCGGTGGAGAATGTACATCACCATTACATCAAAGTTATACTGCCAAGATCTAGCTTGAAGATAGATAGCTGTAGATCAGTGTGCTTAAAAAAAAAAAAAAAAAAAAAAAAAGTCTTATTGATTTCTTCCTTTTCTGAAATCTTATTGCACGTAACACGACTATTGAGTAATTTAGCAGTCAGTCCTTCTTTGTTGATTTTAACTTGCACAAATCTCTAATGTCCATTTTTTCTTTTTGTTTCCATAGGTACCACCAAAGGTCCTTCCTTAACTCCAACATGAACCATGTTGGAGGGGGGAAGGGGAGGAGGAAGGGGGAAGGGGAGGGGAGGAGAGGGGATGGAGGAAAGGCCATGCTGAAAGTCTTGGTGATTCAGGCAGGACAGAAGGAATATAACTAATAGCATTTTTTAACCAGATCTTTCCACAGGCGTGGTCAATGTCAGGAAGAATTGCCCCCTGATGTGTCCTGACACCGAGCTATATGGCCACCAAATAGTGGCAGCATCCACTCCACAAAGGGCTGGTTCTAATAGTTTGTTATACAGAACAGGATGAAAACTCTTTTTTGTTTTTAAATCGGCTGTTTCCCCCAGCTTGTCAGAGAATATTTTGGAGCATCTGTCCTTTATAAAACTGTGTGGGTTAATTCCAGGTACACACAGTCTCTTTGGAAATTTAAATGATTCTGGTTGGCCCTCTCAACTGCTTCTGCAGATATTTCCAATATATCTCTCCCATGCCTACCATTTCCTGTTCTAACTTCATTAGTTCCCACCTCCACTCCCATTGTTTAATTAAGAAACTCTTAATTTTTTCATCCTTTAATGACTGCACAATTGCAGCATAAATGCTTTAACTGTGATAGTTGCAACAAAATAACATGCCAATCTCTTAAAAAGTCTGGGATGCAAGCCATCAGGCCCCAGGACTTAGATTGGAACACATTTGTCTTGTTTCCTCCTGCCCCTGTTACCATCCTCTCCACAGGCAGTGAGAATTTGTCCACTAATTCTAATGAGCTGAATACAGCAAGTTTCAGAATCCCATTTTACCTTCAAGGAAATGCTGAAGAATAGAAGGTATTTCAATGTCTCTGTAAAGTTTTAAACAAGCATCTGTTTGTATCTGGATATTTAGCTCTTTGGTTTTCATTTTTAATTGCCTACTTAGAGGAATAATCAATAATCCTGAACGGCTGACCTGCTAACCACACAATTATTTTACATCCCATTTCCCTCTGCAGCCTTTGGTTACAATGGAGACAAGGCAGAGATTTTTATTTTTGTTGTCAAGTCTTCAAGGGTCTGATAAATCTGTCTAGGCACATAATACATAATAAAAAATAAATGTAATTATATTTATATATGGGCATACATGCACATATTGAGAGCTTTTTTATAGCAGTTATTTATAATTAATTTATCTTGACAAGAATATTTTTAAAAGTAAGATGAACTCCAAATGTACTTATTTGGAAACAAGATGCTGTCATTTTATGAAATAAATATATTATGTAATCATATATAAAAGAAAACATAGAAAAACTTAAAGGGGGTTACTTTTTCCTAAAATATTTCAGAAAAAAAAATCACTGTGGTCTGTTTCTGTCTGCTCATGAAAGCTCATCCCATGGTTTTGACAGAACTGGATTGTATGTTCCAAATCATCTAATAATTTATTACTAGCTTACTAAATTAATACATTATTCCATTATGAAAACAGTTTGTGTATAAAGATGCAGTGAAACTAATGGCAGACAGAAGGGTCCTGTGCAAGAATGTCATTAGAAGCAAGACTGTGAAAAGGATGCCTGTCCAGGATGAAGTCTAGATAAACAAGGAGTCATGAAACTCTATGAGAAAAGGCACGTGCATACAAGACTTAAACTTCTTTTTAAGTGTCATTGATTTATATGTCACAGACCTGAAAAGATTCAATTCAGCATATAACTTATTTAACATACCTATTTTTAAAAACAATGAAATAACTTACCCACTAACCATTTCCACTTACTTTTCTCCTTTCTAACTGGACTAATTTTTTGACCCAGTAGCAAAGTTCTTGCCCCTTTGGCACCATCCTCAGCCTTAGGGATGTCAACTATTCAAAGTCCACATACTTGTTCCCATAAACCTTACTTTGATTTTGGCATGGATACGTGATTAAATCCTCAGCAGAGAATTCATTTGAACAATGGTTGCTGACACTGCAATGCTTCATCCACTCCTCCAGATTCTGGAGAGATGTAATTCATAAAAGAAATAAACAAAATCCCTATAATAATGGATAGAAGAGGGACATAAAGTGGGGGGATTAATCTTCCTTTCTTACAGATATCGATATAGTTGGATTTGAACTCATAAAGATACAGAAATTTTGAAGCTATGAAGATAAGACTGAGGAAAAAGCCAGCACACTCAGGGTGGCAGTGACCAAAAAAAGGAAGAGGAAGAGGAAAAGGAAGGAGGAGAAAGAAGAGGAGGAGGAGGAGAAGGAGGAGGAAGAGGAGGAAGAGGAGGAAGAGGAAAAGGAAGAAGAGGAAAAGGAAGGAGGAGGAATAAGAGGAGGAGGAGGAGAAGGAGGAGGAAGAGGAGGAAGAGGAGGAAGAGGAGAAAGAGGAAGAGGAAGAGGAAGAGGAAGAAGGAGAAGGAGAGGAAGAGGAAGAGGAAGAAGAAGGAGGAGGAGAAAGAGGAGGAGGAGGAGGAAGAGGAAGAAGAAGAAGAAAGAGGAAGGGGGAAGGAGAAAAGGAAGGGGAAAGAGAGGAAGAAGAAGAAAGAAGCAGGAGAAGAAGCAGAGTGGAGGCAGAAGCAGCAAAACAGTAGAAAGAGCTGCAGAAGCAGCAGAGGCAGCAGAAACAGAAGGAGAAGCAACATCAGCATCAAAGCAGAAACAGAAGCAGCAAAAACAGCAGCAGCAGAGCAGCAACAGCAGAACAACAGCAGCAGAAGTAGCAGCAAAAGCAGCAGCAGCAAAGAAGCAGAAGCAGCAGAAGTAGCAGAAGCAGAACTAATAGTGGAAGCAGCAGAAGTAAAAGAAGCAGCAGTAGCAGCAAGAGCAGAAGTAGCAACAGAAGCAGCAAAAGCAGCAGAGGCAGCAGCGCTACAGCAGAAGCAGCAGCAGCAGACACAGAAGCAGAAGCAGAAGCAGAAGCAGCAGCACCAGAAGCCTTGGCAGCAACAGGAGTAGCAGTAGCAGAGGCAGCAGCAGCAGAAGCAGCAGAAACAGAGCAGCAACAGAAGTAGCAGCAGAAGAAACAGAAGCAGAAGCAGTCACAGAAGCTACAGAGGCTGAAGCAGCAGAAGCAGAAGAAGCAAAAGTAGCAGCAGTAGTAGTGGAAAGAGAAACAGCAGAAGCAGAAGCAGCAGAATCGAACGCAGCAGAAGCAGCATTAGCAGAAGCAGCAGAAGCCAACAGCAGCAGAATCGACAGAAGCAGCAGAAGTAGTAGAAGCAGCTGCAGAAGAAGCAGAAGCAGAAGTAACAGCAGAAGCAGCAGCAACCACAGCAGAAGCAGCAGAACAGCAGTAGAAGGTGCAGAAGCAGCAGCAGAGCAGAAATGCCAGAGCAGCCGCAGCAGAAGCAGCAGTAAAAGCAGCAGCAGCAGCACCAGAAACAGCAACAGAAGCAGCAACAGCAGCACAAGTAACAGAAGTAGCAGAAAAAGCAGCAGAAGCAGAAGCAGCAGCAGCAGCAGCAGCACAAGCAGAAGCAGAAGCAGCAGCACAAGCAGAAGCAGCAGAAGCGGAAGCAGCCAACACAGATGTAGCAGCAGAAGCAGCAATAGTAGAAGCAGCAGAAGTAGATAGGAGAAGCAGCAACAGAAGCAGCAGAAGTAGCAGAAGCTACAGAAGTAGCAGCAGCAACAGCAACAGGAATAGCAGAAGCAGCAACAGAAGCATAAGCAGCAGCAGAAGGTACAGAAGCAGAAGCAGCAGAAGTAGCAGAAGCATCAGAAGCAGTGGCAGAAGCAGAAGCAGCAGAAGCATCAGAAGCAGTGGCAGAAGCAGAAGCAGCAGAAGCAATAGCTGAAGAAGCAGAAGCAGCAATAGAAGCAGCAGAAGAAGCAGAAACAGAAGCAGAAGCAGAAGTAGCAGACAGCAGCAGCAAAAGCAGCAAAAGTAGACAACAGAAACAACAGCCGAAGCAGCAGTAGCACAAGTAGCAGAAGCAGCAGAAGCAGCAACAGAAGCAGCTGAGGCAGCAGAAATATCGGAAGGAGCAGTAGCAGCAGCACAAGTAGCAGAAGCAGCAGTAGAAACAGAAGCACAAGCAGCACAAGCAGGAGAAGCAGAGGCAGAAGGAGAAGCAGAGGCAGAAGGAGAAGCAGCAGCAGAAGCAGCAGCAGCAGAAGCAGAAGCAGCAGCAGAAGCAGAGGCAGCGAAGCAACAGCAGCAGCAGCAGCAGCAGCAGCAGAAGAAGCAGACAGTAGAAACAGCAGTGGCATTAGCAGAAACGGCAGCAGAAGCAGATAGCAGAAAGAGCAGCAGAGGAAACAGAAGCAGCAGCAGAAGCAGCAGCACAATCAGCAGCAGTAGCAGGAGATGCAAGAGAAGCAGCAGAAGCAGAAGGGCAGCAGTAGTGGCAGCAGGGGAGGAGGAAGAAGAGAAGGAGGAGAGGGAAGAGGAGGAGAAAGAAGAATATGTTCCAAGATAACATAATTAGCTTCCAAACTAACCAACTCTGGAATCACCCCTCTTCCAGACAAAATATCAGTATATTAGGTTAAATTGTGTCTCCCAGAAATATGTCTATATTTTAATCCCTGGTGCCTAAAAATGTGACCTTTTGGGAAATAGGGTCTCTGCAGATATAATTAAGAATCTTCAAATGAGTTCATTCTGGATTTAGGGTGGGCCTAAACCAATGACTGGTGTCCTTATAAGAGAAAGGAGGGAAATATTTGAAGTATACAGAGAGGGAGGTAATGAGAAAACACAGAGAAAAAGGTCCTGTGAAAATGGAGGCAGAGACCCAAGGGATACATCTAGAAGCCAATGAATACTAAGGATGGCCTACAGCCATGAGAATCTAGAAGAGAGGTATGGAACCAATTCTTCCTTAGAGCATCCAGTAGGATCAATTCTGTGACACCTCTGACCTGAACTGTTAGGAATAAATTCCTACTGTTTTAAGCCACCAAGTGTGGGATAATTTCAGGAAACGAATGCAGCAAAGTAACACATTTCCTTAAAATTTAAGCCACTTTGCCTTCTCGAGATCTCTTAACACACAGAAGCCAGACAAATTGTAATATTCCTTGCTTAAAGCCCATCAAAAGTCCTTTTGAGTCATATTAAAAGCCCAAGATCCCTTCACTGGCTCACATGATCCATCATGATCTATTCTCAGGTAACCTCTCAACTTCTCATTTCAAACTTCCCTCTGCATCCGCCACACGGGCTTCCTGGCTGTTCTGTCAATGCCTCAGCACTGTCTGCACTTCACTAGTTTTTCATCTACCTGAAATCTAACTTTCCCAAATATCTGCCTAGTTTCTTGACTCTTTTCCTTTAAAATCTCTGCTCAAACTTGCCCTTATCAGTGAGTCCTACTGACTGCTAGACCCATACTAGAACTACTTCTGATAACTCCACTGAAAGCAGCAAATCACTCCCGCCCGACTACGCCAGAGCAAATGATGCCCCTCGCCTGTGGTCCAGTCTGTACTTCCTTTTGCTCCATAGAATTTGTAACTTTCTAACATTTTCTATAATTTGGTTACATTACTATGTGTACTATTCATTGTTTGCCTCTTGCACTACTAGACTACAAATTCTATGACACCAAAAATCTAGCTCGGTAAATAATTGCTGAATGAAATAAGTGAATGTTTTTTTTTGTTTTGTTTTGTTTTGTTTTTTTACTTTTAGCGTAAACCATTCCCTAAATGACCCTAACTGATATGCGACGGCATTATAATCTTTACAACTATGCACGAGTACTTCTCTCTCCTAAAATTTTGCCCTACAGTTTCCCCTCATTTATTCTCAAAAAACATTTTAAAAGCCTACATAAAGTTATGTGGCTGTATAACAAATTTAGATAGCTCAATTGTTCCCTTATAACCAATTAGAAAAGAAAGCCACTATCACACAAATTCCAGTGCACTTCGCTTGTTTCTGTTTTTCTTTCCATGCGACTTTCCTCAACCATTCCTATTCTCCTGATGTCGCACTGGTCTCTACAAGTACATATATATTTCTTGAAATTTGAAAATGATTAATTATGTCCATCTTGACAAATTTAATTTTTTTCTTTTTTAAATCTCAAACATTTGAAGATAGGCTGACTCTTCTAAAACAGTTGCTGCCCAATTGTTTTATTTTTGAAGGTTCGTTGTCCTGCTCTGGAAAGCCATCTGGACCTGTCCATGTATCTCAAATCCACTTACTACTATACTTTGGAGATGTAGCTCCAACAGCAACCCACATTCAAAACTTAGGTTTTAAATAATTTCAGCAAGGTTCACAGTGTTCACTTGTGCCTTGAAATAAATGTGCACATCAATCCTGAAGACTGTTTAGTACTCTGTATGTCCAGGTGCATCAAAATAGGAAATATGTTTGTAAGATGGCATTCTTTTTTATTTGTGAGATTCTCTGTACTTTATATTGTGTCCCTTCAAGATAGATGAGATCAATAGGGTCCAGAAAAGAGTAATAAAAGTTGTTAGAGATGGGGAATAGAAGGAAACCTCAAAAAAAAAAAAATGAGGACCGTGGAAAAATAGGAACATATATTAAAGGAAATAGATATATTTTAAAAAGAATCACTTGTGACAGAAAAATCTGCTTACAGTGTTCTGGCTTATAATGTTTTCTCCCATCTTGTATTCATCACTGATAGATGTTTTATGATGCACAGCCACATTCGATGGACTCTCTTTATGTTTTCTTTCCCTAGGTCGCAGAAACACATTCCATTAGAGTTTTACCTTAGCAACATGATCAAAGCTTAGTCCCTAAAAAACCTCTTTACTTCCAATACAAGATTTGTCTATGGTAAGGAACAACACTGATTATACTCTCTTGTTTACATTTAATGATGTATCCAATTTATCTGGATTTGAGATTGTTTATGAAAATACATTCCACAAATACATTTGGTGATATAGCTAAGTGTGTGTTTCTGTATAGAGATACACACAGACAGACCCAGGGAAAGTTAAATAGAATGGCAAATGAAGACAGAGGAATGTTAATATGAGGGTATGCAGGCCACTGGTTACTATAGAGCATACATTCTCAGTGGGGCATTCATAAATTCTCAGAGGTAAAAAACAAAATCTTACTCTTTTTCTATATAAAGCATAGATATACATATGGTACATAAACAGGTACACAGTATACCTGTGGTATTAAAATTTCTTAGGAGGGGGTATAACTGAATGATTGAGAAAAAAATATGTGCCTTAAAGGGCTCCGTAAAGAGGCAATAATGAGGGGAAGAAATGGTTGATAAACACTGGTGAATAGTGTGATTAAATTTAAGTTGTGAAATCCAGACGAAAAGATTCCTGTTAGGCAAAGCAAACAAAGAAATCTTATAAATGTCAAAATTCACACAGTTCACGAAGCATACCAAATTCTATGAGAAAGCTTTTTTCTAATTTTATATAACAGAAGGTTCTTTTATATGCCTTTATTTAGCAGACTTTTGGTGAGTTGGTTTTCAGCAGATTTTCTTTGTTTGCTTCATTTAATACAATGTCAAAATGCCAATCGTGGAGGTGTGTGGCTGGGAGAGATGAAAACAAGGCAAGATAATCCAGGTATATATTTCTAGGATGGTCTGTTTAAATCCAGGGCTGAATAAAGGACCTCAGAAGTGAATGAACTGCACATTTTTCAAACGATTATGCCTACATGTTGTTTCTCTTGACTGGGCACTTGAAAATGTCTAGTGGGGGTCAACCTGAGTTTATATCCTGTGGAGAGATTCTGGAATGCAGGTATTTAGTGTTGCATAGATCTTCTTCTCACAATGAAAACAGCTCTGATTTATTTGCTTATTTGAATCAGGGGTCCCCACAGACCAGGACTGTTAGAAAGCGGACTACACAGCAGACGGTGAGCGGCAGGACAGCATGTGAAGCTTCATCTGTATTTGCAGCCGCTCCCCAGCGCTAGCATCACCACCTCAGCTCCACCTCAGATCATCAGGCATTAGATTCTCATAGGAGCACTGGTCTCTGGTGCCAAAAAGGTTGGGGACTTCTGACAAATATGACGCATGCTCATTGCAAAACATTCTAAGAACACAGAAAAAACTACATGAAAGAAAATGTCACCTGAAGTCCCACAATCTTGAGCATGATCATTAATTTTTGATAATCATCTTTTTATTATTCTATCTTATTAAAGTATGTTTATATTAATATTAAAGTATATGTTTATATTTATATATACATGTTACAATCTTTTCTATTATACAAAGCATTCACCTCTCCATATATTTATGTGTACATACATATTATGTGTATTCATATATACATGTTACGTGTGTGTGTGTGTGTGTGTGTGTGTGTGTGTGTGTGTGTATAAATGGAGCTGTATCCTCAATTTTATTTTTAAATCATGGGCTCCTTTTTGGCTACTTTATTCTCATTAAAAAAATTTACAAGATAGTAGGATTGAAACATTTTCATGAAATTAAATTTCTTCTGACCAGTAACATCCCGCCTACTCATGGAAATGGACGACCTCACGCCGCAGTTCAGATGCTTAGAAGTAACAGGTATAGGAAGGGATCACCTCTCCCTAGCTTCTTGCTTTGCAGAGCAGCATCGCTAAACCTAACGGGCAGAACTTCCGTGCTCACAGGGAGTGTTGAGGGTCCAGCTTAAAGTGGAAACTGCATCTTTCTTTATACCCAGTATAATGCCTGACACGCAGTAGATGCTCAGCAAATTGGGGAAATGAGAAAGCTGAGTGAAGCCCCATGGGAAGGCCACAGGTCTGTATTATTTATAAGGTAGAATGCTGACAAACTCTTCCAAGGACTAACTAAATCTCCCTTATTTGTCAGGCTCTTGGAATTTAGAAAGCCAAGTTTATTCCCACACAAAGAGATTTTTCTCTCTTCATTCTACAAATCAGTTAGCTAGCTAGGCAGGTGCGCCCTGAGAATAGACCTGCATGATTCTAATCCACTAACTCTGAAATAAAATCTGTGCTAGCACATGAGCAAAATGAAGCTCACCCATGCACACCCTGGCAGAAAGGTGTCCTTGACCAGGATCTCATGTCTAGGCCCAGTTGTAATACTTGAGTTCTACTTTCTTTTGATTTCTTATTGATATGGGAGAACCATCATATGCAATGACAAAGAAATACCTGGAGATAGAACATTTAGATCAATCTTTATCTCTGATTGTCATTCCAGTTTTGCTTCAGTAGACAAATTTGAATACTTAGAATTTTATTTAATGATTAGATTATGACTTCATTTGAATATATATGAATAATGTACCTGCATGAGTTATTTTCCTTTTACAATTTAGTTGTTCCAATGTTTATCTTTATATTTTGGTTTTGTAAGAAAACTGGAAATAAACTTCAAACACATAACTGAAATGCATTTCATTTTTATGTCCACTTTTGAAGGAATGTAGTCAAAGGTTAACATGCTTATATATGCTGAATTCTTCCCAAAGTTGTTTAGTTGTACATTTCTGAGGTTTAACAAGACAGCTAATGTCTCCTGTAATGTGATAATACTCTCAAAAGGATTTTCTATTGAGTCCTCTTCAAAGAACTATAAGGAGTTGGGGAAATACAAACTGAACAGGTACCATTAGGTCAATTTCAAACCAATAACAGCAAAGCTTATATAATTCTGATACATAATACATCTTAGTTTTGATTTAAAGTTTGTTCCTCTTTTACTTAAGCATGACTCTGGCCCATCTCCTCTAACACCTTAGAAAAAAGAAATGCTTTGATTTAGGTAATAATTTCTCAAGAGAGTCCTCTTATAAACTTTCTTCCTGTGAAGGAAATTGAGGTAGCTGATTCGATTGGTATTTGTTCTTCTCATTCAAGTTGCCTCCTGAGAAGAATCTGAGAGACTAAAAGAATAGTTTTGTTACCTTTTAGCATTTTTCAACTACTGTTTTGGAGAGATTAGCTACTTCCCTGATAACAAACAGTACTTCAACAGGTACTATTAAAAAGAACAAATACTTCTTTGCAATTTCCTAGAATGTAACAATTGCTTTGAGATGTGGGGAATTCTGGAGTAACCCGACAAAACCACCTGCTCTATCTCTCCACCCAACTGCCCACCAACCTCACGGGGAGCAGAGCCCTCTTCACGCACATTCGCCTCACGTTTGCCAAACCATGTCCTCATCCCTTGCTTTAAATCAGGGATTAGCAAATATTTGTTCTTGAAAATAAAGTTTTATGGGAACGCAGTCACACCCGTTCGTTTACGTCTTGCCTATGGCTGCGTTCAGACTAGAGTTGGGCAGTTCTGTCAGAGACCAAATGGCAGATAAAGCCAGAAATATTTAGTGTGTGGCCTTTTGCAGAAGACGTTCATCAACTTCTGTTTTTAACTGATAGATTTTCCCAGAATCCCATCTGGAGATTTTCAGAGATTCATTCAGCTATCTCTCCAGCGTATCAGCAGTATTTCTTTTACATTTCTAACAGAGAGTTCTTACAAATACAAAGTTTAAGGCTGTATTTTCTGTTAATAAAGTTTAATTTTTAGAGCATTTTTAGTTTCACAGAGATGTTGAGCAGAGAGCACAGAGTCCTCATATATCACCTGCTTCCACACGTGCTCAACCTCCCCCATCATTAACACTACAGTGGTACACTGGTTACAATCAAACCTACAATGACTCATTATTGTCACCTAAAGTCATCATTTTCATTAGGGTTCACTCTTGGTATTGTACATTCTATCAGTTTCAATAAACATATACTGACATATATCTACCTTAAGAGTATCATACAGAATAGTTTAACTGTTTTAATAATCCCTTGTGCTCTGCCTATTCATCACTTCTTCCCTTCTGACCCCTAGCAACCACTAATCTTTTCATTGTCTCCATAATTTTGCCTTTTCCATAATGCTAAAGGGTTGAAATCACACACTATATAGGCTTTTCAGAATAGCTTCTTTCACTTAGAAATAGGAATTTAAGGTTCCTCCATGTCACTTCGTGGCTTGAAGATTGTTTCTTTTTAGCACTGAATTACATTCCATTGTGTGAATGCACCACAGTTAATTTTCCACTCACCTAATGAAGGACATCCTAGCTGTTTCTAAGTTTTGGCAATTATAAACAGAGCTGGTATGTATAAACATCTGCATGCAGGTATTCATGTGGAAATAAGTTTCAATTCATTTGGGTAAATACCAAGCAGAATGACGGATTGTATGGTATGAGTCTATTAAGTTTTGTAAGAAACTGCTGAACTATTTCTCAAAGTAGCTATACATTTTACATTGCCACCATCAGTGAATGAGAGTTCCTATTGTTCCACATCCTCACCAGCATTTGGTGTTGTCAGTGTTTTGGATTTTGACCATTCGACTAAGTATGCAGCAGTATCTCAATGTGGTTCTAATTTGCAATTTCCTAGTGACATCTTTTCATATGCTTACTTCCTTACTTCCCATCACTCCCTGCCACCTCTCTTTCTTCCCCTCTCCCTCCCCCTCAAAACACACACACACACACACACACACACACACACACACACACACACACACACGTATATTTGATGAGGTATCTGTTCAGATATCTTGTCCATCTTTTAATTGGTGGTTCATTTTCTTTTTTTTTTATTTTAAATATATCTGAAATATAACTGTATAAAATTAACAGTATATAACATGTTAATGTAATATATTTATATATTGTAATATGATTGCCATTGTAGTAATAATTAGCACCTCTATCATGTTACAAAATTATTTCTTTTTGATGATTAAAATAAGAAAGTTCTCATTTCTTAAAAAATTTAATGATTACAATATAATATTATTGTCTCTATTCACTATACTGGGTTGTTCATTTACTTTTTGTTGAGTTTTAAGAGTTCTTTGTACATTTTGGGTAACACTCCTTTATTAAATGTGTCTTTTCAAATATTTTCTCCTAGTCAATGAAGGCTGTATTTTTGAAAGGGGCTATGTTGAATTTCTATTATTAAAACCAAGTGATTAACCTACCATAATTTATGAAGTATGAGAAAAGACTAAATCAAGACTTTTCGTAGACTTTAAAATATTCTTATTACAAATTAATACTATGTATTATAGAAAATCTGGAGAGAAAACACAGAAAATTTAAAAAAATAAAAAATCACTGTTACCTTTTGGTGTACATATAATACATGCACATCATATATATTATAAAAACTAAAAAGTATGTTGTAATATATTTTTAAATAATTGATCAATATGCTGTGAATATTTATTGAAGTATTACATATTCAATAACATTGTTTCAAATGAAGGTATAGTTTTCTATCTAATTCCCTATGTTAACTATATTTATTCTTATATTTTATCTCTTAAAAAATATATTGATGAGTATCCTTAAAAGATCTTAGCATATGTCTTTGATTATTTCTTTAACATAAGTTTCTAAAAGTGGAATTGTTGTGCCAAATCATACAGAAAATTTTAGAGTTCTTGATACATATTGCCAAAATATCCTCCAGAAAGCTTTTTTCATCTAACACTCTTGGTAAATCATTATGACAGTGTTATAAATACTTAAACATTTCATTTTATGAGGTACACTAACTCATATTCATTTACAATGTGATCATTTCTTTTTAGATACAAAATTATATTAAATAACTTGATCTACTCACTAACACTAAACTTGACTCCAAATTAATGTGGCTTCTTATCAAACACCACACACACTTTTAGAGGATAAAAAACTGGGAAAAAATAGCTATCATTAAAAACAAGCAAACGAACAAGGAAATAAACAAGAACAAAAACCCTATGACACTAGGTCTGATGAAGGTGCTCTAAAAGATGCTTTCAGTGTGGTCAATATCCTTAGACTAAGGACATACTCCTCCAGTATTCACAAGGGAAAAATTAACTCTCAGGTGAAACCCTAACTCTGTAATATTTGCTCCATTACCTCAAATTTACACCTATCTACACAGTAAGTGCTAATAGACTCCCTTTAAATATTTGAATTTCTTTCCTTTTGGTGGAAGAAGCCATAGCACTAAGAGCTTTCTTTGAGAAGCAATGTGATAGGGTCGGTCAGACTTGGGGTCAAGTTCTAACTCATAAATCATTTAAGCCTTAACTTCCTTGTAACAGAGGCAAACTATCTCATTAAGATTGTTAAGAAGTTTAATAAGATAAAGTATACACAGCACCTAGTACTTGGCCTCATTATTTTTATAATTCCTAATTCTTCTTCAATACAGAGCAACTGCATCTGTTTTAGGGAATATGCAAGCTATGAAAGGGAATATCCCCAAATAAAATGAATGGTACTAAGTGGAAGCTTAGCCCAGCCCACGTACGTCTTATAAAACTTCAGCTTTGTCAAGTTCTAATAAAACCTGGCCAGCATAGACAGTTGGTGGAAAAACTCATATTATTGAGGGTGTAACATTAGAATGAGAATGGAATTCAAGCATTTCAGTAATAACAATAAGATAAAGAACAGAGAAGTTAGAAACCATAGTCAAGCATTGTATTTTGCCACGGAATATCAAAGTAATTTTTGGATATTCTGATTTTTGTCCAAAAGATTTTCCCCAAGATTAGATGGCACTGTAATGCCACCAAATAAATAATGCTCACATTCTGGTTCCACAGCTGAGTGATGGCTTCTGACTAGAAATTGAATGAACAGTTTAATGGTAGTTCAAATAGTAGCAAATAGTTGTTTGCCAGTTTACAATCACTTATTCTCATTCGCTCTCTGTCATTTTCTGAGCTATGTTGCAGTTAAGAAAGCTGTCATACAAAATGAAAGTGGCTTTTTCAAGCAGAAAACAAATGTACTCTGGCTGGCAGACTGGCATTTAATCATTCAGTCTCTTAGCGTCATTACTCTGCTGCTAGCATAAAACATCCTGCATTGTTTATGGGGGAGATAGGCTGTGAACACCTGGCCCTTGCCAACCTCTGCAAGTAGGTGACACCGAGGTCTTTGTTGTCACTCTGAAAAGCCACCTTTCTCGGTAGGACATCTGGCTTCATGAGCAGTGGCAGCAGTTGAATGCCCCTGGGGTTATGGCTCCTGAATTCACATCTCCTGGTTTGGGGTGAGGTTATTACGAGGCAACTCTAATTCTTTGGTTTGAGTCATGGTATCAACACCCTCTATAGCTAAGTTTAGAAAATTCAGGCTTTTCCATTTGTGTACATCCAGATGCTCCCCCACACACACCTCATTTTAATTGGTGCCTTTGGGGAAAAAGAGAAGGATATTGATTAAATTCACCCATACAAAGTAGAGTCAAATCAAGCATGCCCACAAGTGGTCACTGTCCTTCCTAGCACCAGCCCAGGTGACCCAGAATCAGGTAATACTACTACTAAAGTTCAGCAATAGCAAATTTTCCTCTGGACTCCAGTAGTACCCTCCAAATGGACAGGTAAAACTCAGATGTCTTGTCACTGAGGGAGTAGTAGTAAATTTTTCTTTCTTCTGGTTGCTTATATAATGAAATGCTTTCTTCTGAAATCTCAGTTCCAACTCCTTTGAGCAAAGGAAATATTTTGAAGAATACTGTTACTAGAGCAACTTCAAGAAGAAAACTCAAATCTGGCAATGTCTCCAAATATCACACTCAGGCTTTCCATACATATGCTTTTTAGAATAATTCCTTAGAATGTAAAAGTTTACTTTTTTAATTGTCTCTCAGTAAGGGGTTATCTATAATGCAGTAAATTTGGTTAGTCCAATAAATCTGAAAAGATGCTTTTCTGTCATCTACTCTACACTGTTCAAATTCTTCACTTTCTGATGGTGTATTCAAGTGTTCTTTCAGTGTATTCCCTACGATCTACTTATTAGAGAAGATAGACTGAAGAAGGTTCTCATTCCTTCTATGCTTTAACATTTGGGGATTTCTTTATGAGAAGCCCAAGGTATAATTATCAGAGGTGTGGACAGCAGTCTCTATCTAACCTACCATCTGGTTCCTGATAATCATCAGATATCCTCTATTTCTTAAAAAATACAAATTGATATTTAAAAAAACAGCTATACTGGCAAGAAGGATTAACAAACATGAAAAGAGAAGAGACTGAACTGGAATTGTTTAATTTAGAAGAAAACATGAAACCACTGAAACTTTTGTTAGGAAAACTTGTTGAGAGTGTAACAAATTAGTGATTTGTATTGTTTTCACTTATATGTCAAAAACACTGATGAACTCTCGGGAGCTGGTACTGGCTTAAGATCCTTTGGAAATAAATTATAAGTAAATAAATAGCATCTGACTTTAGGGCACTGTGTTCCATTCATTCTTCCCAAATGAACTTCATACAATCTCCTAAACCCAATTAGAGTACCCACCAAAGGTGTTAAGAAGCAAAACTCTTCTGGAGAAGTCTGTACTACTAAAATCACCTCTATTTTCCCCTTGCAGGAAATATCGGGATTAATCAAGGCCAAGTTTGCCAGTAAATTTGTATCTCTACTGAAAATCAGCACCCTACTGAGCCCTCTAAGGCACAGGGAAAAAAGAGAAACCAAGAATGTTTTCACAGTAGAACGTGAAGAGCAATGTCTTATTCACCAGTTCCCAGGACTCAGCTTTAGGAACTGAAGTTAAAAACCATCACATATTATCAGGAGTTGATAAGAGGTTATTTGCTTCCAGTAAGAAATAGACATGGAAAGCCAGGGGAAAGCATAACCTAAAACTAGTTAAAATGAGATATTTATGTTATTAAAGTGTCAGGCAGAAACTTACACCCATGTAGGATTTTGTGAATCACCTGGCACCCCAGCATGTCAGGGCCATCCTTCCTGAAGTGCTTTTGTCTTTCATCTTCTCACTGTGCAGTCATGTATAGGTCCTTGTTATTAGATCTTGTTTTATTTCCATTCCTGTGGGAAACTGGTTAATACCACTATCAGAGTCGACAGTGCTTGGAACATTTTAATCTTGTAAAGCCTTCTCCTCAGTTACACAGGGGAGTCTGCTTTTGAGTTTCTGCTGTTTTCATGAATGATAGGGGGCCCATATGCACATCTCTTTCCAATGTATTATATTAACAACCCTAATATCTCAGATAATTTTAACTTATTGTCATAGATCATGTGCCTTTAACAGTTAGAAAGTGCATTCTAGTTATCTCTGTAAACACAGCTATTTTATTCTTGGTGTGTGAAACGTCCGCCTGAAAGGTGGTGGTGAGAAGGGGCTGGAACGAGTGTGGACAAGCACAGTGGTGCTGCCAAGTGGAATACCAGAAAAAGGACGGAGCGGTTGTCAGGGAAGACACTGGAGTGAGGGAATAGAGTGTGGTGTCAATAGGAGGAGATGGGATGAGAGAGAATAAGAAAATGATTCCCAAGGTTTTGGTTTAGGCAAGAAGGAAAGTTGCCAGAGCAAGTTTCCTGGAAATCATTCCATGTAATTACTTGCTACACCATTTAATGAACTAGCAGTGTTCACACAGATGACCCGAGGCAAAATACTGTTCATTCATTCATCAATTCCTTTGTTCCTACCTGTATGGCATTATTTACCGGGTTCCTAATAATCTCTGAGAATTCAGAGACAAAGAAGGCATGATCTCTGCTCTCAAGGCTCTCATACTCTGGGAGGACAACTGACAGGTGTCTTGAATCTTTTAAGTCACATGAGGCACATGTCAGTAGCAGAATGTGTGCACGTGACTACCCATGTGACTACCCAACTACCGCAGCCCAGGGGTAGTTGGGTCTACAGAGGTGGGGAAACAGAACAATGAAAAGAGAAGAGAGCAGCAGAGGAGGAAAAAGCAATACACATGGCTCTACAGAAGATATAGTGTTTAAGCTGGGCTTTGAAGAATGAGTAAGAATCCACCAGAAAGAAAAAAAAAATGAAAACACCATTTCAGGCAAAGGACATATGAGGCAGAGAAAATCAAAGAGTATCTCTTGCCCGCTTCTTAGTGTCTCACCAGTCCTAAAACCATGATGATGCCAGGCTCTGTTGCCCTCAGTGCCATGGTCTTTCACTGTCATCTCCAGAAAAAGGTACCCATTCCATAGATCAATTCTCCCTCAAGACCTTGTATCCTGCTCATTGAAACGACAAAGGGTATAGAACTCTTTCACTACAAAAGACTGTTCTACAATGGAGTCAGGTCAAATGAGGTACAATCTTTCAACCTGGAAAACCAAGACAGGACAACTTTAGGCTGGCAAGATGGTGTGCCTTGTCTGAAAAAACTGCTCAAAGCATATACTGTTGTCACACAACCAGAGAGGGAGGGGGGCTTATTGTGTTCAATGTAATAAGGGCATTTAGGTCAACTAAGAGATACGAATGGACAGACTGGAGGGGAAAAAAACAGTGGGATAATGTTCTGTCCCAGGAAATGTACAGTTTTCGCAGGACGCTTAAAAAAAATAAAGAACAACCTTAGCGAGGAGTGGCTGGCAACAGGCGACATAACTATACCTCCTTTTGAGTGGCCTTCCCAGAGCCCTGTCTTTGGGGACTACAGGTTGGGTGTAGGAGGAATGAGCTAAAATTTGCCCTGTACATATAAAATCACTTTGTATTTTCCTCCCATGCTGATATTGGTGAAGTTCTTAAATATGTTCCTTCCTTAGAGCTGAGAGGGGAAAGGAGCTCTGTCCAATGTCCTGATTTGACTCTCTGGCAATAAAATAAAATAACATAAAAAATAAATAAATGAAAAATGATAGATAAATAAATAAATAAAACCATCCTTTTTACAGAAATGCTCCTGAAAGAACACTGCTTACATGTTTTCAAAGATATAATTGGCAATATAATTCTGGGGCGACTTCCTTTCCCAGCAGCTTTCGCTTTACTTACGTTGATAACATACCCTAAACACCGAACTGAATTTTAATAAAAGAGATTCTGATTGCTTATTATGATTCTAAAGCACTCCAAGAGACTGGGATCAGTGGCTTCAATTGGAAACATTTTATTTGTTTTTATAATAAAAAGTATATAATTGTTATTAGTCCCATGATTCCCTCTGTTGAATACAACAGTGCTTGCCTTTACCCCAGACTTCATTGCTTTTTTATTCTGCATCATGTGCTTTATTGATTTCCCTGTTACTATTATTTCCTTCAATAAGCCATTTGAAAATAACATAGATTTTCTTCTTTAATTTTTTATTTGGCTTCATTCCTACCCTCAGCTTTCCCCAGAGCTCAGAGTAGGACTGTACTGCGGTTTTCACACTGCTCCCTTTTCCTTTTCGATTTCTCTCATTTATTTCCTCCCTGATATTGTGTGTCAAGATTTTAGCTGGGGATAAGTTACCCCTTTCTCCTCCTCTTGACTTTAGAACCAACTGGGAAAAAAGAAATACAACTGTGCAACAAGAGGCAACAGAGGCAACAAGAAAATGGAGATCAAAATGTCAGCCTACTGATAAAGCTGATTGTAGAGAGAAGCTTCCGGCTGATAACAGTCCCTCCTTGAATGAGACAGACACAGCCATCTGCTCATAGACAGCTCTGGACAACTGCAGTCCTCCCTAACACTAGGAGATCCCCTATGGTCAGCAAAGCTGAGTGTCTGTGTGTCCTCGCTACAGGCTGGCCAGAAAGGTAAAATTTCTCAGATTAATGAATTTAAGAGTTAAAGATGCAACTTCATTTAGACAAGACACAGAAATTTGCAATTAAGCCAACAATAGTTTCCTTGCCTTGCTCCAAACCTTGGCCTTTAGTATGCATGAATAAAACCCTTATATTGAGAGAAAGGAGGCTAAGGGCTGGAACTAAAAGTAGAGGAAATTTGCAGGAGTCATGGGATATAAGGGGCTCATAAAAATAAGACATGAACTTGTCTGGGAAGCCTCAAGATTTTGCCTCTACATTTTTCTCTCTACCCTTGAGCGTGTGTGTAGGCCTTCCCAGCAGACCCCAAACACACATCACGCACAGTATTCATTCCGTTATTTTCTCACCTATGACAAAGCCAGATGACCTTACACAATAAACAGTTTGGTTGCACACTCAAGGAATGTCAGTCCTTTCCACAGTGTGGTGGGTTAATAACACAGGCCCTAGAGTCCCACTGCGAACCTTCCTGTGACAGCACTGTGATCAAGAGAGGTTATTTTACTTCCTGGAGTCTCATTTTCCTCATCTGGCAAAAGGGGATGATAGTAACTCCCTCAGGATGACTAAATGAGAAATGCACAAAGGTCATAGCACCGGGCCTAGGGTGGTGTGAGCACACAATCAAAGCTAAAAATTAACAGTAGTACAAATATTTCAAGGAACAGCATACAGGGGCACCAGGTTGAAAGGATAGATAAGAATTATATATGTAGAGAATAAGTAGAACATATCACAATTTTTAGAACCCTGTTATTACAATTCCAGGTTATCGAATCTTAACATTTTACCATTTCCTTCAAGCCTTTTTAAAAAGAAACATAAAATTTTAAAAAAGTTGAAATTCCTTCTATGTACCTTTACCTTCCTCTCTGTCTTCCCAGTTATCTACTAACCTGAAGTTACTGTATATTCTCTTGACTATAATTTACACGTGACCAACAAACTAGTCAAAGTATTTTTGGTAACATACTATGTCTTTCTGCAATGTTCTCTTTAAAATACATATATATTATTTAAGAAACTCATTCACTTTTATAAATGTAGCTTTAACCCATTAATTTTTATTCTTGACTAGCTTTCTGATGTACTATTCCCACAATTAATTTATCACTTCTGTTGATAACATTGAAGTTGATTACAATTTTTGTCTATTCAAACACTGCTAGAATCCGTCATGATTACGTTTCCTTATATACTTAAGCCAGGGTTTTCTTGCAAGGTTGTCACAACAATTTGCATTTCCACCAGGAGTTTACAGAATTGTTAGATTTTTAAAATTTGGCGAATGTGAATTTGCATTTCATTTTTTAATTTATAATTCTCTGATAAAGTTATACATATTTCATTTGCTCATTTCTCCTACAAGACGGCTGCCAATTCCTCCTATACTCTGTCCATTTTTCTGTTGTCTTGATTTATTTTATCTTCTTGATTTGTACAGATTTTTAATCTATTCTGATTACTATAGCTTGGTTATTTATATATATTATAAGTATCTTTTAACTTTCTAGTATTTTTGTAATATAGATGCATTAAATTTCAAAGCAATCAGTATTTTTATTCTATCCATTATGATTTGTTCTTTTTGTATTTAAAGATCCTTACTATTCTAATATTTTAATAATATTCTAGTTTTTTCTACATATTTCAAGTTTTTTGTCATATTAGGTCCTTCATCTATCTGCAATCTACTTTTGTAAGCAATACAAGACAGGGGGTAAACTTTTTGTTTGTTTTTTGTTATTAACTTTTCTCTTTTGTAACCAGTTAGCCTAGCACCATTTATTGCATAGTCCATGGCAATACAAAACGCGCTTGTGGGATACATCAAGTTTAAAGATATACAGTGGGAGTATTTTCAGTTCTTCACTTTCTATTATTCTACTTTCTATTCTTGGGTCAATAATACACTCAGGCAGGGATTTTTTTTTGGGGGGGGCGGGGTTGGGGAGACGAGTAAACATCAGCATATGTTAAATGTCTACTATGTGCTACTAAGTCCTGAGTATTTATTTTTATATCCATTGATATGTTCAATCTTTACAACAACCCAATGAAGCGAGGATATCTTTATTATGAAGATGAGGAAACTGGACTGAAAGAAGTTAAAACTTGCCCAAACTCACATAGCCTAAAGTGGGAGAGCTGAGAATCAAACTCAGCTCTGTCTAACTGCAATGCTCCTTCTCTTAAACACCCACAATACACTGGTCTCCCTGGACAAGATATTAGGGATCATTTTGTCCAGCAGTTCTCAGCCCGGGATGCACATTAGAAACACCTGAGGCACTTTGCCAACACAATGACGTTTAAATTCTACCTCATCCAAATTAGATCAGGACACCCAGGGATAAAGCTCAGGTATTAAGATTTTTAAAATGTTCCTTGGATTCTAATGTGCCTCTAGGTTTGAAAATCACTGACTTACGTGTATATACTTATTTACTCATGAGAAAACTATCAAAGTTCATATATATTTGAAGAGAGGTTCATGGCTCCAAAAATACGAAGCTTGCTCTTTGCTTCATGCACAAGTAAAAGAAGAAACTTAAGGGGCATAGTTCTAGTTAAAGGTTTCCCTTGACTTATGTTCATTCTGTTTTTAAACAATCCATTCACTTGCACATTATACATCAACAGCCCAAACTAGATTTTATATGCTAAATTTGGCCTTCTATATATATATATAGCTGATAAGCTGAAATATTCAGGTAGCACATAGAGTTTCTGACTGCCAACCCATAGTACACTTTTGGCAGCATATTTGTACAAGAATGTTTGTGTGTTTTGAATATTTTATTGCCTTCTGTCTTCATTATTTTATAAAAACAAATGGAAGATGAAAATGCTGATACAAGAAGTGTAAATCTCGTAAATATAATATAGTTGAGACAAAGATGGAAATCACTCTGAATGCCAAAAGTGGTAAATCAATGAGACACTCATTGGGCTAACGCCAGTCAACTGTTTATTCAGTTGTGAAGAGAAGATAACAAACAAGAACATATTTGAAATTCTAGAAATAAATCATAGAGATTTGTGTAAAAGGCAAAATATAATTGAGGACATTTTACCTCTTTGTGCCTGGGTCCACCTCTCCCTACTCTTATAATATGTAAGTTTAGTATTTACCTTTATACAGTCAAATTTCATACATGTTATTAAGAATGCATTATGTAGAATATTTCTTGTATTGCTCTTATAAGCCCAAAATAATTCATTCCATAATCACAAGTATTTTTTCTGAATGCTGAGACAAGGATAATATAACAATTCTTATTGGCTTGTAAAATTACACACACTTGTGTGTGCACACACTAGAATGACCCTTGAAATGTCTGGTCCAATCCTATACTAATAATGTGTTGTGAAGAGAGGACCCTCCCGAATCCTCATTTCTTCCATAATTTATTATGAATGCTTAACTGATCACATACACATCTTTATATACTCTCTTCTCAAGGGAATCATACACTCTCCCTCCCCCACTCACTTCATTTTGGAGACTTAAAGGGCAATCCTTCTCTTTATGAATTTTTTCATTCATTTTAATTTACTTAGCTTTTAGTAACACGCATGACATATAACAGATGCTCAATATAACTTTTGAACTGAGCTTCATCTGATAGTGCCAAACCTATAAAAATGTTTTTATTCATTCATTCATCAATCTATTTACTTATTCAACATATATTAAATAGTTAATGTGTGCCAATCTCTTGGCCAAGAGAAGGATGACTTAAAACATGGCTTCTTGCCTTCAAGAGTCAGTCTATCTAAAAAGAGATATTAACATATAAACCATACATTTTACTGTAAGGCAGAAAACTGCAAATGATACAATTAAGGAAAATGTTCTATTTCAAAGATATATGAAAAAAATAACTGACTAGAGATGGCAGAATGAAATTCACAGATGAGGTGGCATCTGACCTCAAAACAATGAATAGAATTCTGAGTAAGCAAAGAGGAGGCTTCTTTTACTGGTAACATGGATATCAGAGTTTTAGAGAAATCATTCTCAGTTCAGCAGCAAAAAAATCTTTAAAAATTTTTTTGACATATGGTTGAACTAAGAATAAATTAAGGGAATACTATGACATTAAAAAAATAAAAAGAATGAATTCATAAAACATAGTAAAGTTGAAGTAGATATTATCTACTCATTGATGATGTCCTAGAGCCATGAGTTTTAAGGAGGGCTTGTGTAACAGAGAGTGGAGGGCACACAAGTCTGGAAGCCCAAAAAGACATAGGATTGTATTTTAAATAATTTTAAAACCCTACATAAAGTAGGTTTCCTAAAGGATGACAAACTTAGCCAGTAAACAAGAAAAAAAAAAGCTGTAGCTGTACCTCAGGGAATACTGGGATATCTGTGTTTTGGAGTTTAAGTACATTAGAAGAAATGGAGAGGAGACTTTAATGAGACTTCCCAATTAACAAACGTACCTTTGAGCAGGCTCAACAATGGAATTGACACTTCCTACGTTGCCTCCAAAACTACAAACTGGATATTTAGTTTAAAATAGTTCTGAGTTAGTAGACGTCCAGGTGACTGACTGACTGACTTGCATGCAAATCAATTCTGGAGAAATGGAATTTCAACCCAAAATACATATGTATCTATATCCACATATCTAATAACTCTATGTATTTGTCTATCTAGTCAGTGAGATAAATTGAACAACAAAATAATGAGATGCAACAAAAGAGAAATAGTGAGCTGAATGTTAAATCTAAAGAAATCACCCAAATGTAAGACAAAATCCTTGATAATATGTGAAAATAAATTACGAAAGAAAACTTACAAGGCAAAGACAATAGGCAATATTTCAATATTATCTTTGACAATATTAAATATTGTAATAAATGCAATATTCAAAGAGAAAGATAATAGATAAAGTACAAAATACGCGAAGATAACAAAGTTGATACAAAGCATAGAATTTTGAAATTCCAACATATCATGAGCAGGAAAAATAGAATTAAATTTATGAGTAGACATATAATAATGAAACTGCAGAAAGTGAAAGATGAGGTAATCTTAAAGAACAACCAATAGAAAAAGAAAGATCACCTCAAATAATAACAATCATACTGACAGTTAATTTCTTAGCAATAACCTTATAAACTATAAGCAAAAGAATTATATCTTCAGATAACTAAGATAAATTAACTACGATAAGATAAATATTGTACACAGAATTCTATGTACAACAAAACTATCAAGAATGAAGGTGACACTTCTAACTTCTTACTATGTAGAAATCTGGAAAAGAACGCCACTCGCATTTTTATAACAATAAAACTCACTGGCCAATGACAAGTTCACGACGTTGCTCAAAGTTATCAGAGAGTTGATATTGCAGGGTAACCAGGTACAGTGCACCTTCACCTCTGTGACTTCTTGACACCCACTTTGTTTCCCTCCTACCTCTCTGGGCCTGACTTATCAGTCTTCTGTGTTGATTCCTTCTCTGTTACTCCACTATCATGTGTTGGAATAACGCAGGGTTTGGTAGTAGGCTTTTTTTTCTGTATCCATGCTCTCTCCAGTGTAATCTTATTCAATCTCATGGCTTTGTATATAGTCTGCTGTCCATGATTGCCAAATTCATGTGTCTAGACTTGATCTTTCTCCTTGAACTTAAGATGCATGCATATAACCACTACATAACATCTTTACTTGATTGTATAATAGGTACCTCAAAATTGATATGTCTAAATGTAACACTTGGTTCTGTTTTGTTCCTTCTCAATACTTTTGTTCCTTCTGTTTTCCATCTTATTAAGTGGTTCCAGTACTCACTTAGTAGCTCAATCCAAATACATGTGCTTAATCATCAGTCTCTTCCTTCTATAACTCAAAATATCAAATCCCAACAGCTATTTCGATTAGCTCTACCTCTAAAATAGATTCACTTCTGCCCAAATCTACTGTAGAAACTACCACACTATCCCATTTGCCATGAGACCAAATACTATATAGATGAATGATGAATAAGTGACTGAAGATATACACAAGCCTCAGGCAAGCCTGATCTACCACACAAGGTCACTATAACTCATAGTTGGTGGACACTTAGCAACACAGTGGAGAAATCAGGAGAAAGAGAAGACAATGAAACTAATATTTATTGTATAAATATCAGAGCATCATTAGAAAATATCTATTTCCTTACATCTCACAACTCCAAAAGAGAAATGTAATTACTTTAACAGAGGAAACTGATATTCCCAAGACTATATTAAGTGGCAAGAATCTCCCCCTTCCATACTCTATGGGGCTCTGAATGATACCTCAGTCTTAAATATATGAAGAAAAAATAGATACAATATTCTATCTCTAATTCTGTATTTCCCAGGAATTAGGTGTGTGTCCACATACATCTTAGATAAAAAAATATATATTCTGCCCTAATGTCAAATCACCTATCTAATCACGTGACTGATTTTTACTTGTAAAAATTCTGTGATTATCAACGTGTGTTTATGTAAATAAGATTTAGGAGATTCAGACCTTGATAGAGCTCATAGTGAGAGCAAAGTTGCTTGAAGTATACTCGATCGACTTTTGTACCAGAATCATCTGGCAATACATGATAAAAAAATTCTTGGGCTCAACCTGAATTAGGATTTCTTAGGGTGTTCACTGGAAATCTGTCATGTTTACAACAAAGAAGGTTTGAGAAAACAGCATGAGCTCTGGAGAGTTTCCATGCCCACAGAGAGAAGAAAGGCCAATGAAAAAGCCTTTTCCATTATAAAGAAAATTGGGAAGGTTAATCTAGTGAAAAAAAGGAAGGGACTATTAGAGGTTTTTTCCTTATCCAGTTTTTAGAATTACAAGTATTCTCTTTTCTGATTTTTGAGAAACTGCTGAATTTTTATTTTACTTTTTTTTTTTTTTAACAAATATTGCCATTTTGAAAACCATATATATGTTGTCAAGTTTAGAGCCAGCTTGGTGGGATTCTAGTTACAATTCTGCCCTTAGAAAGCTATGCAAATCACATACTCTCTATATGCCTCAGCTTCCCTCACCGGTAAAATGAGGCAACGAAACCACACAATCACCCATGTTCCATGAAATGGAGGTGTATATGCATTTCCTAAAGACACTGGAAGTGGAAGGGGTTATACCACTGGGCTTCCACATGGGCTTTTTAAAGCCATCAGGTCAGAAATAGGGACTGAGAGAACAGTCATGTTTTCAGGAAGGTGATAATATGTGAAAACCCTAACCCTGATTCTGACAGGCAAGAGAATTCTGACAATCGTAATGAAAGAACATACAAACTGCCTTCATGTAGCCAATTAGATTATCTCTGCTTTAGGACTCCTTGGCATCACCCCCATCTCTTACCCAATGGAATAAAAATGGATAAAGAGGCACAAGCATCTCTTTCCAATCGTGTGAAGTTTCACAGAGTCCCTGGCAAGACAGGGCGATAAACAGTAGAAGCAGTAAGTCAGGAGTGACAAACATTGGTTACCTGAGGAATAGGGATGAAAATAGGCTGAGGGCAACTGAAGTATTAACAAGGGGTTGTATTATTTTATTTGGTCAGAGAACAAGAAATATCCACATTTAACTAACACCCAACCACTCTTCCTTTGGAAAAGGAAACCAAATTTGTAGGAAACAAGCATACAGAAAATCAAAGAAAGTTGATTAGCTTGAGCCCCAAATATCAGTACAGAACTGTCATGAGTTGTTCTGGAACTGTTGGACAACTTATCTTCCTAGGTTGAGCCTTGTATGGTTTGATGCAAATATTATGTAACACAGTCCAAGGAAAAGAATGAAAACAGAATGCCAACAAGAATAAATATACCCATGCCCTCTACCTTGCTGCCACCTACAACTTTCTCAAACCTTAAACAGAGCTGGTCAAGGCTAACAACTCCAGACTTTCTTAGAGGGGACAAAAACTTCAGATTTCACTGCCACTTGGATAAAAGGAGGATCTGAGGATGAATAGAGAGAGGGAAGGTATGTGTGCGGGTGGGGGGGGGGTGGCGAAGAGAGACAGAGAATAGGACAAAACTAAACAAGAGCTGGGAACGCTGGTAAACTCCATACTGCCAAGAGTTGTATTAAAAGAAGAGAAGATAGAGTCATAATTATGGCCACTGTGACTTTTTTCCTTTGCAGTTGAAATTTTTACTCCCTGATTTGTGATTTGTTTAAAGGTTAACTCTAAAATTTGAAAAGCAAAATAATACTTACATTATTAAGACAAAATAAATAATTTTAATGTCTGACAAAATATTATTCTACTCTTCCATGGACACATTTCATGTTTCCTGACTCTTATAATTTCATAGTCTGATTTTCTCAACTCTATCTTCAAAACTTTCCATTATTTGTTATGTTGAAATACAATTCTTTATAATTTTGAGAAGCTATTTCTTATTATAAATTGATTTTTTTAACTGTTCCTTTTGAAATCATTATAGATCCACATTACAGAAGTGGCAAAGATATTAAAGAGCAGTCCTGTGTTTCACCTACTTTCACCCAATGGTTATATTAACTATAGATTTAACTGTTCATTTTCTAAAAACTACTTCCTGTTTTATAGCTACAATACCTTCTTAAATCTCTAAGGATACTAATTAGGATATCTTTATTTATTTCAATTTATTTATTTACTTTTTTTGATATCTAATATGTCTGCCTCCTATAGAGTTACTTTGCTCTATCACGGTCTTTCTCTTTCATTTACACGAATGTTTCTCAAATATCTGGTGACCCTTGATTGTCCAATGATATTTTAAACAATGACTCCTGAGAACAGCTGAGGGGGATTTCTGGGTACATTGGCAGGGTGAGTCGATTGGCAGACTCTGATTTAGGGTAAATGGGCTATCAAGTAGCAATTATATTGAGAAAACTCTAAAATTCCCAGGATGGGGAAAAGGGGTTTCTCCTATAGCCCTGTTTCCTGTACCAGTTCCTTTAGCATACCCTGGCACCATTTTTTAGAATGTAAATATCTGCTTCACCACTGACCTAGGATCCGTACCTGGCTCTGGCTGACCTGCATGCAGGAGGAATGAGGAGTGGAGGGAAACAGCCAGCTTTTCCTTATGTAAACGTAAAATTTGTCCCCCAAGTTATGAACTCCTTCTCCTCTTTTCCCTGCTTTACATCATGTATCTCGGACAGAAAAATTCCTCTGAGGATCCTCAATAGCCCTCTGCACAACTAGACAAAAGCGGTATTACCCAATAAAATTTTAGATTGCAAATGAGAGCTTTTTGCATAACTTAAAATTTTCTAAAAGACATATTAAAAAGTTTAAAAGGTAAAATTAATTTAATAACATTTCATTTACCCAAAATATCAAACACATCATTTCAATATGTAATCAGTATCAAAACTGAGATATTTTACTTTTTTAAAACTAAATCTTCAAAATCTGGTGTATATTTTACACTTATGGCACATGTCAATTTGGACCAGCCACATTTCAGTGACTTAATAGCTACATATGGCCAGTGGCTATCGTTTTGGACAGTACAGCTTTTATTGTGGCTCCAATTATTCTTCTTCCAATAATGCTTCATTTATTTTTAATTTTCCAGAAAAATGCATGAAATTTCTCACCCACTGATGGTCATCCTCCTAGTCTCATTACTGTTGTGAATCTAAGCTGTTTTGAATTTAATTTCATTTTAGTATCGTATCAGGAGGAAAAGTAAATAAATGCATAAACTCTGCTGTTGAGAAACTCGAAGACCACCAAAATCCCACCACCACCTTCAGCAGGAGAAACTACAATGTGTAGATTTTGTGGCTGTAAAATAAATAACAATAACAACAAAGTATAGCTCTTGTAATTCTCTCACACTTCTGTTTTATATGCCCTAAGGATCATATTCCCATCTAATTATTTTGATCCATTAGTATTTGATTACCCTGTATTATTGGTTCCTCTGCAATCTGACAATAACTAATATTTATTGCTTACTTACTATGTGTAAAGAACTCTTCATAGGTGTTATGCATTCACTTATTTAACTCCGTAACCGTAGAAGATAGGTGCTATTATCATCTCCTTTTTATATATGAGAAAACTAGGGCACAGAGAGGCCAAGTAAATTGCTCAAGTCACACAGACCCAAGAACTGAGATTCCACAACATATGATCTTTATCACTATGTCCTTTGCTTCTTCAAGACCTTATGTCTAGAGCTGGACCATTTAAGTTTGACTCTTAGTGCCTCCACTCGCTAGCTTTGTAACCTTGAGCTTGCCACACAGCTTCTCTGTGCTTGGTTTTATCATCAGGGTAATGAGGTAACAGTGCTCACCATGGTGCTTTTAACATATATGAGTAGTAAGATGGTAGCTGTGGTTATTAATGGGACCAGATACAGCTTCTGGGTGTCCCCAGTGCTACTTAACAGACCAGCATCTCTGCTGAATGTTGACCTCACCTCTAGATTTCTTCCATGGAGGTATTTACATGACTTTGACCCCACGGTTTTACTTAAACCCTTGTATGCTTCTTTACAGAATGGTAATTGGTGTAAATTAAATTTTTCTAGAAGCCACATTACTAGAGAGCTGGCTATATTTTCTCTTTTTCTTTAGGTCTCATTCAAATCCTATTTGAATTACTACCCAGTAATGGTCTGGAGAGCCCCAGTGCTCACCAAGCCCAGTTATGACATTTTAAGTCACTGACTCACTGGCCTTACGAGGAGTAAGCTACGAGACACAAGCTGAGCCCAGTTGAACCTATATTCGTTATTAGAAAAATAATGTAAAAATAAATAGCTCCATTTGAAATAAAGACAACTTTTAAAATGATAAGATTTTATATCCTAGACCTAAGTTTGATCAGTAGGCAAAAATGATTCATAACACAGGCATCTTAAGAATAAAATAAAAACTTTACCCAATTGTTATATCTGGGAAACTACAGAATGCATGATTTAAAACTTTTCATTCCCAAAGATCTACATGGAATAGATGGTATTTGCACTTTGGTTGACATCTTGGGTAGAAGATGCTTTTTTAGAAAGCTTGGCTCAGACTCAGACAAAGGCGAAGCCACTGTTCTTCTGGTAAGTAATGGGCCATGACCGTGCTAAATATAACCCTTCAATGAAAAGCCTCCAAAATGAAGGGGGATAAACCTGATTAGAAATGGTTTGGGAAACTAATTCTATTTGTGGGAATGAAAATTGATAAACAACATTGGGTGATCTGCTGGAACAAATAGATATTCTTGATTCAGCAGGAACCAGCTGCTATTATGTTCCAGGCGAACAAGCATTACTTAAATAAATAATTCCCTTCTTTTTTCGGTACATGCTTTCCAGGTTTGCCGTATGTATTAAGTTAGAAGTGAATGCAGTTTGGAGAGGCACAGAAGACTCCTCTGGGAGACACCATGGAATTAGTGGGATAGATAGAAAGGTCACTGAGCTCCAGAGAGGGGCAGGGTGGTGTAGCAGCTTTCTCGTAACTGAGCCTGCTATTAACATAGTGGTATTTTGAATTTATAAAGCATCTTGCAGCCCTGAGTCTCTGTGTGTACTGCAAACATTAATTAATCCTCATAACATCTCCCAGAATGTGAGGACGTGTAGTCCACATCTCACAGATGATATAACCTAGAAGCAGAGAAGGTAAGCCAGTGGCCGAAGGACAGACAGGTCAGTCAGAAGACATGAGTGCAGGGATTACAATTTCCCAGCCCCAAGGAAGAATGGACTTTAGCAGGTAAGCAGGAGGAAAAGGAAAAGGAAAGCATTTCCCGAGGCTTTTGGAAAGATACACAAGGAATCAACCATAGAAGAGTAAGTAGGTAAAAATTTGCATGCATTGTGAAGGTAACTTTTGTTCCATGAAATTTTTTTTCAAGTAAAAACAAAGGCAACCCATTTCATGAATGCAATAAAATGACATCACATCTTAAGGTAAAAATATAAAAGAAATTCAAGGCTGTCCAATTGTGTTACAGTGAAACCACTACTAATTAGTAGTTCTAATATATAAGAAATTAACCTCTCATTCCTGTTGTAAAAATAAGAACCCAGATATCTTCTTTTATTATTTAGACTTTGCTCTCTGAAAGAAAAAAAAGGAGTGAAAAGTTTCATCCAAAAGGAGTGGGAGATGTCATTTATTGAAAAGGCAGATTTCAGGCATATTTGACAAATGACAGCAGTGACATTTTCAGAATTACAAAAGCCAGAGCAGTATGCTCGCTCACTGAGGTGAAATCTCTCCAAGTTGCAAATAGGATTATAAATAAAGTGCTGCTCAAAGACCAATCACAAAGCCATTTTCCATGAGAAACTTAAAATAGAACAAAAATATCACGTTTACGTTTGTATGGTACATTTTACTACCTGCCACTTTAATCTTCAGAAGAGTCAAGCTTAACAATAATAGCAAAGACAGGTTTATTATCAAGGTCCACATGTTCTATTCTCCTCTTACTAACAACCTACCACAAATGCCAGACACAGAAGTTATTCCTGGTGCAACATATCATTTAATTCCTTTTTGACAGGTTTACTATTCTTTGAAACTGTAAATTCATTCATTAGATAGGAGAGACTTGTTAAGCTTGGATATATTATATATATATTTTTTGTTTCAAGGACAGACACTATCTCTTTGATATATGGCATATCGCTGAGATGTAGTCCTGTTTGTATTAATGGAGGAAAATATCGATGACAGCCAGAAAATTAAGTGCTTTGTCTTGTGTTTCTGATTGAAACCACTAAAATCAGTAGTATAAATTAAGCAGCAGGACAGAGTATGAATTTGAGTGTGGAAAAGAGAAATAAAGGTTTACAGATGAGCACTTTACCATAACATAAATAAAAGATCATAAAGCTCATGCCTAGTTTTCTTAGAGAATATGGCTCTTATTTGGACACCAGATCTTTCCTTAGGTTGGTATTCATCTCTAAGTGAAAACCGTCTACGACTGCCTTACTTAATTTGCCAGCATAAAAAGATAATATGTTAGAGGGTATCATATGCATAGAAAAGTATAAGGGAAGATGGCTTTAGAAAGAGTACAGGGTTAATTAGCAGTTATGACACTTAGGGAATGTGATGTGTCAAGTAAAAAAACTTGCCAACGGTCATGGAACCCATAAGCAGCACCTCTGATAGTCCAGCCAAACCCGTGTAATTCCAAAGTCCACACTCTTTCCACAATGACATTAAGTCTCTCTAAAGCATTCTGGTCACAACTTAATTATTTATAACCAGCCCTGGTTCCAAAAATAATATCAAGTTAACTTAAAAACATGCAAACATCACAGGAAAATTAAAGTTTCTATTAAAATGCAACATGAGATAGGAACATAAGGACAGAAGAATAAGTGAGAATCTGAAGTCTGTTTAGGGCACACCACGCTGCCAGAAAGTCTCTTTAGAAATGAGCCCCAAACTTGGCTGTAAGTTTTCTAGCAGTAAACAGGAAAACATATGTAGGCCACCACGTTTTGCTATAAAAGCCAACTGGTTATTCAGAAAAATTAGACAGATGCTTCTTCCTGCTCTAAATTCTCATACAAGGCTATGCTTTGAGGAACAACATCTTCACCAACACCCTTTCAAAAAATGTCAAGGCTCCTTTCCCCTAAATTTAGAGCAATGGTGCCACATCAACACACACGCTAACAAGAGCCACTCTAAGCACAGTATTCGGGAGACTGGGGAGATGAGGGCATAGAAATAATACTCAGTCCAAGCACCCAGCTTCTTAATTATCTGGCATAATTCAGGACTATTTGTTGGAGTATCTGGAAGAATAGACAAGGCTATACCCTCACATCAAACCTTAAATTAATATTGCTTCTTTTACTTGAGTTTTTAAAATGTATTTAGTAGAGTAAATGTAAAATGATAATCCCCGATAAGTAGCTAGAGCTCAGTAATGCTCCGTGGACAGTTAATTGTGAATCTACATGTTTCAGCAGGCATAGTCAGAGGTTACAACTTTGTGTTAGGTATTTTAAAAAGATCTTGTTAAATACAAGTGCATTATCTGGAATTAAGATATTATCAGGATTAACATCTTAATCTGAGTTAGTTCTGCAAATTAGTTATTTGACAGCAGGGGCCTGCAAGAATAGGATTGCAGGATCCATACACCTTTTTAAAAGTTCCAGAAACGTTTTTCATCTCTATCTCCAATGCCTACAACAGTGTCAAAAAAAAAAAAAAATGAGTTTGAATGAAAATTTGCAATGTGCTTCTGCATGATTCCCCAGGGAGTTTTAGATGGAGGTCTAGGGCCAGCTCAGGGACACTGACAGTCTCTGGGATTGAGAAGCAGCAGTGCCATCTTAGACCAGACAAGCAGAGGTCTTTGCTCTCAGTCCCTCGTCTCAGAAGACCCTGTACTTTGCAGAGTCTTTGTCAAAACTATCTAACTCTCTCTCCTTCTGATAACTTGGACCCAGCTAGAGCTGGCCAATCTCCCCAGTCCCTATATTTCTCATTCAGAAATCTCTTTGATCCTCTGCCTCCACTTTCACTGACATTGGGTCAACTAAATGCCCCAAGAAGAATTTGTGCTTATGTGGTCATCCCAAGGTCCCGTGGTTGAGTCTGTCCCAGTTTTGGGAGGGTTAAGAGATCATTCTAGTTGGCTGATATGAAATTTAATTTGCAAGACTGTGTACAGCTGAGCTGCCGGAATGGTGCTGACACATTAATTTGGAGTGACTCCCACTCGCTTTGGACCCTGGACCAGTGCAGGACTCCAAGCTACTGACCGTCTACCACAGATCCTTGGGTCTGCCCTTGATCTTCCATATTCTAGTGACAGGGCTGCCTCTGATCTTTCATATCTGAGTAGCACCTGGAAATCATGCCAGGTGTTCCCTCTGGTGGAAGTGCTGTCCCTGATAGAGCAATTTTAGGTCACCCGGCGAAGGCTTGGCATTCCTTCGGTAGCCTTTGTGCCATGACTGAGGAAGAATCTTGGGAATGGCTGCACTTATCTCCTCTGAGGGCCTCTGAGACTATGGTTCCCAACGATACTCGCCCTTTAAATCCACATGCTTTTTTGCCTCTGATCAATATGGTGACATTGTGCTTTCTTAAAATGGTCTTAAACCATGCTGGGTGAAGAAAAGACCTTTCTTGTGCAAATGGGAATGCTCTTGCCAGTCCGTTCAAGTGGCCGTTGCCTCTCCTCCCCACTGGTGGAAGTGTGTAGAAGCCAGTGGCGCAGTTAACATTAAAAGAGATTACATTCCAGGGACACAGTGATGACAGCCTAAAACACGAATGGAAGATGTGTCGTTCAACCTTTACACTATAAAATTCTTGACAGTAATCTTAGCATGTCTAAAAAATTATCGTTCACATTTTCCTATATACTTTGAGTAAGACTTAATTTAAGTTGTCATCAACAATATATATTAACAACCTCTAAGAGAGTCATTAGAAGAAAGTGTTCACTGGTGGCTTGGATAGATGATACGGTGTCATGAGTAAATGGTAGCAGGGAACTGCAAAGGCAAAAAGATCTTTATTGTTTCAGTAAAATGGGTTCTAAAGAGCCATGACATTGTGGGTAATAACATCATTACTAACTGTGTCTCATAGGGAAAGATGAAATTAACCAGGAATGGTACATCTTTTACTGATGAAAAGAAGAGATGGTTCTTGGAACAGAAGAAGAAATGGTACCTGGAGACTAAGAAAAATCTACATATGTGCTGATGGGATAAATAAATGTCTAAGTACCTCTTTTCTATACATTATTTTAAATCAGGGTTCTACAACTCCAGTCTTTGATATTTTGTTCTGCTTGTATTTGTATGACTTTCCAGCTAAGAATGATTTATATTTTTATAAAGTGTTATAAACAAAGAATACGTGACAGGGACCATACATACCTCATAAAGCCTAAATCATTTATTATCTCACCCTTTACGAAAAGTTTGCCAAGCTCAGTTTTAAATCATCAGCAAATCACACTATCTTACTTTTTATGTGAGAACAGGTTTAGAGTTATAGAAAAATTACAAAGATAATACAGCAATTTCCCACATGCCCCACAACCACTTTCCCTATTAATATCTTACATTTGTATGGTATGTTTGTTACAATTAATGAGCCGATATGATACATAATGATTAACTAAAGCCATATTTTATTCAGATTTCTTAAATTTTTGCCTAAAGTCCATTTTTATATTTAGTTTTTACATTTTATATAAAGTCCACGTTACACTTAGTTGTCATGTCTCCTTAGTCTCCTCATGGCTCTAACGTTTCTCAGGTGTCCTTTGTTTTTCACGACCTTGATGTTTTGAGGAGTATTGGTTGGTTATTTTGTAGAATTCTCTTCGATCGAGATTGATTCATATTTGCCTAATGATTAGACTGGGGTACGGATCTTGGGGAAGAAGACCACACAGGTAAAGTGCTACTCTCATCACATCATAACAAAGGTACATACTATCAACATGACAGCACTGTTGATGTTGACTTGATGTTGACCTTGTCTGGCCGAAGATGTGCTTATCGAGAGTCTCCATTGTAAAATTACTCTTTTTTACCCCCCCGCCATTGCCATTCTGTGCTCTTTTGGAAGGAAGTCACTATACTCAGCCTACAGTGAAGGTTTACTTTCTTGAGGGTGGACTCTGAGCAATGCTTTGGATGGGAGATTTGCATATTCTCCATTTATTTATTCTTTGATCACTTATATCAGCATTAACTCATCAATACTTATTTTATACTTTAGGTTATAATCCAATAGTACTTTGTTTCTCAAGTTGTTCCATCTTTGGCCATTGGGAGCTCTTTCGGTTGTCACATGTGTCCCTTTGATATAACCTTCACCACTTTTTCTTTTTTGAGTATTTCCTTATTTGTTGGCACTACAAGATGTTCCAAGCTCATCTGAATATGTCTTACGTCTTACAAAATCAACTTTTTTATTTATGTAGGGGTCTTTTAAAAATATCTGGATGGGTTCCCACACACTCAAGGCCAAACTGTGGACCAAGGGGCTGGAGCTCCAAGGAGAGTCATCCGGAAGAGAGCGGCAAAGCAGAAGTTTGAAAGGAGGAACCAGATATAAACTTATCATTCTTCACAATTTTACTGCAAACAGTCCTGCTCCAGAGACCATTCAGCTAGTTTAAATTGTTTAAACTTTTGCTTGCTAGCAATTTGGGGCATGCTAATAACACGCAGGCTGCTACAAATATTACACAATTCCAGATCCCAATATTATTCATCCAATTATGTGATATAGTTCACTGAAAGGTGGTTTTAGAATTCTAAATAGAGCTATTTTTACAAATAAAACAATTTGAGTATATTGAGGAAATAATATCATCATGCATTGCAACAAGTAGGGATGTTTGATAACACTGCCATATGGATATTTTAACATTCGAAGCCTAGCCTGGCATTTATTTTTAAAATTTTCAAGCTTTTTATAAAAACGTTTCTATACTACGCCCACAATTTGCCATTTTCTTGCTTTTTGGAATTAAAATTTAGACTGGTTAAATATTAAGAAGCGAAGCTGGAATCAGAAACTGGGTCTACTGAACAGTAGTGTGGTTCAACCTGATGAGACTTTTAAACATGATATGAAGAAAGTGTTACATGGTTCTCAGTGTGACTCTGTTATGTTAAAAAGTGATTTTATCAAGGGGTTCATTTTTGGGGATTACATCATGAAACTATAATAAATTATTATATTATATTTATATTATATTATATTATATTAAATTATATTATATTATATTATATTATATTATATTATATTATATTACATTATATTATATAAACTAATAAACTAACAAATTATTAGAAACTATAATTTCTAATAATACATTGATAATTTCTACGTATTATATGGCTTTTGCCCATGTCTAAAAATATTAAGTTAAAACAATGAAAATTTGCTAAAGGTGAAGAGCCCTAACAGCAAATCTCAAAAGAGTTTGAAAATATTTGAAGCAACAATGAATCACTGGGAGAACTGTATTACTTTTTATATTAGTTACATGAGCTTGAACAGATGAGACAAAACTCCAAAATCTCAGTGGCTCAACACAATAGAAGTTTATTAATTGCTACACGACTCACCAATGCAGGCATTCCGAATCAGTGGATAGTGTGGATAGAGACTCAAGGTCAGAACCACTTCTATCTTGTTGCATTAGTATCCTTCGAGCCTGAGTCCTCTGTATCCACCTGACGGGGGAAGAGAAAGGAGAAACAGCACACTTGCTGCTTCTCGGCTCAACCTGGAATTGATACACGGTCCTTCCACTCACACTCCACTTGTAGGAACTTGTTACTTTGCTTCCCTTAGAAGTGAAGGAGCCTGGGAAATTTCTAGAGAAACAGCTCTGGAGTATGAAGGGAGGGGAAAGGACTTATTGTTGGTAGTTAGGGGGTCTCTGCCACATTTCTAACACTTCCAGCTTTAGGAAAGAAAACCAGCACTCGGCTGTCCAAGTTAGTCACATTATGTCAGGTATGTTGCTATCTCAAGCACAGTTTAAATCACAAGTCAAAACACTATATGATGAGTAGTTTAACACAAGAGCTATTACTAAATCATAACTACACTTACTATAGTTACAGAATGTTCTGGCGAAAAAAATGGGAAATATTCAAGGATTTCTTGATTAGTGGACTAACCATCACATTTTCAGGCAGTGCAATATTGTCTTTAAAGGCTGCTGTCTTCTGGTTGTTCTTACAAATAATGAATAAAATGTCAATCTTAACAGACCTTGACAACTGTCTGGGAGCAGACAATGCTGTTTGGGTTATGTTCATCAGAGCTTTTTTTGAGTGCTCAATATCCACCAGGAACATTCTTAGTGCTTTACATACATCTTTTCTGTAATGTCTGCTTCAGTCCTGAGAGAGTTACCAATACTACCCTCATTTTACAGAGGAGGAAACTGAAGCTTAGGGAGGTAAACTGCAATTTCAGGGCACAGCAGGGCCAAGCTCTGGACCCAGGCAGAGTGGCTCTGGGACCCATCCCATAGAATCTAACAGGCAGAGCCACTGATTCTGCCAAGAGAGTCAGTACACAGAAGGTGAGCCTGGCATTCCCTCCTCTGTAAGCCTCTACCTTTTATTAAATAAAACGACACACACAAAAAAATTTTATATTTGATTAAACAACTTGGTATTTCATCTATAAATCTTTCTAGCATCATAGGGAATCCAGATATTTTTTAAATAAAAAAAAATGAAGCATCACAGATCAGTCTCCAAAACAGGTGACTGGTAGAAATCTGTGTGCTGAGATCTGAAAGCCAGGCATCAACTAGTTGGGCCTCTCTTTCAGACACTGGAGTGGCTCCATAGCACATTCAGCCAGGCACAGAGAGAAAGAAGATATCTTGGTCTGAATTTTATTAAGCTCCTACAGCACACTTGTGCAAGAGGGAAAGATTGCTTTCTCACCGATTTCTTCCCCATCCTTGTCTGTTCCATCCTGTGATTGCTCTCTCTTCTGGCCTTTATATCAGGTCTCTATACCAGAACATTTATGTGTTCAGAGTGGTGGGGAACAGATATAGTGATTTTTCCATTTTCTCCCTACATGGAAATCTACCAAATGTCTGATTGGCTTTTAGATAACCTATCCCAAGGAGTCAGGAAAAGGAGACAAACAGGCCTAACAGGAATGAAATGTCTAGTATAGAGACAAACCATTTTGTTTGGGCAGAAAAAGATTGTCCTACTTGGATAACATGACGTCTTTGAAACTTGAAGAAGTTATTTAATTCTGATTAAAATAACACCGATTCAATGACACTTCTAAATAAAGCAAAAATAATCAAATAGGATTATTTTACTTTATAACTAATAAAAATTATATATGTAGTTATACATAATTACCTGTGGACATATTTTATTTATAAAGAATGGGTCTTACACCTTAAACCAAGAATGCTATTACTAATGATTCACTGAAGTATTCTCAGGCTTTTTCTTTTTCTGATGTAGAACAATTTCCCTGAAGGGTGAAATCATTTGAATAAACCTATAAAACAGGGAGTAAAGTGTTTTTAGCTCAGCTGAGGAGGTGCTGTGCTGGTCTTAATGAGGTGCCCACTTTGAAAGAGTGTTAACATATTTATACAAATGATTTGGTTTGGGGGCATTTGAAACCTCTATTAATGCAAAATTTTACACCCCTAAGCCTTAGTTTACCATTATTAACACATTTCCAAGAATTGTGACAAGCTTGACTACCTGCTATAAACATTCTCCTCCCTAATATAAAGAATTCATTTTATTTGAACACAAGCAATTGTTTAGATTCAAAAGATTTTAAGCAACAACACTGAGGCTCTTCATTCTGCCTTATTGCTTATGACGAACTATCTGAGTTTGGTTACATTTAAAAATTCTCCTTTTCCATGACCTTTTCTAACTGTTAGCATGGTTAGGACATACAGTTCCTCAAATTAAGCAAATAATCAGTACTTGATGTTTGGAAACTTTGATTCGCGGTTACATGGCATATACAAAAAAGATGATATGATTTCTGTTATTGGGGAGATTACAGAAGACCTACATACAGGGATGAGAAAAAAGCTGGTGGGTTACAGAGAAAGCAGCAAACTTCCCTTTCGCTCTATTTCACTGGTCAGGGAGAGTGGGTGCTCTGGAAGAAGAAGTATCATCTGAAACTGGAAACCTCAAACTCAAAATGGGCTGAGGTTGCGTTCCAAACTAGGAGCAGGACGCAAGCCATCTTAAACTCCCAGAGTGTGTTGTTACGAAGATTGAGGTCTGGAAGGTATCTATGATCTGCTGTTGACAAAAAGAATCTTATTTTATTTCTGGGTCTCTGTGATGGGATAGATACTTCTATTTGACTTGTAAACAGGTAAGTGATCCAGTTGTAAGGAATACAGGACCAGCTGACAACCAGTCATGGAAATGTTGAACTTTCAACTTGAATCAGTTCTAGTCTATAAGAAATGAATCCAATCACTGTAAACATCAGCACTTTAACTATTGTTAGTAGTAAATGATATGCCATTCACCTTAGCTTTTCTCTACACAGATGTGTGCCTCCTCCTCAACCACCTGTAAGGTTGAGATTCAAAGTACAAGATGATCTTCAAGGTCTCTTCAAGTGCTGACGTCCTACACCATTGTGATTCTAATTATTTAAAATCTGGTATGACACAAAGCATGGTCCTACACATTTTTTTGTTGTTGTTAGTGTTGGTATCTAAAACATCTGATTCCCTTTGGCTTAGACATACCATAAATTTATACTCAAAAGCACAGCAAAAGACAAACTGCTATCACCAACCTTCCTGCTCAGGATGACAATGAAATTTCATTTCATTCCAAAAAGCTTTGATCTGAACTACTTTTCTTTCATACAGACAGAATAAATGAAAACAAAAGCGAATCTTTACTGGCAATTTTTACGACAGTAATGCAAATATACGAGTTAGGTACATGGAATCTGTAAAGCTACAGCAAAGTGGGCCCCTTCATCGGATCACATTCTTTGGGGCAGCTTGTTATCTACAGTGTGTCTAAAAATATGTTGTTACTAACTATTGCATCCCATGTCTGCTGGCCTCGTTCTCTTTAACACACAGGCATTCTCCATGTACCAGCGAAGATGAGGAATCAAGAGCTATCTTTCAGCCTCCAACACAGAAGATACAGGAGAGAACTCTAACTGGCTCGACTTGCATCACACATCTCTTTGCAGGTGATTTCAGCTTTTGTCACACACCCATGACTATGACTGGAAGTGAAGACAGAACACTGTGTTTGATAATCCACAGCAGCATGAGCAATAGGGTACGTGTTGCAAAGAAAAGCACATATCACTTACAGGAGGAAGAAAAAAAAATGCGCTGGACAGACAATAATCCCATGATACACACTATATTAATTAGGTGCACCCATACATCAAAAAGGTATTTCCTGGGATAAAAAGATATATTGACCTTGTTTAGTCTTTTCCAAATTCTATTCCTCTTTAAGAGTTCTACATAGTGAAAATTATCACTTCCAGCTTAATGTACAAATCTGCTGATCACTGATGGCTATGATCCATGACACACTTGACAAGTGCACACGCAGACACAACAAATACACCAGTGCAATTTGAATTTTCTTTTATCTAAGTTGTTTCTTCCTTCCATTTAAAGCAACAATTAAGAGTTTAATTTTTGTAAGCTTTTAGTTTTAAGTCTTAAATGTGTTTTCTTTGTTAAGTAAGAACAAAATTATCTAGAAGAATATATTACCTATTTTTATAAAACCTGAGCCAATCCCATTCCAGATGACATTTGCTAGTAACCAGAAAATAAATAAACATAAAGTTCATTTGGCATTATACTTCCCTTTATAAAAGCACCAGGGTGAAGGTGCTTCAGGATGCTTTCCGAACAGAATACAACCTCCACGACGTGATGTGAGCAGTTTCAGCACAGCTCCACCCCTGGCCATACACTCTCGAAGGACATTCAACCCTCTCTGCACATGAGAATTGCCTACGGAATTAAAAAATGTCTTGAGCCTAATTTCAGACCCAATTCCCAGAGATGAGTCCTGACATTTATAATTTTTAGATGATCTCTGGTTCCAACATGTAGTGATGAGAACCACTAGCCTGGAATTAAGGACTTGAAATCAAATCAACATTTCAAACGCAAATGTGTCACCTGAGACGGTTAGTACAGAAAGCCAATGTGTGTGTGCTAATAGCATTTTACTTGTTTTCAACTAGAGGGGGGCAATTTTGCTCCCCTAGGGGTCTTCTGGCAATTTTTAGAGACATTTTTGGCTGCCACAACTTGAGAGAGGCTATTGGATCTAGTGGATAGAGTCCAGTGATGCTGCTAAACATCCTAAAATGCAAAGAACAGCACTATGGAGCAACGAATTATCCACCCAAAACATCAATAGTGCTGAGGTTGAAAAACAGTACCTGAGCCAAACACAGATTAGGGTGAGAAAACAGAAGTCAAGGGCTATGAATTTCTTCTCTGAATGTTGGGTATTAGGTGTCCTTTCCAGTTAATAGGCAGAATGAAGTACTGCAAATGTGTTATGATAGATCGGAGAGGGATGTAAAGGGGGCAAAAGAGTTGAAAATTCTCCCGGACCATCAGGAGTAATGAGGCATCCAGATTTATATAACAGTTGCCTTGTTTCTCAACCAATTATCAAGGCAATGGAGGCAAATGATCAATCAATACATTTATACTATTTGCATTATAAAGTTCAATTCACAAATAAATCCAGAAACTCTAAGTTGTTAAGCTGGAGAAAATTAATTATATCAAGCTAATAATAGGTGCTTTGAAAAGTTAGAGCTGACCATAACAGTGGCCTTCATTAGCTCCTTCCTTTGGAAGGAGAGCTTTTTTCCCAACACACACACACACACACACACACACACACACACACACACACACACACGGCTGCTCTAGAGATTCATTATAATTGGTGCAATGGATTTAGCATCTTCCTTTTATACAATTTAAAATCTCTTGCCAATTTTTTTTTTAGCTTGAGCAAAACTGAGTAACTCTTCTTTTTGCTCTTTGATCTACGGCAAAGTCTCATGAACCAAACTACTTACAAAGACATATAAAACCTAGACTGCAAGAAGCCAAAAGCTAAATGGAGATCAAAGTCACCAGGTGGAAGTCAATGGTCTGACATCATTGAGGTTGACACAACTGCATTTAGTTAATACATAAACAGAAAGCTTCAACCATGTGCCAGGTGAGTGGTGCATGAAAACGGAAATTAAGTTTTTGCCTTTCAAAAATGTCCGCAAGTACACCAGATAGCAATGATTATTTCTGAGTAGTAGAATTGCAGATGACTAAATTTCTTAACATTTTCCTATGCCCTCCTAATTTGTTACAATGAACATGAATTATCTTTTTAATAATTTCATTTAAAGAAACACCAATAATCTCAGAATTCTTTCATGAAATAATTTTTTGTGGGAATATGGCTTAAGTATAATAAAACTTCTATTTAAACAATTCATACATACATCATGTAAAGGGAATGTCCAAAAAGGTGGACAATGGGTCTACTCTTAAAAGATGATCTGAAACCCATTCTGAAGGTAAAGAGACCATGAGGTCTCAGCACATCCAGCCGAGGCTGAGCCTCCTCCACAGGGCCAGGTGGCATGTTTGCCCTGTCGTTCCTCCCAATCTCCACCTTTCTTGCTTCTCCCATTTCCAATATTCCATTCACATGTAATTTTCCCAACCTGCCAATTCCATCTATGTTTCTCTCTTCTTTCAAAATTCAGCTTCAAACCTCCTTCAGGAGTAAATCTTCTGAAATATTTAGACATTAATGGGGGAGTCTAACACTGAGAAACTTCAAATAGGATCCATGCTTTTAAATAATCTAACTCCTGCTTCCAAAATAACCCTAACTGGGAACAACAAAAAACAACGTTCTCACAGTTCAATGACTGTTTATCAAAGCTTCCATTTTCTGGAAGACTGAATGAACAACACCTAATTCTATACGTGGACTCTTTTATTCTAGTCAGTTTACTATACGTGCAAATTATTTACTATAAATTATGCAGGTTCCAGCATTATTTAGCAGTCACTTTTATATATACACACACTTATGTCCATGTTTATGCTTGATTGTTTCAGCTACCAGCCATTCCTAATTCTGGTCGCATACAAGAATAACCCAGAGAAAAATCTGCAAATACCAATGCCTGAAACCCATTGTAAAGAATTTAATCAAGCTTTTGGGAAGAGAGATCTGTACATGGGTATGTTTGAAAAGCTTCCCATGTGATGTTAATGTGTAGCCAGTGTCCAGAACTATCAAGCTAGGGCATAAAATATTTGGGGCAAGAAGCTAGCCTCTGTTTCTATCCTGTCCACTATGACTCTTTATCCTATGTCTCACTACACAAGCACACACACCAAAACAAGCATGCGACAAGCTTGAAATACAGACTTGTCGACTTGGTTTGGCTATAATGATATAGGTCATAATTTATTTTTCAAGGCCTCACAACTAAGAAATAGGGAAAATGATGACTGAGCAGAATGCTCACCATAAGGGAGAAGCTGCTCAAACTCACAACAATAGTAGTGAAGAAAACAATGGAAGAATGCTTCAATTGCAAAAGGAAACCTTCATTTATTATAGGTTTCCAGAACTATAAAGGATCCAAAACACTCTCTGGAGGGCTGTGCAGACCTTTAGCTCTATGATATATGAAACTCTGATTATTCTGGACTGTAGACTCCTCTCACAGATGCAAAAGAGCTTTTAAATTCGGAAAGCCTTTTTTTACTTTTCTTTCTTTTTTTTTATTTATTTTATTATTTGCTCTAAGAAAAGGAAAAGTTATACTCTAAGCCCAGTGAAGCACATTGGAGTGGGCCAACACATCTTAACCCATGATCTTTTTCATCCTCTGCTAAGCCCTTGAAAAGCATTAGGACACTTCACAGGACTGAGGGCCAAGCCCTTCCTGTTAGGATAAGTCTATGAGCATAGCATTTTTGGGCCAAGTGGAGAGCCACGAAGGCACAATCTTTGGCACAGATTTAATCATCTTAATTTGGCAGCTACCCACCAAGTCATATCAGTAGGTGACAACAGGCAGTAACACAAAAATGTGGTTGGTCTCCACTTGGAATAATGGGCTGCATGGAGCCTCATCTCTAGCAGACACAATATGGTGATAAATCCCACGATTTTTTAGATTAATTGAGCAAGAGTTGAACTCTTCCACTCTAGTTATCTCTCAATGAGTCCTGGCCCTCTAAAAGTCTACTTACTGAAATTCACTCCATGGTGGATTAGTAATCCAAAGATTCTTTAGGATAAACAAAAACTCACAGGGCATTTCTTCTTATAAGACTTTGTGGCCCTGGCAATAAGGTAGAATATTAGTTTTAGGTTGGCTGGCAAACCCCTTACTAGCAATTCCAAGTGGGGAAAATGTTTTAACTTCACAGAGATTTAATTCTAACAAAGAATAAGCTAAAGACTATATCTTACAGGAATCAAACTAAGCATTTAGTTAAAATGATCCTTTCCTTTTGAACTGTCAGCTCACTGTGCATCACACCACAGTATGTGGAAAACAGTTAACATCACAGTTGAATTTTCTTTACAGACTTTAATCATGGGCATTCAGACCATACAAGCATCTTCTAAACTAGGTGCTGGGAAAGGTGACTAGGGAAACAAACTGAGGATGGAAGACAGAATAAAGTACCATTTTTTAGCTTGTAGCATGGCCATATGAATGCTCCCACAACTTCCTGTGCTGTTTCACCAATATTACAGAGAAATTTACTCTTGCTGGCAATTAATCATCTCTATTGGACTTCTGGCCTCTAGACTTTCCCTTGTAAAGGTCACCCTCTTTCCTTTGTCCCATGCAGCTTGGAGATGACTGTCTTTTTCCTGTATCTTCACATGAATTTTCCTATGTCTGTTTGTGTCCTAATCTCCTCTTCTAATAAAGACTCCAGTTATATTGGATTAAGACCTACCCAAAGGAACTCGTTTTTTTACTTAATTACCTCTTTAAAGGCCATATCTCCAAATACAGTCACATTCTGAGGACTAGGTGTTAGGACATCAACATATGAATTGGGGGTGGGGCACAATTCAGTCTGTAACAATACTTGCTGTATCTGCCTCCACTCTACTATTTTTTAGAGTAATAGCTAAATAAATACAAAAACCTTGGTACAAATTAGGTACATTTTCTGTCTTAGTTTAGTCCCTTCTCCCCTCTCTTTTCTCTACACTCACCACCCCTCAACCCCAAGTTTATCGCACCTTTCTACCTACCTAGGACAGTTTCGTTTTGGGTTAAAATTTGCTTTTAAATATTAATCCTTTTCTCTTGCTTCAGGGTTCTGGATTTTAGCCTCTGGACAGCTTATTATTAAGGCTTTTCTTTGGCTTTTGACATTTATCTAGCACGATACACCTTGAACTGTCAGCTCACTGTGCATCACACCAAAGGTTATATTTGCCCTTATAAATTCCCTGTTCGAGCCTCTGCTTCCTTTCTCTTGCTACAAAGCAGAGAGGAAAAAGAGAAAAAGATCATGAGCAACATGGATTTCAAGGGTAGTTTTCCCTCAGCAAAGAGTTTTCAGTTCTAATTGGCCATTTCTCTTTGGGAAGGTGTCCCTTTTACCACGGCCTTCATGCTGGTCTATTTACTGCTTGATCCTCACAGAACGTTACACTGAACGTTAAACAGCACCACATTTGGTAACTTGACAAATGATTTGGACTGGGATTCTTTAAATTGCTTTGAGGTTGCTAAATTTCCAACCCATAAACGAATATACTTTTTAAGAGAAAAGGTTTCAGATTATTGGGTTGGGTAGTCTTGGAACATCCCCTGAGACAGGCAAACAAAGGATTTCTGGGAAAAGGTCAGCAAGAAGGAGATCCTTCAGATCATGGTGCACACCTGACAAAGTCAGACCCACAGGGAACTCTGGGGCAAAGAATTTTTGGTCAGAGGAGTATTGTGCTGGGGGGAACGACCAGGCCCTTACGCCAGAATCCTGCTGAGTTACTGATGGGACCACCCTGAAAACAGTGTGACTCAGCTACCACTGCCTGGCTCTTTATTGGCTGGGGGTTTTCCAAAGCATGAGACAGACTCTGAAGGTGTCTGCCAGCTAGTTTGTCAGGCGGACAGCATGTCCCTTCTCAAAGGGGAATGTGAACTGCATAACCCTATCTGCCACACGTACCTTTGAAAAGAGAGACCCCAAATCATCTTATTTTTGTATGTCTACTTATACAAAAGGTGACATAGTACTTATTGTCCAAAGGAGAGCCTTTTGAGAGTAAAAGGAGTAGCTATTAATCATTACACCAGGACTATTAGTACATATAATCACTCCACTTATATACCTGTCTACTTTTATTACTCAAAGTACCAACTACTCTCCTAAGAGACTCACCCATGCACCTATTATGATTCATTTCCTCCACGTTTACTAAATATTTACTGTTTGCAGGAAAGTCAGACTTGGATGTGCTTTGGAGGTCGCAATAAAGGAGCACATGTGGAAAAGCAGAGGCATTTCTGTGCCCCCTTTCCTGCCTTTTCCTACCTCCGTGACAGTATTAGGACTTGGTTATGGGTCCCACACTAGTCATCCTCAACCTGGGATCTGTGCACGTGGTTCTGTGAAGCAGCATCCTAAGGGCCCATACAACTTATATTAACTTCTCAATTTGTTGTTCTCATGTTCACATGCATGTGCATGAGAGCTGATATCTTGTTTTTCCTGGGTCTCTGGTATAAAATCGCTTGTTAAAGTGATAAATTTCATATGAAGAATTAGTACATGTAATCTTAGTCCTTATTAGACAAGTTGTTTTTTTTTTTCCAAGACTCTCTAACAAAGCTACAAACCACAGTCTTACTCATTTTTGCCTAGGCAGTCAGTCTACTTTTGTTTGTCAATTTGAGGCCAGTCTGTCCTTCCAATTTACTTCTATTTCTGGAAAAGAGGAAGTGGAAGGAAAAGAAAGGGCACATGCCTTTTCATATTTATTTTCATATTTATTTTCCCAGGTGATTTATTTATCTTAGCCCTAGGAACTGGGATACATTTTTCTGCCAGTCTTTTCAAGCAAGGAAAAGAATCAGAGAAGAGAATGGTATTCTCCATTTTCTCTATTGCCCTGAATCTCCGAAGCATCCTTGGGAAAAAAGGAGAGCCTTGTCAGCTTTCTAGTCATAGATCTTCATCTCTTTACCTTCTATATACTATGAATGGCCGTGAGCTCTTCTTGAAAGTTCAAGGTCCAGCTCTATCACCTCACCATCTATGTAATATTAGTTACCTGCCTAACTAACCTGAACTTCAATTTTAATTATCTGAAATCTCTTTAAGGCCTAAGTTTTACTGCCATAATGATATAAATTATGTGTTGTGGTTAGTGTCATAATGCAAAAACAGAGAAGAGTCTCTTCTGTCTAGTCACACAGAGGACACTGAAGATATTCTAAAGTAGTGGTCTTCAAGCTCTTTGGAACCAGGGACTGGTGCTCTTATGAGAAGCTAATGCCTGATGATCTGAGGTGGAGCTGAGGAGGTGATGCTAGTGCTGGAGAGCAGCTGCAAATATGAAGTTTCACTGGCTTGCCTGCCACTCACCTCCTGCTGTGTAGTCTCGTTCCTAAGAGGCAATGAACAGCTACTAGTCCATGGCCCAGGGATTAGGGACTCCTGCTCTATAGAACAGTTTAGGAGGTACCATAAGGCTATAATGGGAGAGGAAAAAAATAAAGTACAATAATGAACTGCAAGAAAATAGAAAGAGCGGTCTCAATAAAGTGGACAGCTGAAGTAGAAATAAAATGCGAAATATCCTGGAGACTCTTGTCATCAGATATTGGTATGTTACTTTTTTAGATGATCCCAAGTGTGTTGCATTTCTCCAGATATAATAAAGTCCAAGATGAGGCCATGTACCTAGAGCATGGATGGACGTCCTCAGATGGGTAAGGTCAAGCTACTGGATGAATTTACATTAGTAATGTATTAAGGTTGCCATAGATGCTGGCAGAAATGGAGATGAAATATAAAGAATGAACCCAAACCAAAGTTCTCAACAGCATAAACTATTCAAATGACTAGGAGTATGTCAGATAATCAATGATGTAGCTGAGTGGCATATATTACAGAGGAGAATGAATTCTGCATGGCTATAGAAAAATTATGGTCTGGAAGTAGCTAAAAAAATCCAAGATCATCTCCAGATTTCAACATATGCATAACGTGATGACACAAAGTATCTCCTTTGTAGAACACTGCAAAAGAAGCAGGGTCATTGGGAAAGATCCAGAAGACGTGGAGTTTGAAGAGAATTAGGGAATCTATTTAAAACTAGATGTTATCCCTAGGGCCTCAAAGGAAGGAGACCCATGGTGACAAGAATCAGAGGAGAAAAAGCTCAGAATAGTAGCAGAATGAATATTTGGCTTAATGATCTTGGACTATCACCAGCAGGCAGGACAAAAAGATTATGGTGCATGGTTTCTAAAGTTCCAAGACTAAACAGTGTTGAGGTTCTGAGTATCAGATAAACACCTGCCTATGTTCTGGGTGTAGTTATAGGAGAGAACCCTAGAGCTTAGGGATTCTGAAAATATTTTACAATGGGTTATAAGCATGTCTAACTTTTGCTATGGAAGCAAACATTATCTTTGTTATACTGGATAGTAAGCATGTCTGCTCTTTGCTTAAGAGGGAGACACTATATCTATCTTCAAAGGCTGTTCATTAAACATCCTTGAAAGAATAGACCAAAAGGCAGCAGTGCCTCTGCAGACAAGATGTACAGAAGCATGAGAGACCCTTGGAGAACTGTCTACCAATATTGGTTTGTGACCTTTTCTCTAGGCTCAGGGATGCCTAAGGATTTCACCTTAGATTTAAACCCTCTTGCAACACTAACTCAAGGGATTTATCAATATTCTGTATCCAAGATAAACCAGAATTTAGCTGAGGTAATTATGCATGAAACCAAACACAAATACCTCGCTGTTGGAACTGTAATGAGTAACTGGTAATCATGAGGTGCGGCTGCACTAGAGACCACGCTAGCCAGTAGTCCCGAAGGAGTTACCACTAGATAAGATGTAATAGCTGAAGAGACCCAAGAACTGATGGTTTTCCTTGGGCTAAGATGGTCTGACCTCACCCAAGTTTGTCTTTTTGTGACCATGCATTTCCTAAGACTGCAATGGCTGGTAAATTTTGTGCTATACTCTTCCCTTTTTCTGTATACTTTCTTACAGCCTTGTGCAGTCTGTTGCATCTGTGAATGTAAGTGTCCACCTAAACCTGCTGCTGCTGTGCAAAGTGGGCACGACTCTGTTTGTGTTCTGGGAGCTGACTATGTAGAGACTATTTTTAGTATGTTATTTCTGTCTAATATTCAGCAGTCCTCTACTCTATCTCAAGAATAAATGTCCAGTCTTCAGATATGTTAGAGAAAACAATTTGCCCACCTGTGGATTTAAGAACTATTTCTTATACAGACTTTTCACCAACCTTGTTTTTACTCCTACCTTCATTACCATGTCAGAGGTATCTGTGCCACCTGAGCCTTTCTGGGTTCATTTCCTAGGGTTTCTGCTCCATTAGCTTAGGTTTCTGCTCTCTTATATCTGTTCTCTGTTATGATTTGTCATCTGTTCTCCAGTTTTATAGTATGTTGCTATCGTTCACTATAATTTTCTTGGTCTTGGTGGGTTTCTCACTTTGTTTTTGTTCTTAGTACAATTTTAAAATAAAATCCACCATCCTTTTAGTTGGATCTTGAGAGAGAGCAAAGGTTAGCATATATGTTCAACTTATCACTATAACCACAAGCCCTCAGAATAACTTCTGTCCCTTTCAATAATTTAACCCTCAAATAAATTACCAAAGGCATCTTCATTATTGAGAGCACACTTGGGCAGGACCTCCAGAATGTGATTGTCTTTTTACTTCCAGGTTGAGAAATTCAGTAGATATTTATTGAATCTTATTTATTCAGACTTGATATGGAATGATTTATGTATACTTCAAGTACAGCAATATTTTACCTTGGCTAAATAATTTCATAACAATCGCCTATGCCATACATACACACACATACACACACACACAAAGTCAGGTTTGAGAAATAATTTACATACTATAAACTTCTCCCATTTTAGAAGCATAGTAGAATGGATTTTTACAAATGTGTAGTCATTAAGCTCCCACCAAAATCAAGATGTAGAATGTTTAATTATCTCCCAAAAAAGTTCCCTCTTTGTTCCCTTGTAGAGGATCTTCTCACCTCAATCCCAGACCATGACAACCATGGTCTGTCCTAAGAATTTATCTTTTCAAGACTTTCATATGAATGGAATTCTACAATATGTTGCCTTCTATCCCTGACTTTTTATTACTCATCATACTACTTTAAGATTATCCATGATGTTGAATGCATAAGTAATACGGTCTTGTTGGTTGCTGAGAAGCAATACACTTTACGGGTGCAATACAATTTCTTACCCATTCACAACTAATGGGAGGTGAGGTGCTTCTAGTTTTTGGCAATTGCAGATAAGGCTACTACAGATATTTATGTACAGGTTTTATTTGCATACAAGTTTACTTGATGTGTTATGTGCATACATTTCTCTTGAGTAAATAGCTAAGAGCAGGATTACTAGATTATACAGTAGGTGTATGATTAAATTTGGAAGAAATTACCATTTTTCTAAATTAGCTATGTCATTTTGCAATTGCACCAGAAATGTATGAGAGTTCCAGTTGTTCCACATGCCTTTTGTTAATTTTTTGCTCAACTTACTGCGTTGGCTAGGAACTAGAGTGAATAGAAGTGAAGAGAGCAGAAACCCTTGTTTTGTTCCCAGTTTTAAAAAGGAAAGCGGTCTTTCACTGTATAGTAGGATGTCTGACATAGGTGATTTTTAGGATACCCTTTGAGAGAATGATAAAGTTCCCTTGTTCATATATGTTGCTAAGAGTTCTCATCATAAATTGGTGTTCAATTCTGTCAAATTTTTTATGCATCTATTGAGATAATCATGTTTATGTGTATGTGTTTGCTGATATAAGTGAAATCCATTGACTGATTTTTCAAAGGCTGAACCAACTTTGTATTCCTGGTATAAATACCACGTGATTATGATGCATTATTCTTTCTACAAATTTTTGGATTTTATTAACAATATTTTGTGAAGGATTTTTGCATCTAGGCCTATGAATGATGTTGGTCAGTAAATTTATTTTTTGTAATGTGTTTGACTAGTTTAAAGTTTTAAAAATGTTTCCTTTCTTCTGTTCCGAGAAGAGTTTCTGTAGAATTGGTATGGTATTTCCCTGAAAGTTTGGTTTAATTTGCCAATGAAGCCATCTGGCCCTGGAGTTTTCCTTAAAGAAAGAGTTTTATGAAATTCATTTTAAATGTATGAAAGTCTACCTTCAATTAATATTATTTCACTTTAGGTGTATTAAATATTATAACAGTATACTTTTATATATTGTGCTATTGAATATATACATTTTACTCATCAGACATTTATTATAAATCATACAACAAACATACTGTTACATTTTTTTGCTTTAAATACTCAATTAACTTTTTTAAAGATTAAAAATAAAAAAATATATATCTATTTTTATTCTTATAGCCACCATTTCTGTTCTCTTTCTTTGTGTGGATTTAGATTTATATCTGGTATCATACTCGGTCTTCCTGAGGGACTTCCTTTTTAAATATTTTGTTTAATGTAGGTATGCTAGAAATAAAATCTCTTATATTTTAATTATTTTTATTTTGCCTTCATTGTTGAAGGATAACTTGAACGAAAGTGGAATTTTGGATCTGTATTAGATACAGATAGTATTATCAAATTTAAGAGCCTTAAAGGGACTTTAAAAATCCTCTCTGACAGTGGTTGTTGGTGGAATGCTAGAATTTATAAAAACTTTGAAAGAATTAGATTGTGAACAGAAATTTTAAAGATCAAGCTAGGAAAAACTAACAAAATTATATAAATTTCTGATGGTTGTTACACTCTTTACTGGTCACTCTTTATCACTGGTTAGCTATTTGTATCAAACTGTTTACTACCCTAAGCTTTCAATTTTAAATATCAAAGAGGCAAAGCAGTTGACATTCAAGTAAACCGAAGTTCTACCTTGGACTATGGCTTCACATTGGACCATATCTTTCATGCGCAGTAAATTATTCTCCACTTTGTGCTACATCAAAAGTCCTGTCAAGCTCAAATTTCCATCATTTGTATTAAAGTAAAATACACATACTCATCAAAATCTAGCAACATAGCTCTGAAGGATTTTACTTGACATGTCAGGAGATTTACTATTCTAGTTCAACTCCTACATTTTAATCAATGTACAAACAGAAGGCAGGTTAATATTATATAGTAGCAGAACCAAGACTAAATGTTAGGCCTCATGAGTCTAGTGCTATTGATTTAAAAAACCAGTGTTCTATAAAAAATTAGTAGACAGTAACATTGTTTCTTATTCAGTTCAAAATTCAATGGCTCATTTCTAAAACTGCTATGAAGTTTAAACAGAACGTTGTACTTTTATTATTACTGTATCTATAACTAGTCTGTAAATTTAGGGGTAACAGGAGAAGTATGTTATCTCCTCTTTTCCTTGCATCCCCCAAAGAGCCTAGAATACTGGTCACATCAGAGTTCATCTATAAATATGTTAAACTAAACAAATTTTTTTGTGGCATTAACATAGACTAATGATAACCATTTATATCATACAACATCTATGCAAACAGGTCCACATCCACACGTTTGTTCTGGTGCTGACACTTTGTTAGCACCATCAGAGAGGACTTAAGGGTTCCATCCCATTTTGTTTTGTTTTGTTTTGGAGTTAGGGTGTCTGGTTCTGCTCCTATCTAAGGAAAGAAAAATCTTTGCCTTTGTAAGTGTCTGTACAAGGCACACCACAGTACTGACACAGGTAATCATTTAATAAACATTATTTGTGATGACTTAGCACTGGTTGAATCATCGACTATTAATAATACAATCAGACTAAAAAAAAATAATAATAGATGGGTTATTTGGGGTAAAATTTACTTTCACTGATTCACCAGTAGCACAAAAATGGTTCTGTCTTATAGTACGAAGAGTAATGATGACCAGTATTTCCCAGAGGAAAATTAAGTAGCAGGGTAGGATACTTTGAACCTCCTCTGCAGCTGTGTCACAAAGAAAAATCTTGTCCAAACTGCACATTACTAGAGATATCTCACACCTCTGCCAAATATGGATTATAAAGACCTAATAAAGGAATAAAGTAACAAAAATCACTCCATTCCTTTTACTAAATACAACTAACACAAATTACTGGAAATCTTTTCAATTATGGCTCTAAAATTGAGCATTCAATTGGGAACTAACAAAGCCTACTCCACTGCTAATCCTTAGATAATTACACAAATTCTAAATTGCTTGTCATGTGATTGAAGTAGACACTTATAAGGCACCAGGGTGGTCTTGGTCACTAAAGAGATGGAAATTCAGGTGAAGGATGCCACACTGCAGGTGTTAGCAAATGCTAAGAAAAGGACACCTCTCTTTTTCTGTACTTGTTGACCTTTTTGCTCCAAATGTTCAGTCTCTGGGGCCAAATGCATTTACATTTCCTAGAAACTCAGTTTGAATTTTCCCAGGAGAACTCCTTCTCTGTGCTCCATGCATCTCCAAGTAGATTATCAGTCTTTATCCTTAAAAAATCTGACTTATGTTGGGTCAATCCCCACCATTATAAAGTTCTACAATTACTGAATAATTCTTTCAAAGCTTCAGTTTAACAAGTGTCCAAAAAAGGGATCACATATCATATGGGAAGATTTTATACGGATAAAAGATTTACAAAATGATGAACCTATAGAATATCTAACACATCTGATATTCTGAGTTTATCAGTTATTTGTAGAAGCATTACACATCAACTACTTCACTCTTTCAATTTTAAAGATATAAAAACCAGAGCCAGAAAGATTTATCCATGATTACACACTCAGAGTCCAGCCAGAAAATAAGAATACTTCTGTGCATTTTAAACAAGAATTTCATATACAGAATTGACTATAACAGTGGTAAAATATAATAATAATAATAATAATAAATAAATAATTTTTTTTTTTAAATGAAAAAGCTAGGAAGCCGAACAGGGGGTTAGCTCAGAGATTAGCCAGGACAAAAAGCTGCTATCTCCAAAGGCTAGAGAGACACAGGAAGTGGTGTTTCCAGAATTCAGAAGCCAGGTTCACCTGACAGAACGCAGAACCAAAGTGTGGCTTCCCTACAGAAGCCGGGAGTCTAAAGGAAAGAGTGAAAGTGTTAAGAAGTTCAATCTCCTTCCTCCAAAGAAGAGCTGAAGAGCTGGGAGGGAGACATACACCGACTTCTCTCCCACCCACTTCTGCCAGCTTGCTACCTGTGCCTGGCACTGGCTCAAGTTTAAAGCTATTCAGCAAGGGGGTTTGTTAAATAGAGTTTGTAAGAAAGGAAAGAAAACCGATCTTAGCACTATCAGGTAATGACAGATTCACATGGTTAGTGACATAAATAGCACTGAATAACATGGTGATCATGACATCACTGAGCTTCTGCTCTCCTTTCAGACCACAAATATATCTCTTCTGCCTGTTATCCTACTCGTGCGAGTCCTGTAACTCCAGAACCCTGATGAATGAATTCCATAGTCTGGTTCTCCTAGGGTCCAACTTACGTGTGTTACATGGTGTTGAGTCGGCCTCCACTCCTTGCAACCCCCTGGATGAGTGATGTCCACAATGTCCTGTCCTCTACAGCCCTGCTCACCTCCTGCAGACTCATACCTATGCTTTTTTTATGGAGTCAATTCATCTCATACTTGGTCCTCCCCTTTTCTTGCTGTCTTCTGTTTTTCCCAGCATTATATCTTTTCCAAAGAACCCTACCTTCTCGCGATGTGCCCGAGGTAAGACAACTTCAGTTTTTTCATTTTTGCCTCCAGTGATATTTTAGGCTTAATTTGCTCTACGGCCCCCTTGTTCATCTTTTTGGTGGTCCAGGATATCTGTAGAGCTCTCTTCCAATACCATATTTCAAACAAATCAAACTTTTTTTCCTATCAGACTTCTTCACTATCCAACTTTTACACCCATACATAATAACTGGTTATATGAGGGTCCTACTTATAGGAGGGAGTTATTCTAAAATTTCCCTCCATCCTATTAAGCATACCCATAAATACTTTTCAAAGGTTCTGTTTCTAGTGTCATCAGATCTTTTTCAAGCTTATAAGCCATCCAGCCTAATGGCCCAGCATCAGTTTACACTGCTCTTCATTGGCATATCTTTGATACTCTTGACTCTATAAAAAATGTCCTTTTGTCCACACTTTCACTATCCCTATCCAAACCTTTTATGTCTCATAAGGTCCTACCACTTCTGTGGAGCCATCCATGATTTCTCTACAGCCTTTTTGGTCTCCTCTCAGTACTCATACAACACATTAGAATTAGTCACACTATTTAGCAGCTCATCACTTGCTATCATGTAATTATTTTCTAATTGTCTCATTTACATTATTCTTGGCACCCCAACAAAGTTCTAAGCTCATGATGAAAATGACAATACCTTATACCACTTATGCATGCTCTGTACCTTTTAGATTTGTGCTAATTACATAATACTCAATGCTAGCTTTTTCCTCCATTTATGTGTTCATACTATCTAATAGAAATATGCTATCATATTCACAGCCCCATCACTGTACTTGAATAACCTTCACCCACTCTTCTCCTCCTGTCTATATTCTCTTGTCCTGTAAGGTTTAACTCAGTCTGCTGCTTAATCTCCTGGACTCCTGAGATGTGATATAATTGCCAGCAGTTGTCCAATATTTCCTTATATTCCTTTATGAATATATTCTCTTTCTCCTTCAAGTCTATACATCCTCTTGAAGGCAGGAACCATATCTTAAGTCATCTCTATATCCCCACAGTGCCTAGCACAAACGATCCCCAATGAGAATATAGATTGAGTTTTACTCTTTTTCTGTGTGTCCCAGAACTTAATGCATGCAGTACCTGGCACACAGTAGGTAATCAACAAATGTTTGTTAAATGAATTAATGATAAAATAAACAATTAAAATCCAAAGGTAGGTTGAGTTGAAATAGTTTCAAAATATTCTTTATTAAAAATGTAGATGCAAGAATTCAAGAAAGTTGTGGAAATGAGAAAGATAATCTGATGAGTTACTTATCCTGAAGTAACCTGATTTTGGTTGGCAGTTTCAAATTCTTTCCATATCAAAACTCTAACCGAAGGATCTAAAATTAGCAATCTAGATTAATTTTTTTCCCCTAGCTTCATTTTGGAGACTCTCTGGGGATCCTTCTTGAGGATGTGTAAAGAACATAGAAATACTCAAAAAAAAAAAAAAAAAAAAGAAAGAAAGAAGAAAAGAAAAGAAATAAGAGTAGTGGGAGGTGAAACAAGAGGCTACACCACGTACACGTTACCTAACCACACGGTGGTTTTTGCGCCTTGAAACTAAGTATGTATAACACAAGAAATTGTACAGTCCATGTTTTAAGCAGAATCAATTTTATGCTTAGCAGAGCTACCGTCTTTTGCACTAAAAGATCTATCACCCTCTCTCAGCTTTAATATATTTGCCAATTGGTCTCTGTAACCCCAGCAGTACTCCCAAATGGTGAACAACAAACAGCTAAGAACCACATAAGAATTTAGGGTTTGCCCTTTCTGAATGAGAGGGGGATCATGGTGGAGAGGGGAGCAAGGGGACACTATGCAGAGGAGGAGGGAGAGAAAGTACAGAAATGGAAAATGAAGGTCGCTGGAACTGTCACTTACTTCACAATAATGCCACAGATTCCTTTGTGTATATATTGACCTGGCTCAAAATGTCTTCTTTATGGCATTTTAAAGAAAGGTAATTTTATTATTTCATTTTTTAATATAGAATACTTCTGAGGCAAAGACTAGATATAATATCACAGAAAGTGTTTATTATTCTGGCACTATCATTTCCATATAAAAGACTAGAGATAATCAGCAAATCAGCTTCAGTCTTTCCAAGGAAATCATGAGTCATATATATATAATACGGAACTTAGGAAACCAAAGATGCGCCTCCCACCCCTGCTGTGTCACCACCTGGAGCTCTGCTCCTTGGGACCTGTCTCCGAATGGCCTGCTTTTCCCCACCTGAATTTTCTGGGTTCTGATTGGTGTCAAGGGAGATACTGGTTTACTCTGACATGGTGGAGTAAAACACACTTCCACTCTCCTTTAAATAACCATGTGTTCCACCGGCATTTCACTTCACATTATGTATGCATTCGCATGTGGCCAGCTTCAGCTAATACAATTGCTTGTTTCTTCTCTCCTCAAAACCAAATGATTTTGACCTTTTGGGATCTCTTAATCTGGGCCCTAAAATTATCACTGCAGTTACTCCTGCCCAAGTCCATGTTGCTGCAGCTGCGGTAAATCATCATTACTTTGTCTTTAATTTTAATGTTTACTTCCGAGCATTCTGATGAAGATTCCAGTCCAAGCAGAAAATACCCCCAACACTATCTATCCATAATTTTTGACACTCATTTTAGACCAAGTCAAAAGAACCCTGTTTAATAGCTCAGTGCTCAAAACTATCCTGTATGTTCTTTGCCTTAAGAAGCCACAACTTCGTTTAACCACGTAAGGACCTGAAAGTCAGTGAGTTACTGCCCTCGAGTTGAGAGTGCACTTAAAAGAGAAGATGAAAAAAGGGAGTCTCATCCTTATAAGAATTGAAAGTATGTCAGAGTTCATCTATTCCAAACTCCTAAATGAATGCCAAAACCACCTTTTAAAACAGCCTGACAAATTTCAATGCATGCTCAACAATACTGTTTCCATTGTCAGAAGGGGGAGATCATGACCTCGAAAACACCCACCCAGCTTTAATAGCTCTTTAATAGGATGCTCTTCCCGGGGATTGAGAAGAAATCTGCTTGCCTGTAATTCCCACCCATTACTCTGGCCTCTAGAGTAACACCAGCTAAGTATAACCTTGCTCTCAAACAGCTACCCTGAGAGTATTTGACAAGTTCTCCCCTTAGACCTTTTATCTTCAGTTTAGATGTTTCCAGTTCCTTTACCATGGCTTCCAGGCCTATAGACACCCTAATTACGCTCCTGTGGATGAATTGCAATTTGAAAGCATCCCTTTAAAATACAACCCTTGAAACTGAGTTCAGTAAACACAACAGTTGTCTACCACTTAGGATGGAGAAAGCTGAAAAAAAAAGCAACAGTCTCATCTAACAAAAATAATCACACACACACACGCACGCGCGCGCACACACACACACACACACACACACACACACACACACACACACACAATCTGCAAATTGACAATTGTCTTGATTCTATCAGAGAGCTGAGCCTACAGAGCAAATGACTAGCCTGAAATGTAAGGGAAGACAGGACCCTCTAAAAGAGAGAAGGGATGCAGAACACATGCTTACCTGGAATAGATGCTGTGGGACACCATACACACTGGTAAGAAGAAATCAGCTAAAACTTCAAAAAATTGCTAAAGGCCCAATGTGGGCTAGTATGAGAATATAAAACCCTGGTAATGTAAGCACACGCAGACTTCATTTCATTAAGATAGCTTTTTTTATGACTCAAACAGGCTTTGTATAGTATAATGGCACTGTGACTCACTTGGCTTTGTCTGCACTCATCTTCCTACTTTTGCATGCCTAGTCCTTAATCATTAAGCCTTAGGACATAAGGTTCCAGCCAGTATCAAATCTTTTAAGAATGAAGCTTCAGGTCTATGATCATGAGGACAATAAGCTCCCCTTAAACTAAGGACAACATCTTGGCCTTAGGTTGTTTCAGTCCCAGACCCACCGACCACTGGACCAGACAGGATGACGCCATGGCCGATGCCAGAATCAGACATGATGACCAATTACCCCAGCCCCATCCGATCAAGTAGCACCCATGACTCCAACTCCTGTAGTTTCCATGACTAAAGATTTCCCCCTATATAATCTATCCCTTGAGATGCCTGGGAACCAGGTTTTTGAGAGCAATAGCTTACCCATGTCTCTGGGACTTGCTACTCTCTAAAATAAATTCTTACTTTCTTTGCTGCAAAAACTGTACTTTCTATTGACTTAGCTGTACGCAGGCAGACAGACCCCTTTGCTCCGGTAACAGGAGCAGCAGACCCAAGGATAATTTGTACCCACTCACAGGCTGCTTTTCCACGTACGTCAGGGTGTTCAGGAGGAAGGCTGCAACAGTGGAGGAGAAGGGGGCAGGCGCCCTGGTGGAGCAGTCACTGTGGGCAAGGGCAGAAGCCCTCCAGGACCCTTCTCCTCAGGGAAGAAAATCCTTAAGCCACTGGAAGAAGGCAGCAAATTCTGTCACCTGAGGGCACAGGCAAAGACATCCTGAGTTAGGGGATGAAACAGATAAAAAGTGCTAGCTACCCTGAAGGGGTACAATTATACATTCTGGGCGTAGATACCTCCTGCTTTAGGGGCTAAAATAGGATCTCAGGGATAAAGAGCCTCAGGGTTGGTGCACAGAGAGCTGTTTATGCTGCGATCTCTGAGCCATCATTTCTGTTACTTGTATTTCTCACCCCAATGCTAAACATCTAGTTTCTGATATCACCATTGGCCCCTAGAAAACTTTTCTAAAAACTCACTCCTAGTTTTCCTCTAGCCATGCTACATGATGAAGCTTTTTGAATGGCTGACAATAAATGGGGTTTAGATAATCCTTTTGCTCCAGGGCTTTGAAAATAGATAATAAATAGAGAAGAGGAAAAACTGGGGATTAAAAGTTCAACAGCCCTCAACAGCTTGGCTCTTCTTCTCTTTGTGATATCCCTCCTCTAAATCTACTTTTTGAATATTGAGATGACCGAGACAGAAGAGGGTAATAAAAAATGTAGGGAAAAACTCCCCCCATCTTCAATGATTTTCCCCTTGCCCCGGTTCTTAGCTGACAAGGAAAGAAACACCAGGGTAAAAAGAATGTTAGCTTCCCCTCTGAGGTGGATGCACGTGCCTGAGGCTGAGCTCCCTCCACTGAAAGCCCGGTGACTCTGTCTGTAAGGAGGAGAGCTAAGTGCAGCTTCCTGCCTGGAGCTCGCTAATCCTTCTGAATCAGCCCCACCTTGCTGCTCCCTGTGTGCTTGCTGAGAGAGACTCCGGTGTTGTTGCTGGCAGTTGTCTCAATCAATACTGCCAGTGTCTTTTAATCTTCCTTTCTATCCTCCATCCCTCAACGCTGCAAACTGCTGAGGGACTGTCATTGTGCAAATCGGACTTTACCCCACACGCACTGTGTTGCATTAAATAAGGTTGGTGACATTTCTAGAGCCTCATAGGGGGGAAAAAAAAAGAAAGCGATGATTACAGTCCTGTTCAATGTATTCTGCTTCCCTCCATATAATCCCCAAAGCCTTCTAGGCATGCAAACCCCAAGAGAATGTGTTTTGCAAGTCACCTAAGAAAAGGGGCACAGGTTGAGGGGTTACATCATCAGGGAATATTCCTCCCTAATGGTCTAATCATGCTTTAGGCTGTTTGTCAGGGATTTTTGTTTATTTTGTGCTGTTTTTACTTATTTTTCTTACTACTGGTTTTGGTGCGGCGTTCCCAGAGTTTACAGTAATATCTTTTTGAAGAAAATATGTGAAGAAACCATGATTTATTTCCATAGTTGGAATCAGAAACTTCAGCTTGGTTTAACCAAAAGACTTCTCTCTCCCTCTCCCTCTCTCTCCTCCTCCCTCTCTCTCCTCCTCCCTCCCTCCCCGTCTTTCTCTCTCTTTCTCTCTTTCTCTCTCTCTCTCTCTCTCTCTCTCTCTCTCTCTCTCTCTCCCCTTCTTTCATCAGCTATTTATTAAACACCTCTAGGTTTAAAAATGTCTTTACCATTCTACTGACAGTTGATTGAAGTTAACGTAGGAGATACGAGAGTGAATAAAACACGAACCCTTCCTTCTTAGAGCTCAAGAACCAGCCGTGTCACCCCAGCAGGGCTGTGACTATTAACACACACATCACTGCATCACTGTAGCACAGCTGCTGCCCGTGCGTGGAGCTCCGGGGGGACAGGGGCCAGTCGGTGTGCTCACCATGCTAGCTCCAATGCCTAGCACAGTGCTGGGCAGAAAATGGACTCCATAAAGGTTTCTCAAACTGAGTGAGTGAGAGAGTGAGTGAGTGAGTGAGTGAGTGAGTGAGTGAGTGAGTGAATAGATAGATGACTCGAGAGAACTTTGCACTCAAGTCTTCTATCACCAAGTTCCTCCAAGTCAACTTTCAGATAACAATCTGCATTATAAACAGTTTCGACACACCAATACCTGATAACTTAAATGCTAACTCACCTCCGCAAGCAACAATGGGGATTTTTCAGTTCTTAGAGACTTCTGGAGATTTTCCACATCATGGTAGAACATATGGAAATCACCAAAATGCAAGCAGGACCGCCGTCTCTGAGGTATGTACTAAGTCCTGTGGGAGAACAGAAGAGAAAACTATTATTTCTACAGTATCTGAGTATGTGTGAATGTGTTTGCATATTTGCAGGGGTTGGTGGTGGTTGAGGTTTGGCCAGGAAGGCTTCCTAGAAATGTTAATATTTGAGCTGATTCTCAAAAGTTGGGTATAATTTGGCTAGACATCCAAAGGAGAAAGGAAGTTTCAGCAGGAGCCTAAAGCACAGAGATACAGCAAGGCATGGCGTCTCGGGGGTGGGGGGAGCGCAGAGTTAGAGTAAGTGTGCCCAGAAAGATGATAGGTTTTTGCCACACAGAAATGTATGTGCTGTCTATAGTCGGTAAGGGGTGCATGGAAGGATTTTAAGTAGAAGAGTGACGTACTCCAGTCTAGATTCTTGAAAAGTAATTTTTGGGGCAGTGTGTTAGAGGGCCGTGTGAAGGACAACTGGGGTTAGGAAGACTAGCAATAAGGCCCTTGGAAGAGTCCAGAAACACACCCGTGTGTGTGTGTGTGTGTGTGTGTGTGTGTGTGTGTGTGTGTGTGTGTGTTCATATATAATGATATGTGGGTTATCAGGATAGGCTCAAAAATGGCTCATCTCAGCCCCACGTCACACCTGTAAAATTCTTCCCCATCGATCTATACTCAGAAAGGATGAAGGCATGGCCAAGAATTGTTATAATCTTTATACATTTTAACTTACTTCCCAAATAAACAAAAGAGCCACATTATATGAATAGCTTCTGACACCCAGACTGCGCAAGTCATCTCTCTTCTAGTATTGACCTTCCCTCAGCAGTTTTCCCACCTGAGTGTAGGTGATGCTTGCATTATGCAAATCGCCTTGACCTCCCAAACAATGTGTTGTTATAGTAATGTGTTTGGGAATATTGTTGTGGTTTTCATGTCTCTCATTAGTGCAGATCAGGGCCCAGGGTATTATACACACTTCTTCCAGTGAAGGTAATTGAGCCACGTAACTGGGCCAAGAACAATACACACGATGACTCAACAAAGGGGGGAAATATCACTATTTCCTTGGGAAACTGATTATTGAGTTATAACTGTACTCCATGTGAGTAAGTGGCTTTTTTTTTTTTTTTTTTGAAAAACAAGTTTTAATCCTAAAACATTTATCTATGAAACTGGGCGTGTTCACCTCAGAGGTTGCTGACCTTGTAGGAGCACACAGTTCCACACTCCAGGGGCCCGTCCCCACCCACACTAGGAGGGGTATGCTCACTGGCTGGGGACGCAGGCTCTGGAGGCTGGTTGGGTTTGAATCCCATCTCTGCTCTGTGCTCTTGGTGAGCTGCTTAACTTTCCTTAATTTTTTTTTTTTTTAATCTACAAAAAATGGTAGTACCTATCTCCCAGGTTTGTTCATTTGTTTCTTTTTTTGAGAATTAGACGAATTTCCAATGGACATACCACCGAAGAACATACGTTCTAGGGGGTGTAAGACGGTAAACAATAAATATGATTAATTTGTAAACATATAGTTGTTAGCAAGTGATGCAAAAGAAGCAGAGCATGAAAAACAGGGTGGCCAGGGCAGTCACTGAGGTAAAACCTGAGGAAATACTCGAAGGAGAGAAGGCAGCTACCCAAGTAAACACCTGGGAGAAAGGCTCTGAGGCCCTGACCTTGTGTGTTCTACAGGCTCCAGAGGCCTCTATGGCCACAGCACTGGGGTAGGGAGAGGGTGTGAGAGGTCTAAGTGAGGCCGGATCACTAGGGCCTCTAGACTACCTATGGCCTTTGGCTTCTTGGAGTGAAATAGGTTTGAACTGAGGGATGACAAGATCTAATCTGCATTTTAAAGGCTGCTGTATTGTAAACTGCAGCAGGAGAGTAAAGAAAAAGCCCAGAGGCCTTTCAGGAAGCTATTACGCAGATAAAGGATGGCAATGACTATGTTCAATAGTAGTTGTGGAAAGCATAAGAAGCCATCAAATTCTATATATATTTTCAAAGTATAAGATATCCGAATTGACAGGATACCTCATATTTTCAGTGTAGCAAATTGGAAACATACAGTTGTCACTAACTGAGAAGCCTATGAGTGAAAATGGATCTTCAAGAGTTCAAGTGATGCTGAGTTTGAATGGTCTCTTAGGCAAGTGCAGAAACTAATATAAGGTTCTGAGGTGGGTGGAAAAAAGAAATTCGGCACTGCCTAAATATAGATTGTGTTTAAAGCCTGGAAGCTGGTTGAGATGATCAAAGGAGGAAATAAACAGGACAAAAAAAAAAAAGAAAGAAAGAAAGAAAAGAAAAAAAGAATTAAGGTCTGAGCCCTGGGGCACAGAGATGCAGTAAGATCAGATTCTTTAGAAATTCTGTACCAGAGGCAGCTTAGTCAAAAAACTAATAAGGATGGAGCTTCAGAACCCTTTCAAAGGCCCAGTAAGAAGTTTCGTTCATATCTCAATTAAGATCACTATCTCTTTCCACTGCAACTTCTCCCCTCTGAATGGGGCTTTCCTTTGGGACAGAGGATCCAATTTTTTGAAACCTGGGAACGGCTTCCAGGAGAAGTTCTAACTCCCATGGTACCATTTCAACTAGGGCCCTGAAACTACACCACTATGCAGGGCCAAAGCTTGTGGTGACTCACAGCTCCCAGCACCAGATGTACACAGGCAAACGGGGGGGAAACAAAGTCTGAGATGTAGGAGGCCAAGGCTCTTCTGAAAAGTTCTTCCAATAATCAGCTATGTATCATTGTAACTGGAAGATTTCATTTTCTTGGACACCAAGTTAAAACAGAAGTTCTCTCTTGTCAAAAATATTATAGAAAATGCAAAGTGCATGTAATTATAAACACTTCAGACAACTTTTTTTCTTTTTATGGGAATTGGGCTAAGTAGAATTTATCAGAATTCTCGCAGTTGTACAAAATTGTGGCAGTATTACAATGAGTATACCTATAATAATTCATTTCTAAAAGTTAAGTGATAGAGGTTTCCCCAAGTTTGACAACAATCCTAATTCCTAGCAAGTAGTGAAAGTGAAAAAAAATCTGATCAATAAGAAATAACATTTAGAGAAAAAAATTATTGAGGAAAGTAAATTACCTTGTTATACTCCTTATAGAAAATTATACTGCAAAATAACTTCAAATGAAAAAGTGATGAAAAAATACGTAGCCAAAAAATACATATATAGGTAAAATAAAGGATTATAAAAGTTTGTCTAGAAGTTAAATAAATTAATAAAAATTAACTTCTGTTATTTTTCTGACTATTTTCGTGATACCTGCTGCTTTTATGTGTTTATAGTTTGTTATAATTTCTTTTTTCAGTCTACATAGATATTATTTTTGTACTTAATTTTGTTTACAGTTTTGTAATTTTTCTTAGAAACTCAAAAAATCATATAAGCTTCAGGCACCACAAAATATGAATCCATTCCCACCTGAGACAGAGTAAGCACATTACACACTAAACACTCTTCATTCTCCTCAGAGTTCACCCTCCTCACAGCCAGAGTTGAAAACTGCCATCTATCCCTCTGCGCATACTCTCTTCTCCAAGGTAACATGGTTTTCTATTCCAAGAAGTTGACAGCCATGTGCACACAAGTGTGCATGTGTGCGTGCATCTATGTCTGTGTGTGTGTTGGACAACGATTAGTTGGGTCTTCTCTCAATTCAATATTGCCTTCTAGGAACCTAAAAATATAAACCTTGTCTCACCGTGGCAGTATACATGCTATTTTCCCTTTGTTGACTCAAGATTACCTAAGAATCATTAGCTCCATCACATAGTCTTCAATATTTATATTTGTACTATTTGAATGCCAGTCTGCACTTAAATGCGACACATTCATAGATGCAGAAACAGGGATATGCCCTGTGTGTGGTACAAGACTGAGCACAAAGTAGGCACACACAAAAGACACTTCTTGAGTATGAAACCACAGGTCAAAATGCTCTACAAATCAGTTACCCTATAAATCAATTATATAATCAAATCAATTGATTTGATAATTATCTCTACAAATCAATTATCAAAAATATCAAAAAGGACCATATAGAATCAAAGAACTAGTTATGTTATAAATCACATGATACACATGCAAAACCTTAATATTTGCTACATTCTTCAGATATTGCAAATATAATAAAATGTACCAAATACCTAAAAATAGTAACTAGAATTTAAGAACTATGAAAATTGCAAGCTTTTCCAGTCATTAACTTGAGAAATCTTACAAAGAAAACAAGCAAAAAACAAAACCTTATTCTAAGTTTTAATCATCCAAGATGAGCTTGAGAATGACAATAAATAGAAACACTGCACAGCATGTTAGGTCGCCAGGCTCCATCTGTGTAGAAAACACTCCTCTGAGAGTACGGTGATAAACTCCTAATTTCAGAGGTGTTGGACCCTAAAATGGAACATGCAAGTGGCCCTCTAAAATCTTCCTCTCTGATGATTTTGGTAAAGAGATCAACTTCTTATAAAGGCAATGCAGAGGTGAGCTACAACCCCGTATGAGGGCACAATAATGAGTCAATTAAGTTTAAATGAAGTTTAAATGCATGCTTCTAGATGAAAAAAAAAAATACAAGGGTCTTCAAAGACTGAGGATTTAACTTGAAAACAGCAGGAGCTGGTTTTCTTTTTTCTTTTTCTTTTTTTTTTTTTAATCTGTCTGGGTGATTAGGAAGATTTTTTTTTTTTCTTGCCTCACAGAATTCTATCTGGAATAAAGATTGCCTTTAGCTTAATAAGATGTCAAACTTCATTAAAATTTATCAAGAACTTGGGATAATAGAAATTTTGAGCTCTGGGTTCCAGTCTAAAACTTTTGAGTATTGTGCGGCCTTCAACCTGGAACTTCTTGGAGTCAGTTCCCTTTTCTATAAAATCAAGAAGTTTCAATTTTATCGAAAGTTCTTAACCTGGAAACCAAGCTCCTCTAAGAGGCTTGTGAACAAGACTTAGAACCATGATCCCCAGTTCAAATTAAATTTGCGGAATTTTGTGTGTCCGTGCATTTTCCTGGTTAATTCAAATTTTCAGATTCTTCAAGGGTATATTTTATTTTTTAAAAAGTTAAAAATATATATCTCTGAATTAGGTGGTAACTAAAAAGGCTGTTTCAATTTACATCCCTAGAATTCTTTTTATAACACTATTCTTAATTTTATAGCCAAGTATCTTATCAGCAGAGTATCAGCCTCTGTTAATTAGCAATGCTAACTGATATATACTGCCTTAGTTTTCACTATGGACTGGTGAGGTTAGTTGGGAGTTATTGTGCTCTTTGTCATAAACTAAGAAAAAAAAAAGGTCAACTGAAAAGGAGCAAGACAATAATAAAATGAAAGGAAATCAAGTTGAATCAGCTACCTTCTCCATCTTTGAGCTCAAGTGATTTTTTTTCTCAGATATTTTTGACCTATTGAGATGAGCCCTTCAATCCTCACCGTAGCCCCTACTTCCTCTTCAGTCTATGTGTTCAAGGAATATTTACACTGTTCATTGTGTGTCTGCACCCTAAAGGCACGGAGTAAAACTTGAAAACAACAGGAGCTGGTTTGGATTTTGCACAAATTTATTCTTCCATAGAATAAGGCCAACCTCACCCACAGACAGGCTGAATGCCCTCCAGCTCCTGTGTAGTATGATATAGAAGTCCCCAGGAAAAGGGATTGCCCACAGGCATCTCGTTCTCTGGCCCTGCCAGGTACCTGCAATTCTTACATTAGTCACTTACTTTCATTAAGGTGCTGAAAATCTCCCTGTTACAATGCAAAGGTTACTTGGGAGGGGAAACAAATTAAATCATTAGCACAGATGAGTTAAACGCATTAGCTTCGTCCTGCAGGTATTAAAGAAAGAACACATGGGATTGATGGCATGGCCTGGAGAAATATTCTAGAGATCAATAAAGACAGCTCCTTTCGGTGTATGAACTTTTTAATGTTGCAAAGATTTGGACCCTCACATGATGGTAGTTTGACTTCTAGAACAGTAATAATCACTTAATCTATCCTCACAGTGTGCCAAGCACTGTATGAAGCACTTATATACATGTTCTTTAAACTGCCTTGTGGCAGAGGTGTTGTAATCCCCATTTTACAAATTGAGAAAATGAGTGTTCAGCGAGGTTCAGTAATTTTGCTAAAGTTACACAGATCAGGATGCATCCATATTTCTCAGTTTTCAAAGCTGGACATTTAAACCTAGCATGTTTTACTGCTTCCACTTACAGAGAAAAAAAATACATGATGTTAAACCTACTCTTCATTCACAAGTGTTTTTAAATGGCTTTGAATTGTATCAATGACAAGATATATGAACAAGTCTCAATTTGTTCATACCATATCACCTTTGCTGAAGACTATGGGTTCACAGCCCTTGTATTTCTCGAGGACATACGGGAATCTGGAACCCTCCCAATTTGGAGAATCACAACTCTAGATGATGTGCCACTTACTGGTAAATTGCCTCCCCTTACCCCACGGGAACCAGGAAGGTGCAGGATGGCCTGTTAAGTCTCAAATGATGAGATGAGAAAAAGCAGAAAAGCAGTGAATAAAAGAATTCCATCTCTCTCTTTCTTTCTCTTTCTCTCTCTCTCTCTCTCTCTCTCTCTCTCTCTCTCTCTCTCTCTCTCTCTCTCTCTCTCTCTCTCTCTTTTTCCTCACAAGACTATGATACGAGGGGGGAAATGGCAACATCAAAGACACTGTTGAAAACTGACCATCCAGCCAGGAAATTAAGCAATGTCAGCAGAAGTCAGGTTGGATGGCCTGGATGAGGGAAAGCAGGTGGAAGTCTCAAGCATGAAATGGAGTGACCAAGAGTAGACAAGAGGCCAGGGCCTTACTGCTGCATTCAAGACAGTCACAATGAGACTTGTAGAAAGGCGAGTTAATGTAGGAGCATCTAAATTGGTTCTATCTCAGCCTAAGCTCAAGCTCAAGATCAACTATTTCCCATTAAAAGGAAGGAAAAGAGAAGGAGGAAGGAAAGAGCAAAAGGAGTAAAAAAGGAGCATCCATCTGACACTATACTGCCATTCAATTACTACACTATTTATTTCCTTCTCTTAAAAACAAACTTTTAAAAGGTATTAAGCTTGCTGTCTTCATTTCATGTCCTCACCCACTCCCCAGTCAGTGTAACTGCCTTCCACCACTGTCTGCCCAGGGCATCAATGACCTCCTGGTTGATAAAACATAAGGCCTCTCTTAAGTTCTCAGCTCATTTATTCAGCTTCTCAGGAGCATTTGAAAACTTAGTTATACCTCTCTCTTAATTCGCTGTCTTGGTTTACCTCCTAGCTTTTTGGTATCTCTCTTTCGATCTTCTTTTCAGGTTCTTTCCCCCCTTTTCATTGATTAAATGCTATGCTTCTCGCACTACTCACTCTCCCGATGCAGCCTTGCCTCCTGGATAGCACTGTGCTGATGAATGCAAACTTTCATTGCTAGTTTAGACCTCTGCTACTAGCTCTATTTCTATGTCCATCTTCACGTGTCTCTGCACCATGGGTCTGTATCTCAGATTAAATGTATTAGTCAGGATTAACTTCATCAGTAAGTGACTAAAATTCAATATCAGAGACTTAAATGGGATCAATGTTTATTTTCCTCTCACATTGGCAGCTGAAGCTCTATAACCAACAGAATATCAAGATACTCTATATCATTTCACCACAAGGTCATGATTCTAAAAAGAAAGAGAAACAATAGAATATTTAAAAAAATGTTTTAGGTATGTAAAGTTGTGTGTGTGTGTGTGTGTGTGTGTGTGTGTGTGTGTGTGCTCTTACTCTCCACCCCTGGGCATGTATACTCACTCTCTCTCTCTCCCTCAATACACTTTTCCCTATATAGAGAGATATAGAAACAGAGCGATAGGTATAGCTTTATCTACAGACAAAGAAAGAGAGATGTATATTCTATGTACTGTGAGTTCTGAATCTTCAAAAGGCTGTTCTACAATTCCAGCAAACCATGTGTTTCAGGATGATAGGGAATGTGATAAGAACAGTGAATTCCATAAGCAAGGCCCATTGCCACTCTGTTGCTGTAAAGTGAGCAAGCTGATCAGAAGCAACGCTGTGTGGAATACTATGGTGTGTAAGTCATTCTGCAAACCCGTGGATGTTATTTCTAGTAGAAGCATTGTGTGCAGAAAAGGCAAATCCATGTCCAGAGAAACTGTCTATTCCAGTAAGAAAAAACACTGGCCCTTCCATGATAGAAGTGGTCCAATATAAACAACCTATTGTCAGGTAGCTGAATGATCAACTCTGGTGATGGTGCCAAATTGGGAACCCAGTGTTGATCTCTGCTGCTGGCAGACTGGACGCTCAGCTGTGGCTGCAGCCAGGTCAGCCTTGACGAGTAGAAGCCCATGTAGCTAAGCCCATGTATAAGCTTCCTCTCTGCCACTATGGCCATTTTTTTTCATGAGCCCATTGAGCTGAAGAAAGAGGCTAAATGATCCACAGAATGACAAACTGGAAGCCAAGCCTAAAAAGGTGGCTCTATAATCATCGGGGCCCCGTGATACTTTATCTCATCGCTCCATCGTCTTCAAAACACAGTTTATATCTCAGGGTCTAAGATGGCTATTAGAACTCTAGCCAACATGTCCACATCCCCAACAACGAGACTGAGGAAACAGGAAAAGAGAGAACATGGCTGGAAGAGGCACACAACAGGTGTGCTCACATCCCACTGGTGAGAACTTAGGTCACATGGTCACACCCAGCTGCAAGCAAGCTGAGAAAAGCCTAGCTAAAACATGGGCATTTATTTTTTCAGAAAAGGCAGAAAATGATTATTTGGCGCCGGCAAACAGTCTCATTATCCCATCAAATTTATCTACCTCCAAACAAAAAAAAGCTGTTTCCCCTCTTAGTTTCCTCTCTTAGTAAGTGGCACTCTCTCTCCTAAACTGCCCATTTAGAAACCCTCCTCCTTTATGTCTCCTACATTTAGCATGACCAAACTTTATTGACCCTGCTTTTCAATATACCTAAAGTCTATCTCCTCTCCTGAAATCTGAATGCCACTTTCCTAGGTCTTATCATGACTATGTGACACTTTCATAAACTCACATGTCCTACATGATCTCCCCAATGTCAGTCGACCCCCTCATTCATCCATTTCCCACTCTAAAGGCAAAGCCACTTTCTAAGCACAGATTACATGACAGATGTGTCTGATCATTCTCCAATGGCTTCTCAAATCCCAGTCTGATCAAGTTCATGTCCTTTACTGCAGGCTTACTGCATACTAAACACCCATGCTCTGTTTTGCACTCCACAACACACACACACACACACATCCATAAGATGCTCCTAGTTCCTCAACTACTCTGGGCATTCTTCAGTTTTGGCCTTCTCACTTGCAGCTAATTACATAGACCAACTCTCTCCATGCTTATTACCAATGTCCTAACTCCTACTCATCTTCAAGGATTAGCTCTGGTGTCATCTCTTCAAGAAGTCTTTTATAAAGCCCACAGATTATGAAATTTTGTTTTCCTACAGCATTTCTATCATAGGATTTTCCATAGTACATTATAATTAATTATCCTTCCCTCTTCCCCAGGATTCTGGAAAAGGAAGAGAATTATTTGTCTTTATATCTCCAGTGCTTAGTATAGTGTCTGGCATATCATCCTTCTTCAATAAATAAAAGAGCTCGTCAAATAGGATTCCAGATCTCTTTTCTATCACCCTGATTCTTCTCTGTCTGACCCCTGGATACTCCACAGTCCTATTTGTAGTGTGTTACCCTGATTTGTGCCAGCTTGTCCTGACATTGCTGCCCATGACACACTAGACCGGAATGACCTACCAGGCAGTGACTCCTACCCCGTCCATGCCTGTCTACTGCATACCAGACACATCCATTCATAGTACATTTTCAGCCTGTATCTATTTGAAACTACTATATGAAACTCTATGCTCAGTCCTTGTTCTAGAAGACTTTATTGAATCTACTAATCTAATTTAGATTAGACCAGCATTAATTAATTCGAAATTATTTACTGCAGCCTTCCTGTGTGCTAAATACTGTATTATAAGCTGAAGATACAGTGATGAGCAAACATAGTTCCTCCTCCAATGGAGCTTCTAGCTTAGGAGAATAGCATTAAACAAATAATTGCATTAGTAGAAGTTTAATTACAAATATTGAGAAGTACCTTCAATGAAATGAAGATATTTCTTCGATTGCTAATATCAAAAAACTGTACTTAGTTGGAAGTGGAGGTGAGGAAGTTTAGGGAAGGTATGGGGTAGTCCAGAAAGTATCTGAAGTGTAAACAGACATTAACTAGGCTGGGAAAAGGGATAATAACGAGAGGAGCAAGAAGAGAGGGAGAACACTGAGACAGTGGGAACAGTATGTGCAAAGACCCTACGGTAGAAGTGTGATAAGAAGGGAGAGGTGGCAGGTAGACATCCTAGTGGTGCCAGGTCAAGTATCTGGGTCTTCAGAACAATGGTAACTGAGATGCTGTCACAAGATGGGGGTTGAAGGAAACTCATGTGCTGTTAAGTAAAAGATGAGCCCAGTAATTGCCAGATATGATAAGGAAGAATACATATGGCATGGTCTGTAACTTTAATGGGCTTACAATTAAGAATTAGATATCTGAACACATGAACAAACAGATATCAAGTAATAGCTGAATGATTTGTAAACGATTCAAGGAGCCACAGGAATTCAGAGACAGGCTCAATCATTCACTTCCTCTAAAGTTTGTAGCCTGGTCAGCACCAGAATGGATAAGGCTTCTAAAAAGAAAATGTACTTTATTTCACTGTATGTTTACCTGTCCAGGGGATCTTTCATGGGTATTTTTTCTTAAGCTAATAACCAAATTAGAGAGTTCCAAATGAGTGTGAGAGTCTCAAAAATAAATTATATAATAGAGTCTGTCCCACTCTGAAAAGCCCAAACAAGATTTTTTCCAGAAAGATTATATTTAATTAGCTCCCAATTTGTTCCTAGAAACAGAAGGGATTTAACAGTTTATGGTAATAATATGTAAAAGGTTGAAATGCTCTTGAAACATATGCCAAAATCTGCTACTGAATAGAGTGTGAGAAACTATTGGCATTACTACATTCCTGAAGTCATTCGGAGGGCAGCTGGCAGTGACCTTTAGGGTCTCTGACTGAACAAAGGTGTGTGACTATCTGCAGTCAGGATGCACTATTCTTAGAAACACACTACAGCCATGACCAGGCCCTTCAGGCGAGAATACAATTTTTAACGCGTAAATAATTGTAATAATAACAGCTGCTTCTCCGTGCTTATTATGTACTGGATCTGTTTTGCATATTTTACATGTACTAATGCATTTACTTCTTAGGAAATTTGTACAAAGTAGGCATTATTAGCTTCATTTTGTAAATGAGGAATCTGAGACACAGAGTAGTTAAGTAACTTTGCCAGGCCTCATAATTAGTTAATAAAGGAGCTAGTTTAGATCCCAGGCAATCAGCCTCCGAAATCCTAACTCTACAAATATGTTACAGTATTCTCATTTATGTACCTACGTAACTAAAATGTTTAGCATAAGAATAAATTGTGTCTCTGTGCATAAGGAGCTTTGAACAGTTCCTGGCACATAACAGTACCCGGGTTTGCTTTTGACATTTTTTTTCTCTAGCTTCTTCTAGTCTGCTCCCATTTTTTTCGTCTCTTTTACGTCTACTCTGGCTCCCTCTCTGTTCAACTGACTCCCAGCAACCAAAATATGATCTGTTAATGTTTGTCAATTAGCTGCTTTTTGTCCAATTCTTCTAATAAATGTTAGGGCAGGAAAAAGGGATGAGGAGTTCGCAAGTACACAGATGATTTAAGAGAGATAGGAGAGAACACTCCTGGAAGCACTAAAACTCCACGCAGCCACTAACACAGTATTGTGCTGTATGGACATGAAGTATTCTAGGAAAGCCAGAAGCCTAAAGTATCAGCTCTGCTCCACAGGTCACAGACATGTGTTTCTGTACTATTTCTCAAGAGTGGGGGTGAAGGGGGCCAAGAGGTAAAACAAACACAAAAACATGTGAGATATGGATTAATGCAAGGGAAATTCAGAGATGCAGGAAGAGAAATCAGAAGCACGGGCATGACAATGTAACCACACAGCTAATGAAAAGGTTATAGCTATAGGTGACAGGTAATGACATATTGACTTGGGGACTTACACTTGAAGGCAGGGGGTAAAAGATAAACTGTGTACATACTTCTAGGATGAATGAAATAGTAATCTTTCAAAATCAAAGATGCCCAGCTTTGACTTCTCTCGACTAAAGAAAGAGATAATACCATCAAAAGACATACTGTTTTGTCAAAGGTTTAGCCTTGGGACTCGTTAGTTCAGAGCAACAAGCTGCAAGTACAACTGACAGAGGTAAATGAAGGAGACCTTTGAAACTTCTGGAACATCTTCTAAGCAGCAGAAGTCTGAGGGTAGAGACAATAGAAGCCAGGGGTTCTGTGGATATTTTTTAACACACTGCCACATTGCTTTTGTGCCTGTGAGGACAGATTGGTATTCTACAACAGACCCTGATGGACAGGCACCTGGAGGAGAAGTAGCAGCTGGAACTAATAAAGAGCAGCCTGGAGCACGGGCGCATTGGCCGTGGCAGTCATGGTGGGAGGCACAACCCACAGGGGAACATGTGATCATCATTCCCCATGCCTCGCCCTCCTTCACTCTGATTAGCTGAGAGGGCTGTGATCAGCATTCAAGGGAGTTCAGATACTGCAGAAGAGCTCTGAAATCAGTTCCTGGCCCAGGTGCACCTCTGGTCTCAAGGTCTATAAGAAGGCTTTCATTTTGTCTCCTCAAAACATGTCCTGAAAGTGAGAAATATTGTAAGCTAGCATTTATGAAGTTCTTACTAGGCACTAGGCACTTTAGTATCTCATTTTAATTCTCACCACAATCCAATGTGGCAGTCAATTCTTATAAAAACATTTCCATTTTTAGACATAAATAAATGGAGATTTTGAGAAAAGAGAAACTTGGCTACGTCTCACAGAACTATAACTCAAATTAGGTTCCATTTAATTCGAAAACATGGCCTCTTGTCCCCTCTGCTCGGCTTTGAACCATTAGAGTATTGGGTGGCAGAGGTTCTATTCTGAATTTCCAGTCATAGTTTTAGTCCATTAACAATTTCTACTCCAGCCCTTTGTATACCGCAGTATGTGAAGTTTCTCAAACATCTGTAAAATTTCAACCCTCTAAAGAATGAAATATAAATTAGAGCAGGATCATTTTAGCTAGATCCTATCCAAAGTGACTTATTTTTACCTTTCCGAAGAGAATCTCCCAGGACAATTCCATATCTTATTAAAAGCCTAGTATTCACTTGCCACTGTGTTTGCAGCTGCAGATAAACAAGTAATAAGACACAGAACTTGGACATCATGAGAGGACTAATGATGCTCAATCACGAATCTTCCTTTCATAAAAATACTTGCCCTCCTACTGCTTTGCCTCAACACAGAGACTGCTGGAGTTTTCTTAACTCGTCCTGCTCTCACTGGGGACACTCAGAATCCTCATTTTTTCACCCATGAAGCAAAAGATACGAAGGCTTGGGGACTGAGCCCTCCCAACTGAGCTGTGGTTGCCATGGACATTTTCTCTCCTTTCCCCACTTCAGTCACTGCTACCACTGAGACCTCAGCAGGCCCTTACTCCCCACTCTGACCTAGTGCAGGGCGAGGAATTATGCTGGAAACACGCATGCTCATGGTATGTGAAACTGGAAAATTTAAATGAGTTCTGTAGAAAAACAACATCAAGAATAAGAAAACAAGGTTTTAAATAGACTTTAATATTCATCTACATTCTCTAAAGAAATAAAATATGGCAGTCTAATAAACAGCCCACATTTTATAATATTTTTATGGAAAAATAAATTTTGAATTCCTAACAACCAACTTGAAGACAAAATACATACGACTCCTTCAGTAATTGTGAACTGGTTACATGTTACCTTTTTAAATTGTATTTATTCTATGACCGTACGCAAATGTCTGATAGTGGGATAGACTGCCAATCAGAGAGTCTAATAGAAAATGGCGGACAAAACTCAGTGAGAATTGCACACTGTGTAGCTCACCTGCTGAGTCCAGACGGTTTCTATCAGGACGAAGCCAGCTGTGCCAGGGGAGCGGCGCTTTGGCCGCTGCCTTCCACTCTGTGAACAGCAACCTGAAGCACCTGCAGCACGTGTGTGAAGGTCCCCAGAAAGGAGAAAACAAACGGCCTTGTGCCTGTTTCTACGACAGCCTCACTTATTTACAAAATACAAAATTACTGACGCAGATTCATTAGGGTGGGATCATTATGCAGATGTCCAAGAGAAACATTTTGCTCTCTGTCTTGATTTCTACCCAAATGCCTGTCAAAAAGAAACTAAGAATATTCGACTAGAAGTCTTTGTCAACATGATGCTGAGACCTCTCCTTTTCAATCAGCAGAAAGGCTAGAGGCGGGAACCCCTATACGTATTTTGTTTCCCCAATGGAAAAGAACCAGATTAATTTGTTATTTTAAAATAGAAATCATGTCAGCACCTAGCCCCTGATGACTGGGGCTGATCCTTCTAAAGAGACATCAACAGTCTGCTTAAATCCCCAACAACAAAAAAAAAACAACAACAAAACTAAGTCTCCTTTCAGATGAATTTGTTCCAGCCTCCTCATTAAAGAGTTACACAGCACAATCGGCAAGAACACAATATCCACCAAAATTTCAGACTGAATGGAGTAGGGAGAAAGGTGTGACAGGAAAAGGAAGGACAACATGGGAGAAAATGATAAGATAATTTATGTAAAGTGCCCGGGATTTGTCAGGCATTTCAGTCCTCACAATTCTGTGAAATGAGTATTTGCAAACCCATTTTGCCAAGAAGTTGAGAGAAATTCTGAAACTTATCACAGATCATGACAATGAGTGATGAAGCTGAGACCTGAACTTAAATCTTTTGACCCCAAAACGCTAACCTTCCTACAACAGGAAAAAATTCAAGGATGGGACGGTTGAAGACTTTTAGTTCCCTACTGGGACTTTATGGTAAGTTCACCAAGGCTCTGATGATAGAAATTGGAGATGTCACCTCGAGGTTGGCCAACTTTTTCTGTAAATGGTAAATATTTTTGGCTTTGCAGGACATGAAGTCTCTGTGCTGACTACGCCATTCTGCCACTGTAGCATGAAAGCAGGCACAGTCAACAGTGAGAAAAAAAAATGGACGTGGCTGTGTGCCAATAAACTTTACTTACAAATACAGGCAGCCAGCTGACTGGGCCAAAGGACTGTACTCTGCCAACCCCTACACTAATTTATATGAAAGAAATCATAGATGTTCCTTCTAAAGTCCAGATCTAAACAATGAAACCAATGCACTGATTTTCTGAGAAGCAGTCCTGGCAAAAAGAAAGTCTCAGGCCAGTCTATGATCAATCGGACTAGCCTTCTCTTCTTGACTCCAGGTCTGAAATATCAACTATTTTATTCTAATACCTTACAGAGGGCATAAAAGCAAGACAGGAGGAAGGTCACATTATAACCATGATCTGTCATTGGTGTGGACCTACTTTTAGGTGATATAAAATCACCTACTAGCAAGAAAATCTTGGTCTTCCAAGACTAGCAGTAGAAAATGGATCTCATGAGTGTATATATCTGTGTACTTGGAATATGTAAATTTTTTACCTTCTGGCTTTGTTTTAAAAACTTGAGATAACTAGTTAACATGACTTCATTTTCCGTCTCCCTCTTGTTTTCTGTGGATGTGTATGTGTATACTTGGGATTTTCTCTGCTATCTGCCAACTGAGGGCTATAATGAAGGAATGTCATTGTCACCATGAAAAAAATCTGTCTCATCTCTTTCCCAAGGATGGTCTTACCCTCCATATTTCTATGCTCAAAACTCCTTCCCTGTGTTTTCTGATATCTGCCAGTCCTCTGAACCTGCCCATGTAGATCCACGTTATTTCCAGACATGTCTTGGACGTGTTTGGCTCTATCCAAACAAATGCCATTTCATAATGAAAGGTTTTATCTTTGATCATGAGATTATCCCCATAAGTAGTGAAAGCTAGTAGTCCTAAAAAAAAAAAAAAAAAAAAAAAAAAGCCATCTGATGCAACTGGATAATACAACAGTTTAAATTTAAACTCTAGTGTTATATTTGAATGGGAACATGTGCCTGGATTTTTCACACCTCTCAAAATGAGAGTAGAGGGAAGCTCTGACATGAAAGTTCACTCCTGAGATGACAGGCGACCTTGCCCTGAGCTTGACCATCCCTAATAAAAGGCAGGTCTACATTCAGCTGATCCCATGAGAAGTGGGACCTCAGAGCCATTCTTCAAGAGCAGCTAAGGCAACAGTAGTTCACTTGGTCACTGCTGATTTGCTTTCCCTTGTGGATATTCATTAACCGAATGGCTATTTCTCCTCTGATAGTCAAGAAAAGATTCAGCTTCCTTGAGGACTTGTGGGCTGTTTGGATATATTTGCTTGCCCATCCCTGCCATTAGAGTAAGCACCAAATGCCTGAAATGGGCAAAAAAGAGAACTCTTTCACAAGAGATGCGTTTTTATTTTTTTCCCCTCACTGGATCTCTGGAGGGTAGGAAGAGGTGCTAAATTGTGCTTGTATGTACACATTTTCTGTGAGACTGGTTGACTGTGTTAAGTCCCGCTCAACTAGCTTAAAAAAAACCTGAAAACTTTATCTTTACAAAATTAAAATGTGATCCTTCATCAGACTAAAACAAGGCCCTTTAAATTAATCAATGTACCACATTAGCTCCTCCTGGACTAAAGTGACCTACTCCACCAAGTAATGGCTTATGGCTGATGGATTCAGCGGAACTGTCATAAAAGAAAGATTTTGTTGGAAAACATGTTGAAAGCAGGGCAGAGGAGGAATTTAACTAAGAGTTGGGTATTTTAGGGTTTGGAAACTAGCTTAGAATTCTTAATCTCCCTCCTGTATTGATTGTATTTTTGAATCTCATTCTATATCCTTTTCACTTTCTCTACATTTGGTAGATATATCTTTGGTGAAGAACTCTGTATATTCTTTGCACATATGTACTAGGCGAATATATATATATACATACATACATATATACATACATATTATACACACACACACACACATATACATATACATATATATACATATACATACATATATACATACATATTATATACACACACACACACATATACACATATACATATATACATATACATATATATATACATATATATACACATATATATATATATATACACACACACACACACACACACACACACACACACACACACACACAGGTAATTTCCTAGAAAGCTGATTGGCTGAAGCTCCATATCACCAAGACCCATGAAAAGAAGAGATCATCTTCCCTCTCCTGCCTCCTGTAACAAAGGTTCCATGAGTTATGAATTAAGCATGGGCTGAATCTGGAAGAATTATGAATCTGCTTATAATATGGAGAGAGATTTGGACTATATGAACTGTCTGACGGTTTCCTCCTGTGAGTGGCTACTCCTGGAATGCTGATGTCATGGGATCCAGAATCACCTGTTAACCTGCAAACTAAGTGAGCATGTACTTTATTATGCTAGGCCCTAAGGAAGCCAGGCTTATTGAAAGTGTAATTCTAATACCTACAAGTCACTTGACTATATTACTGATGCCATGTGGCAAGTTAGAAAAGAATAAAAAAGGAGCAGTGTTTTTTTAAGAGTTATTTCCCTTGCTTCCATTTTCAATATTTCTTTACATTCTCATTCCTATGCAGTGGCTATTTACAAAACATCCAGACCTTTGCTCAGATGATGATGCCCATCTGCTCCGGCGCCTTATTTCCCACCTGAAGCCCTGATCGCCTGACAGTGGCATCATAGGCATTTCTGCTTGGAGTCAATTATAGTTAGGGCTCCAGGTGAAAAATTAACATCAAGAACAGATGGGCTCATAAGAGGCAAAGAGTCTGTTCACATGCAAATTTCATCAGTACTTGAAGACTGAAGAAAACTGTAGAACACAGAAAGTCGCTGCCCAAAATTGCGACTTCTCATACTGTGGAAAATTTGAGGGTGTCACATGCCCTTCCTCAGGCCATCAGGAACATTTTCCTTCCTATTCATAAGGAAGGGTGGGCTGAGGAAAAGCACAGCAATGAAGCTATTAAAATTTAGAGTTTTTGCCTTTTAGCACAGGGATCTGGGTGGATGTAGCATTGCTGAGGCATAAAAAAGTGGGTGTTCATTGGTTTGCCTCAGAGGGAAGAGCTGCAGCCCAGGTGCTGTCAATCTCGATTAGCTCCTTTAAATAACTTTTGTGACATAAAAATAAAAATGATGCAGTAGTGTGAAGTGGAAGGCAGTAATTACAGAGTCTTCTCAATGGATGTTTTATGTTACTGAGATCCTGCATTATTGAAATCACTGCCTTACCGGTTAAGTTAAAAAATATATATATATGGTCTTTTGTTCATTTACATGGTTCCAGGAAGCCCACAGTATCAGGTCAGGACTTGTAGACATGGGAAGGGAGGACAGAGGTGCATCTAAATTGGCCCTGAGGTCTTCTTGCATTGGCATAGCCCATCTGAACTCACCATCCTCATCCCACTCAAATTTCTCTACAAACTGTCATTATTTTTTTCCCTCACAAGGTTTAGCAGACACTACCAGCACACAATGACCGATATCCATACTTTTCCCTTAATTACACTGAATATATTCTAAACCTTTGTTTTTTGTGATAGTTAAATAAGTCTCTATTTCTATTGTTTCCCTCTTCCGATCTACTCCTACAAACTCCCAGAACTATTTTGCTAAGAGACAATTTTGGCCATAGCTATTCCCTATCCAGATCACATCCATAGCACTGAATGAAAATTCAACTGACTGTACAATCTCTTTGAGAAAAGTTTGAAAATATCTACTGAAGCTGAATAAAGTGCTTAACTTTTGACTCAGCAATTCCATCTCTAGTTGGGTATATATGCAACAAAGATGTATACATTTTATTTATCTAAAGTCATGTACCAGATTGTTCATAACACCACTGTTCATGATAGTCCTAAACTAGGAGATGAATATACTTATAATCATATAATGGCTAAATAAATCATGGTATATTCACACAGAAATGAGAACTATAACTATACACAGCAATAATGATGATCATAACAAGCATAATTTTGAGCAAAAGAAGATACAGGGAAAAAGTAGATACTATACCATTCCATTCATATAAAGAAAAAAAATGAGCAAAGCTAATCCATACTACTGGAAGGCAGGAGAGTGGTTATTGCTGTTCTAAGTCAGAAGGTATGAAAGGAAGTAGGCAAAGGGAAAGCTGATGGAGTACCGACAATATTCTGCTCCTATATGCACATATTGATTACAGGGGTTTGTTCGACTTGTGAGAACTCACTGAACTATCCATTTAAAAAATGTGTGCTTTTCTATACGTATATTATACTTCAAAAAGAAGCTGAAAAAAACTGAAAGAAAAAAATGCCATGGCATTCAAAGCTTTTTCTTAGTCTTGCACTGGGTTCCTCAACATAGGGAGCATTGTCCTATTCACTTTAGTCTCTCTGGCATTTACATAATTGTAGTTGTTAAATAATTTTTTTTAAGGAAAAATATATAGATGGGGAAATTTCAGAAAGATGACAGTTGTGGTGGCCATGATCTCTAGTCTTTCTGAATCCCTCAATAAAAGCAGAGAAACTAGACAGAAAAACTAAAAAATCTATGTTCAATATTTTCAACAAAGCTGGGTGACAAGGTATATACATGAACCCATGATGGGACAAAAGACTGATGACACAAGGCCTATAAATGTTGTTGGTATCATGTGGGAGAAAGCAGAGGGACCAACAGGTTATGTGATGAACCTGAGAACAGGAAAACTCCAAAAGAGAAAAAAAAAGGGTTTCACTCAAAAGTAGGGTGGATAAACTTAAGGATTCTAACAGTAGTGAGTATAAGAGAAGCCCATGGAAAGAACCGATGGGGCTCGGGCAGTCCAGCCCTAGAGAAATCATAAAACTGACTTGTTCTATATGAGAACTGCTACAAAAGGAATAATGACTGAGCAGGTTTGGGACAATACAGAGAAAGGAATGAGAATGTCCAAGCAAAAGTAGGGAAGGTAACAGAACCAAGAGATTTACCGTATTTTTTAAATGTCAACAAAAGCAATAGACGAAGCTTTGTAAAGAAAAGCTATTTAATTTAAATGTACTTCTAAAATTTCAGGACAACAAAAACTCTTTAATTTGAGCATCAGAAAAGCTTGAGATCAAAGTCCATACAAAGTTATTATGAAAACTTATGAAAGAGGGAGAAAACGGAAGAGAGTAAATGCAAATGATGAAAGAACATCATCAAAACATGCTTCAATAAAGGGTGGAAGTGAGTTAAAACTGGAAGAACAACCCTATCAAAATTAGCTAAAATACATATAAAATTGTAAAACAATTTAAAATAATATAAATCAGATTAGAAAACTCTAAAGTGAGGTATAAACTCAAAAATTAAAAATAAAAATATAGAAGGAAAGCCAAAACTATAAGGAAAGCAAAAAAGAATGATCAGAAGAAAAAATGCCTTAGGAGAAAGAGAGGTGAAAAAAAAATTCAGAAATCAAAAAGTGAAAACAATTATTTGATAGAAATGGACAATTACTAAAGATAAGCAAAGAAGATCCAACATATGAAGAATAGCATGTTCTGAAGAAAACAAAAATAAAAGCTAACAAATACCAAAAACCTTACCTCATGAATCATTTTATGAAAAGAATTAGACTTAAGTAAAATATTAAGAGAAGAGAGCACATACCTGAGACTATCAACTATCACCAAGACATATGCTAATAAAATTCCTGAACTTTAAAAGAAAAGAAAAAAAAAATCAAACTTTTGGTCAACGTAGGCAGAAAAGTCATGTGACTTAAAAGAGAAAGAAAAATCACACTATCATCAGATATTTCAACAGATGAGTTATGCCAGAATATTACTGAGTAATTTATTTTAGTCATACAAGGAAAGAAAACATAAGACAAGGATTTTATAACAAACAAAACTGACTTTCAAGTATAAAAGACACAAACTGTTATTGGCATGCAAGAATTCATGTACTATTGTTATATTGCCCCCAGAAGAACTTCCTAAAGTATCTACCAGAGGACAAACTTCACCCAACCAAAATTACTAAGGAAGTACCAACATAAGGACTGGTGATATTACATGTATAGAAAACTTAAAATTAAGACTAAATGAAGGTTGAAAGGGAGAATGTAATGACTGCATGATCTGACAGCGTAGACACAGTATGACCCATAAAAAATAAGACTTGAGACAAGATAAAGAAAAAAGTAACTTCCTTAGTAATCATAATTAGAGGTGGTACTTGTCATTCTGAGACGGTGGTATGTATAAGGTAGGATAAAGCAAATAAATAAGTATAAAACATTCTAAGTCTATTACCCACTGTGTCATTGAAAACAAAATTCTCAGATAAAAAAAAAGATACAGATGTAACTGTCAAAAACTGAAGGGTCTAATGTTTTACCCTTCTTGAAAGCTCACAGGTGAGCTCACTGATTTTTATAGATGCTGACGGAATACACGAGACCTTGGGTCAGAGACAAAGGAATTTATTACCCATTATTTTATCATGCACAGCAAGAAGTATGAACCTGATGTTTTGATTCATTCTCTTTGCCCCCCAAACCCCACCACGGTGACACAGAGGAGCTAGGTTGATGCTGCACATATAGCAAGTTTGCATCACAGTTGGGTAACCTGGAGTTTAAGGGAACTGAATCTTTCGTAATAGTCTGCAAGCAAATCTGCTTGTGATGATTAGTTTTCTATATCAAACTTAACTAGGTGATAGTATTCGATGATTTAACCAAACACTAATCTACCTGTTGCTGTGAAGGTATTTTGTAGATACAGTTAACATCTATAATCAACTGACCTAAATAAAGAAGATTACCCTGGACAATGAGAGTGGGCCTCATTCAATCTAGTGAAAGTCTTAGGAGTAAAAACTGAAGCAGAAATTATCCCTCCAGATTGCAACATAGATTTCTACCTGAGTTTCCAGCCTGCTGCTGGCCTGCCATATGGACTTTGGACTTGCTAGCCCCCACAATCACATGAGCCAATTCCTTAAAACATTATATATACTATTGGTTCTGTTTCTCTAGAGAACCATAACTGACACACCTGCCTTTGTCCTGGGGGAGATATTATCTTTATTTCACTAATCAGTAAACAAATCCACACTTGGTCCTAGAGGGAGACATTATCTTTATCTTTCAAGGCTCTTTGCTCCACAAATATCCTTTAGCACATAGTCTAGAACCAAAATGATCAGTAACTTTGCTCTCAAGATTTTCAGAAACATGAGAGATTCATAGAGATTTCCCAACAGTGACATATTAATTAAGTAGAAGTCGTCTAGTTCTAAATTTGAACTGGAAATATAAGTATGAACTCTCAACATGGCATATATTCCTATTTTTTCCTTCCTTCCTTCAATGGAAAGTTTAGAAAACTGTAACCAAACTAGCACCCATAGCAAGTCCTGGCTCCTGTCTTAAATTCCCTTTTCCCATTAAAGGAAACTAAAGCTTCTTGGAGAAATGGCCAATTCCTGGTTTGGGCATAGAATGTCTTGACATAACAGAGTGAATGTAATATATCACAGACAGCCAGGGTGATGCCAAAGGTACACAAGAGCCATTTCAAGGAGACTTTCACATGGGACAATTTGAGCTTTAATAGAGTAAGAACGGCAATGGATTCAAACTCAAAGTAACTGGTAAACTGATGATGATGACAGGGAACCAATTCATTGTCTTGAAACTGTATAAATGAAAGGTAAGACATGCCATTATCTTGCCTTTCTTATATGAACTGATGGTACCATTAGATACTCAAGTAATTAGCCACAAATTACACAGCTAATCAGCAGCAGAAGGCAAAACCAGGTCCAATTTCCTATTTATTGAGTAAATCTTTATTTATGTGCTACATTTTAAACTTCTTATGTGCTCCTAACAATTGCACTCTTTCTTTATGGTTTGAGGTAAAAGATCTCAAGTCCTTTCCAGGTCAGAAAAAGGTTTTATAGTCAGAATTGACTGTTTTGGAATAGTGGCAAATATCTCCCAAACCCGAATGGCTTAATTCCAAAGGAATATTTCTCACACTTGTTATCTTTCAGAGTTTTCCCAAGGTGTTCTCTGTAGTTCTCATGAACAGATGAATGGAGAAGCAACAACCTTGAACATTGTTAGTTGCTTGTGCTAAAGAAAATAAAGCTCTAAAGGTTCTCACATATATAGTGTATAATTAAATGCTTTAGCATGGAAGTAAATTTATCATTTGGGCTTATAATCTACTTGGGAAAAATAAAAAAGAAACTAGTTACAATCACAAGCCAAGAAATGCAATCCTACTATGCTCAAAAGGGAAGAAAAATGAATATTGCTGCCAAACTGCATTAATGATTTCTGAACTATGTAACTTATCATCTCAACATCCCTGACAATTCTATGTCTGGAAGCAAAGACCAGAGTTGCCACTGTAATATATATCCAACAGGCCAAACCACAATGGTTTGTGAGCAAACCCATGCACTCAAAATTGAAGTCTCCAAACTTTCTGTATCAGAAGAAAGCCCCCAATACCCCCAAAGTCATACAATATTAAACAAATAAAGACTCTTAGAAGGTCTAAGTACTCTCCATTTGATTCTGGTCTACCATCTTCCATAATAGCTCACTGAGAAAATGGCACGAATATTCTTTGCCAGCTTCCTCTGGCTTCTGCGTGTGTGATAACGGCATGAGAAGACCCACTGCTTGTCAGAGAGCACCCGTTCCCTTGGGATGTGCTCAAAGCGTACAATAAGTGAGCATGCCTTTCTAAGGAAATACTGTGAAGTGGTTTCGTTCATAAAAGCAAGTACTGACTCCAAAGGGAAGTGAGCTCAGTGGGTCCAAGTTATTTCCTACTCTAAGTAGTTAAGAAAAGCCAAGAGGTAGTTGGATCTTATGTACCTATTTTGGATTTCTGAAAAGAATCTCATTGTCCAAGCAGCCATATCTATCTCTGCATTAGGTCCCCTTCTTTGTATTCCCTCAAAGAACTTGGACATATCAGAGAAGAAGCCAAGGTTCTCACCAGTTCACCAGGATCTTCCTGTCCTCCTCTCTCCACCCTTCTAGGACAATTCCCTTCAGTAATTCCCATCCCTTCTATTTTCTCTTACTCAACTTTCTATAAAATGATAATAATCTAATTATGGTGAGTGGGCACAAAATGGTATGTATCTAAGACTATACAAACAAAATTAATTTTGTGAGTGAAGATTGAAAGGGAATTTTTAAAATGAAAATGCTTTTCTCTTGATTTTCTAAAATCTAAAATCATTAACACAAATTTAATTGAAAATTATTATGTAACACCAATATGTGTGTTACCTCTCAGGAACATTTCCATCTGAAAAGATGTTTCTCTTTTTTTTCCCCTTTCCTAGAACTGTCAAAACAGCATTATCTTGTGAATACTGGTCTCCTGTTTCCTCCTGTATACAGAAACTCAGGGAGGTACAGTGTCAATTATTCCTCTAAACTTTTTTTCCCAACTCTTTCTGCAACCTGTACACAGAACATTAGAGGATGCCTTTCTGGGGGAGGACTTGCATAGAAAACAAGAATTGCTGTACCTGTAAAAGTGATGCCACATACTGAATTCTTTATCCCTATTCAGAGAATCACAAACATCTGGAACTAAGAAAGGTCTTAGACATCATTTCTAATGCAACCTTTGCCTTTTACATTCAAGGGAGGTATGGCAGACACAGTGATTTGGCTAACTCAATGCATAACACAGTCCCTTTCTCTTGCCTGTCTCTTCCAGAGACTGGAACAGCTAAGTACTTAATTTCCCAGCCACTCTTAAAGCTGCGTATTCATGTGATTTTGTCAAATGAGTGAATGTCTGCTGGGAGCTTCTGAGATGACTGTCCCTTTCTCTGATGAAAAGGAGAGAAGCAGAGGGCTGCTACCCTCCCTTTCTTCCTGCTCGAAATGCAGACACAACGCCTAGAGCTGGGACTTGCATTTTGAGACAGTAAGGTGAGGCCAGAGAACTGCAGAGTTGTTGGCCCTAACTCTATTAAACTGAAACAACAGCAGAGGCTGCCAATGGTAGATACCTTGTTACAGCAGAGAATAACCCTCTGTTCGATAAAACTACTGTTACTCCATTTTTCTGTTTTCTTGCAGCCAAAGTATTCCATCAGGGAATTTAATTCCAAAATGGTAAGATGATTTAACTAAAGTCACGCAGCTAAATTATTTTCAGAGTGAGGGCTGGAATCCAAGAATAGAGACTCCCAACTAAACTCCCTCTCCACAAACAGCTCCTCAGGAGAAAGCATTTTGCTGCAACTGCAAGTGAAAATGGGTTAAGCTGATTCATGAGCCCTCTGCCTAACTAGGTTTGTGGTCAGAAAAAAGTTGGAAAAGCACTTAAGGAGAAGAAAACATAAGAATGCTTAAGTACATATCATAAAACATAATCTACATTCTCACTATGGAAAAGTAAAATAGAGATTATTTTCCTTTTCTCCCCCATAGCCAGTGCCTATATGTATTTACAATGTTCAAAACATTGATTTTAAAAATGAAGGATGTTTGAAATTTGAGTCTAGTCTAAATTGTTTTCTAGACTAGAAAATAATGCTAAGAAAACTCACAAGTTCCATCACTTACTAAGAAAAGGGTCTAAGTTCTCTCTGCATTAGATGGCTAGTTTATCAGAATGGTTTGATAAGGCTACTATGGGAACAAAAATTCAGGATTTGAGGAAAATAAACCATTTCACCAAACTGAGCAGAAACAAAATGGACTGCCAAGGGAGGATGACAAATGGGTAAAATCTAGAGTTTGGCCAATCAGTATATAATTAAAAAAAAAAAAAAGTGAGAGCTAAACTGCTCTTCATGAGTAAATGGGAATTAAAAGCATTTAAAAGCAGGATTAGGATAAATAATTTGAAGGGACTCTTGGTAATAATATGAGATACCTGAGCAATATGTCTTCAGACTAGGCTTACAGAGAAGACACCGAAAAAGTATTCAAGGGCAGGACTAAAAGCTTTTTAACAGCATGGATGTCTACTGCTGTGTCCCATTTTACATGGACTTGGGGAGACAGGTGGGCTACCAACACATCCTTAAGCCGACAGCACTGTAGAGGGTGGTGGGCATGATATTAACAAAGCCCCAGAAGACCACAGCTTCTCTGAGAACCACTCATTTCATAACCTAAGACTGGAACCAAGTCATGAGAGGATGTAAGAAACACAAACCCTTTCTCCAGATATACTAGGAACAGAATGCCTGCCCAGAGAGCAGGATGATGGCGAATGGGAGAGAGGCTGGCATTCCAGTGGAATCTGGATGACTTTGGCCAACCGAGCAACATCTCGTGGCCTTCATCTTAAAATAGAAGGATTATCATTAATGATTTCTAGGGTCCCTTTAAGCTCTGAAACTCTGTAAATTTAGTTTTTAAACAACTGTCCTGCTCTATCTAATGGCCCCCAAGGAAAAGTTCCCAAAGCTTAGTAGGAGTCATAAGAGTCTGAAGATCAAGTTCAGAAAAATAGAACAGAAAGACAGGATCCAGAGAGCCAAATCTTGGTTCAGAGTTAAGAATCTCAAAGTTTAAAAACAAAACAAAACAAAACAAGAGTGAGTCAGGAATCAATCTAGGAAACTGGCAAATGAAAGGATCACATCTAGAAAAAGAGTTAATTAGTCAGGAACATAAGCCAGGGTCTTGGTGACAGCAACGGGCTCTAAATAATGAATATTAATTTAAGCATCTCTGAAGTATCTCCCTAGCTATTTAATAGCTTCTCAGGGGAAAGGCTCAATATCAGCTAAAGCAGAACAAGACCAAGTGAAAAAAGAAAAAGACTGCAGGGAAAAATAAATGGCATAAGTGGATCTCTTTCATCTCCAAGAAGGTGCCACTGAAGGAGTCAAATAACAATACGTTCATATACACATATGCGCATTTCATACCAATAAAATTATCCATGTGTCTCAAAGGGAAAGTGTGGGCTGTGTTGGTGTCCTGAGTTATGGCAAGACAGAAACAGATGTACAGCAAGTCAATGGGTTGGTTTTGCCACCTGCATTTGTCCTCTTGCCCTGCAGTTGGATTCCAGGGAATATTTAGCATAATACAGAGCAATGACTTTCTGCCCTCCAGTGCATCAACAGAAAGTGGAAATTTACAATTGAATAGCAGTCAGTATGGGGGCCTATGGAGCAGAGCTACAGCAGTCAGATCATTATGTACAGCTCCAACAACAGGGCTCATTGTTCCCCTTGTGGATTCTCAGCTGTCCTGGCAAGTAAGCAGTCCCAGAAAAGCTTCAGAGGGGACCTTTAAATGTTAATGACTCCCTCTGAGTAACCACCCTGACCTTACATATAGACAGAGCAAGCACTTTCCAACATGGCATAATTTCAGGGCCCTCCAAAGACCCTTGGATCAAAAATATCTCTGCTACTGCCTGCTGCCTGACCCGATGCCTGAAAATCTTCTTCTATAGAACTGTGTCCCTTTTAATTAAGAAACCATTCCCTGTACAAAAGCAAATGTATTTCAAGCCAGTATAATCTATTAATATCTTTCTTAGTGAAAATTTACCAGATCCTATCTAATTTTAAATCACCAATTTTGAGTTGGCAGGTATACAGCGATACTGTAGAATAGGGGTTAGCTCCCAACACAGGGCTCATAGGCCAAATCTAGCACACCATGTTTTCATAAAGAAAGTTAACCTGGGACACAACTATGCTCCTGTTTTTGCATGTTATCTGCGCGACAGTTCAATAGTTGGGACAGTAGTTGTGTGGCCCACAAAGACTAAAATATTTACTATCTGGCTGGCCCTTTACAGAAAAATTTTTCTGACTTTTGACGTAGAATAACACATTCATGAGGAAACTGAAGCCCAGACAGAGCAAGAGACATGGTCAAAACTACAGAAGTTATTCCTGGTGGAGCTGAGTCTCAACCATATTTCTGGACTCTTGCCTTAGTTCCTTCCATTATGTCATGTTGTCTCTTAGAGTTGTTTTTACAGTAAGAACAAATAGGCCTTAGAATGAAGGAAGGCCTGAGGGGCCCTCCTAGGATCAAAGCACATAAACATGTGCTCCACAGATTTTGTGAGTCAGTTTGCTTATTCAGTGGGCTTTTGAGTTATTCTACAACTGGACAATGATGACAGGTCCTGAGTTTTCACTGCAGTTTAATAAAGGATTAGAGACTGGAGAAAAAACTCTATATATGAAATTGAAAATCTGTGCATTGGGGAATCTTTAACATTTGACCATGATTCCTTGATCAGAGCTCATAGAATCAGAGAAACTCTTCTGGTGCAGTGAGTGTGTTTGTGTGAGTATGTAAGTGTGTGTTCTAAGGAGCTAGACTTGTTTTTTTTAAAACTAAGTCTTATGCAGAACATCAATCGGTAAAAATGTATAAAATTAGAGATGTTTTAGCAAGTTTTTCTTGCATGGTTGTCCTTAAGGACCTAAATAGAAACACAGCACCTATGGACTGCTTTGAGAAAGTTTCAACTTATTCTAATTGTTACCTTAGTTTACGCTGTCCCCAATAACCAGACTTCCAACCAATACCTAAAGACTCCAGAGAAAATGAACGCATTAGTTCACACACACCACACACACCCATCCTACTGTTGCACTGGTCATACTACTGGAAATTCCCTGACTTCGAACTCAAATATCCCTCCCTATAACTTCTTTACAGTTTTCTCTCCATCATTATTCTACATTTTACTATTCACAATATGGTCCCTGGACAAGTAGCATGGACATCAGCTTGAAACAGGATAGAAATTCAGGATCTTGAGCTCAACCCAGGCTTAAAGAATCTGCATTTTAACAGAACTCCCAAATGATTGATTTGTACAATAAAGTTGAAGAAACATGGCTAAATCACAATAGACTGTCAAATTCCTTGAAAAAAAACTATGAATAATGAAGTTCAATGACCACATTTTAATCAAATAAGTACCAAATTATTCAATGGTGAAAACAACTAATAAATCTTTTAAAACAGTATGTTTTGAGTGATTTCCTCTAGGCTGAGCCCTGTACTAGAGAGACACTGAATACCAGAGGAACATGCAAGAGCCCCTGACCTCAAGATCTCACAGAATAATGGGCAAGTCAAATGTATTAACAGGTATAGGTGATTTAAAAAAAAAAAAAAAAAGTATAAATAGAATGCTGCAGGATTCCAAATATTGTCTGGACACATTTGTCATAGAGATGCCATTTGAGATCAGAGAGGAAGCATAGGAAAGAGTTCTCTAAGCAGATAGCTTTGAGCCAGCACAAGGCGGACATGCTAAGGCATGCAGTAATAAAAGGGCATGTCATGTCTGGAGAGCTGAGGTGGGTGGGTTCTGACAATGGCCCCTGCTTCCTAGTATTCGTAATCCTATGTAATCCCTTCCCCTTGAGTGTGGGCTGGATCTAGTGACTTTCTCCTCAGGAAAGGAACAGGGCAAAAGTGATAGGATGGGACTCCCCTGATTAGCCTAAAATCATGTCACATTAGACTGACTTCTGTCTTGCTAGTACTCTCTTGCTGACATTCTCTCTTGGCCCCTGCTTGCTCACACTGATGAAGCAAGCTGCCATGGGATAAGGTAATCTATGAAGAGGTCCATATGCAAGGAGCTGAGAGTGGCTTCCAGCCAACAGCTCAGGAAGAACCGAAGCTTCAGTCCAACAACCCATGAGGAACTGAATACTGAAACAACCACACGAATGAACCAGGAAGTGGATCCTTCCAAATCAGGTCTCGTGGCTATGACCTTGTGAGAGAATCAGAGGCAGAGGTCCCATCTAAGCCACACATGCATTCTTGACTCACAACAACTGTGAGATAATATATGTTGTTTTAAGCTGCTAAAATTTGGGGTAGTATGCTATTCAGCAATAGATAACTTTAGTAGGCTAAATGATGGTCCCCAAAAGTATGTCCATATCCTAATCCCCAGAACCTGTGAGTTATATGGCAAGGATTTTGTAGATGTGATTAAGAATCTTGGGATGGAAGATGGGGGGCAGGGCGGGGGTACCTTGGATTAGCCAGCTGGATCCTAAATGGAATCACATCTTTATAAGAGAGAAACAGAGGGAAATTTGACACACACAGAATAGAAGACAATGTGA
>CM053504.1:74561771-74652923 GCA_028627145.1 Eidolon dupreanum | reverse complement strand
CCTCCCTGGCAAATGCGGCTGGCCCTGCTCCTCCAATCTACAACTTGAATTTAGATTCAGATTGCCCTATTTAGCTAATTTAATAAAACAAATCTTTTAAGGGCACTCTATCCATTCATTGCTCAGCTGTTCAGAGGTCAATCCAAATCTCAATACTGATTAGTCTATTTTCTCCAGAGTGCATGGCTTCTTTTCTATTAGGGTTTGTTAAAAATAAAGTGAATAATTTCAACTCCTTGTCTTTGAAACAAGTTGATATTTATAACTCTGAACTAAAGGTAACTTATAAAACAGAAATATTAGACATATGCGCAAAGATGGATTCCAGTTCCTGGAGGGCTTCATCAGACTCTTAACTTCTTATTCTTACAGACAGTTCCGGAGTCCTCATTCATCAATGAATCTAGCCAGCAGGTAGCTCCAGATTTTCAATATAGAAGAGGCTTAGTTATGGAAAGACAGGAGACATCTTGAAACTGTATTTTTATACTAAGCAGATGATGTTTACTTATAATTTATGTCAGAAATTAACAAATATAACAATTTTTTTCTAAATATTGCCCCTGAATTACACACTTGTATATGATTTAAAAATATTAGCCTTTCATGTCAGGTAACATTATTACCATTACTGTTATTAACATTTTTGAAGAGATGGAAATTTTAAAGAAGTGGAAGTCCCGTTCCTCAGCCATTCCTCAGTAAATCACAAGAACCAATATCTGTTTTCCAAAATGCAGCCAAAGAATGGTGTTCAACATTTATTGTTGTGTAGCAAAGTGACAAATGCTGAGCAAGAGCACATGATCACAATCACTTCAACAACGTCTTTGATATAGTTTTGAAAGGCCTGGAAGCCTATCAAATATAACCCATGGCTTGATATTCTCTGGTCATTTTAAGTGCACAAAATAAGGATGCAGTAGAGAAATCCAAGCTGTCTAGACTTTAGGTAGGAAAAAAAGTGCAAAGTTGGTTGACTCAATATGCAACAAATGTCACCGCAAATCATTATGGAAAGACAGAGTTCCCTGCCCACCCCCCACATCTGAGTCTAACATCTTCCCTTTTATCATCTTTTCCTGAGGTTTTTCTACAATCCCTTTGGGTTAAAAATAAGTGCCATTTTCTTGATTAATAATGATGGGAAATACTTATATGGCACTTAAACTTACAAGCTGGCACTGTTTTGAGAGTTTTACATATAATAAATCATTCAGTCCTCACAATAACCCTATGGGTAGGTTACCCTTTTCATTACATCATCCTTAAAAAGAAATGCAAAAAAACTTAAAAATAAAAAAATAATAATAAAGGAAATGCAAACAGAGAGGAATAAATATTTTGCCAAAAGTCATACAGCTGAAGTTGCCCCTCCAGGAACTAAACCTAAATAATCTGGCTCTAAAGTTATGTAGTTGCCCACTCCACTTTGTTGCATCTCACTAGAAAATCATGATAGAATAGATGATGCTGGTTTTCTGGGTGTGCATTTATCATTTTGCTAAGCATCTGAATAGGGGTTTCAACAGTTAAAGGCATAAATCAGGTAAATACACTGCATAAGAACTAGAGAGAAAAGGATAAACACAATATTGCCCTTGGTAAGGTAAAGTGTGCATGTGTGTGGGCGGAGGGTGGTACTTTGAAATCTCCACCTTGACTAACTGTAACACAAGTCACATTGTGTTAAGGGTTATAATAGAAATGTATGGAAATTCTAATGAGATACTGTGACACCATTCTTAACCAGAAGAATTTTTAAAATCATTTTACTTGAAATTTGTATTTTTCTTAATATGAGAAAGGTTGACTATATTTTTATATGTGTAAGGGCAATTTTCATTTCATTTTCTGTGATCTGTTAGTGGCCGATGTTTTCCCATTAAAAAAAAAAAACCTGAATTGTTGGCATGTTTCTTACTTTCAGTTCTTTATATATTAGGAATATTAATTTTCAGTTTGTATTGTAAGATGAAAATACTGTACCCAAGCTTGTCATTTTTCTTTTTACTGTGTAGATAGTTTTTTTTTCATTATTAGGAATGAGTTTTGCCTCTCTCTGAATATAGAGTAATTTCTCCTTCTACTTACATGACTTAATTTTTTTACGTTTAAATACCTGATCCATTTGGAATATATTCTGGTGTGCAATGTGAGAAGTAGATCCAACTTGATATCTTTAGTATAAATATTCAGTTATCTCAAAACCAATAAAAAAAATCAATAATTTCACTCACTGGTTCAGAGGTTGCCCTTTTCAAATACTAGATTTCTCTGTGCAATTGATTCTACTTTTTGGACTTTTTTTTTCTGTTCCATTGGTGTGTTTGTCTATTCCTGTGTAACTCCATACTGTTTTAAATATAAGGGCTATATATTTTGATTGATGATGATATTACCCCCATCTCATTACTCTTTTCTAGGTTTTCTTGGTTATTCTTGTATATGTACAAAAATATTTCCTTTAATTTTCTATATTGTAAGTTATTTTTTATTTTAAGTCCTTATATTGTAGGAATGCTCTAGTTGGTCCTAAATTAGGGGTTTGTATAGGGCTACGGTGTTGTGGTACATCTGTCCTTGAATTATCTTCCATCCATGCACCACATAGCGATGTTTTGGTCAATGAGAGACTCCATATCTGGCAGTGGTCCCATAAGATTATAATGAAGCTAAAAAATTCCTAATACCTAGTGACACTGTAGCCATTGTAGCCATTGTAATGTGATTTGCAAGATGTCACTCACATGTTTGTAGTGATGCTGGTGTAAGTAAACAAACCCAGTGTACTGCCAGTTGTAATAAAAGTATATAGCATATGCAATTACAGTAGTGGGCAACACCATCTAAGTTTGTTTAAGTACGCTCTATGATATTAGCACAATAAAACTGCCTAACAATGCATTCCCGAAAATATATCCCTGTTGCTAAGTGGCACATGACTTTATAAGCAAGAACACTCTGATACTTCCATTTCCCTATTTTGGGGCCAAAGTCATAGATATACACAGGTTACTCTTGAGGTAGCCCATGTATCTGCCCATAAGGCTCTTTCAAGTCTGTAGGCATCTCTATTATGATCAGGGAAGGTTGAAGCATAGACATTTTTCTGCAAATTCTGCTTCACCTTGGAACAAAAGCAGGTCTATTTATCTGTCTAGTGCTCTGTCCACCTGGACCCATTATGCAGACATTCTTTACTCTCACTGCTGGTTTTTCCTCTCTGTACACTCAGAACACACTCTTGTTCAATCAGGTCCCAAGTCCTACTTTTCTTTTTGTCATTCTCTTACCATTTCTCCTCTTTTCTTCTCTACCATATGATTTTTTTCTAACATAGTTGGGAATAGACGTGGAACACCATTTTCTTTTTTCTGCTCTGGCAACCATTTAAATCAAAATCTTCTAAATTAACCAAAAGAATGTAAACTTTGGAACACAAAATCCAAAGACTGTGAGGCTCTTTTTGCTTTGTGTCCTGTCACATACATTCACTAAAATTATGATCACAAAGTCAAGTAATTTCCTTCAATGAGGGCAAAGACTAGGAAAAAATATGCATGTACTGACCATTTCTGTTAGAAAGAGCAAAATATGATCTAAATTCAGGAATAAAAGCAGTCAACAGAAATGGCCTTGAAGTAGGTTTAGCAGACAAAGATTTCTTGGGAGTTACAATAAAAATGTTCAAAGAACTGGAGGAAACCATGCTTAAAGAAGTAAAAGAAGATCACAATGAGTAACCAAATAGAAAATATCACTAAAGAAAAATTATAGAAAAAAATAGAAATTTTGAATTTTAAAAGTACAATAACTGAAATGAAAATTCACTGGATGGGTTCAAAATTACATTTGAATTGGCAGAAAAAAAATCAGAAAATTTGAAGAGAGATCAATAGCGATTACACAGGCTGAAGAACAGAGAAAAGAGAATGGAAAAATAAATAAATAAACAGCTTTAGAGAAATGTGGGACACCACTAAACATACCAACATACAGGTAGTACCAGGCAGAGAGGAGAAAGAAATAAGGGAGCATAAGAATGATCAAAAATATAATAGTAGAAAACTTCCCAAACTTGATAAATCTCAACGAATTCCAAACAAAACATATGCAAAGACAGCCACATTCACACAGCAAAATAAAAATGTCAAAGACAAAGACAAATTTTTGTAAGCAGCAAAAAAACAATGACTCATCACACATAAGGGAACCCTAACGAGATCAACACCTTGCTTCTCACAAGAAACTAGAGAAGTTAGAAGGCAGTGGGAGGACATATTCAAAGTTCTGAAAGGAACAACAACAAAAATACCTGTCATACAAGAATATTATATACACCAAAACTAAATTTCTATTAATAAAGTTAGAATGAACATCTTCCCAGATTTAGATGAACAGAAACTGAGAGAATTCATTGCTAGCAGGTCCACCTATAAAGAGTAAAATAAAGGAAGTTTTCAAGCAGAAAACAAGTGATTCCAGACAGTAACTCAAACCCATACGGAAAAAGAAAGAATACCCACAAAGGTAATCATTTAAATAGAAAAGATTATTTTCTTCTTTTAACTGATTTAAAAAGCAATTTTAAAAAAATATGTAATTGTGTAGTTAGGACAATATAACATAGAGATGTGTAATATATTTGGCAAAACCTCATAACGGATGTGAGTGAAAGCAAAGCTGTACTGGAATAAGACTATAACACCAAATTCTTACATGACTCTACAGGAACAAATGAGGAAACAAGAAATATTAAATAAAAATTGGGCATAACAAACATTATAAATATAGACTTGCTTTCTTTTATTTTGTCATCTTTTTAAAAAGACATTAAATTATAAATAGCAATAATTATAGCAATGTATTTTGGGACTATAAAATATAATAGAGAGAGAGAGAGAGAGATAAAGATTTAGTAACAATAGCATAAGAAGAGGATCATAGTGGATATACAGAAATAGTGTTTTTTAACCCCTTGGAATTAAGATATAAATTTGAAGTAGATTGTGACTAAGATATATGGTAACCTCTAGAGCAACCACTTAAGAAAATAACTAAAAATATATATACTGAAAATTTCATTAAAGGAATTAAAATGTTACAATAGAAAATATTCACAAAATGCAAGAGAAAATAGTAAAGAAGAAACTTATAAACAAAAAGTATCTATGGAATGAAAAAAATTACAAATGAAAATTCAGCTTTGTCAATAATAACATTGGATGTGAATGAATTAACTAATCCAATAAAGGAAAAGACTGTCAGAATGAGGGAAATAAACAGCATCTGACTATATGCTGTCCATAGAAGACATACTTTAGATTCAGAATAAATAGATTGGATGTTAAAAAAAAAAAAAAAGGAAAAGATATATAATGAAAACAGCTAGAGCAGGTATACAAACACACAAAAGAGACTTTAAAACAAAAAATAGTATTAGAGATAAAGAAGGACATTTTATAATAAAAGGGTCAATCCATCAAAAAGATGTAATAACTATAAACATACATGCACCTAACCACTGACCCTTCTCCTGCTTTCCTTTCCTCATCACCTCTCTTCTCTATAGTCACCTCCATGGAACACTTGCCACATGAATAAGGTAGAATGACCCACTACTTCCCCTGGAATCTTCCCTGCTCATTTGTCCTCAGTGGTTTAGCATCACTGGGAAGTTTGACCATTTGTTGCTGTTTTCCTATTAGGAAACAAGGGGTATCCTGGAATGATGCCTCCTAAGTTCATAGAGCAGAGAAGCATAGTAAGTATAAGTAATACATAAGCAAAGCATCTATGTAGATTCATGTGTGTATGTATAATACACATATACATATTAGGAAGAATTCTAAACATAAAGATCTAAAAAAGTATCTAGCATGGGGGAGGGCCAGAAATATGTATGCACATATTCATGGCAACATTATGCTTAATAGTCAAAAGGTAGAGACAACTTATATGTTTATCCATATGTGAATGGATATACAAAATATGATGTATCTATACAATGGAATAATATAGTTATAAAAAAAGAAAAAGCTACTGATACATGCTACATCATGGGTGGACCTCAAAAACAATTATGCTCAGTGAAAGAAGCCAAACACAAAAAACTAAATAATGTATAATTCCATTCATATGAAATGTCCAGAAAAGGCAAATTCATAGAAACAGAAAGTAGATAAGTGGCTATTTGAGACTAGGTTGGGAATGGTATTGACTGCAAACAAACATGAAGGACCTTTCGGGAAAAATGAAAATGTTCTAAACTGGTTTGAGCTGATGGTGGCACAAGTCCGTAAATTTACTCAGAATCATTCAATTTCATACTTAAAACAAGTGAATTTTATAGCATGGGAATTACATTTTAATGAAGCTAGTAAGAGAGAAACAGAGTGTAAAAAGCACAAGACTGTGAGGGAGTGAGAGAGAGAGAGCAAAACAGCAAGAGAGAGAGAGACTCAATAGATGTTGACACTGAGTATCCTGGTGCTGGCCCAGGAATCCTGCCAGCTGAGGGAATGCAGCTATGTTGGACTGCAATATTTTCTTAATTTGGGCTCTGAGTCACTTCCACTCCATCCAGACACATGAGATCCATAGCATTCCTGCCAACACACAGTCCTCTCACCTGTTGGATAGCAGTGGTGACAGATGCTGACTCATTCTCTCTCCTTCAAAAGGCTAATCAACACTGATGATGATTAGCAATTACACTACAGTTAGGCTCCTAACTTTGTTCTTCAAAGCTGTGTTAGCTCCGATTTCATCTGCAGCTTTGAGGTGAGGCTCTACTATAGGCATCACTCTTGACTTTCAGAGATTTGTCAATGCCACCTGAAGATCAATGACAGGATAAGGTCACTGAAAAAGATTCTGAACAAGGTCAGTCTACAGATAGGGAAGTCATGCTTATAATTTGAAACAAGATAAATGTTGCAAATCAAGTGAAATATGATATGATCTGTTAAATATATGAAATACTGTTTCTTAGCTTCCCCTCTGATTTTGATAACCACTTCTAGGGCCATCAGAATTCATAATTTCTAAAGAAAATATACTATGTCAACTACACAACTCTAAAATATAGCTATTTCATGAGTCTTTAGAAGAAAGTTCCTTCCAGAAAATAAAATAAAGATGAGGAGGAATATTCCTTGTGCAGATTCTCCCCATTTTTTCAGAAAAAAGGGAGATTTAAGGAGTGTGTTTAAGGAATGGGGAAGAAGGGGCTTTCCTTATGTACTCTAAGAAGTGGCTGAAGAGGTGCTAAGGAGCTGAGATATTTCGGATGATGATTTTTATCATTTATGAGGTCCAGGGGGACCAGGACTTTGTCAAGTTCAAAGCAGTACTCTCAGATTTAAGATTACTGAGTACATAGTCATACTTAACAATATTCTTATTAAATGAAGAATCAGAAATCGAATAACTTAGACATGCTCTTAAAAAAATGTGAAGGGCTCAGAGATAGTTCCTAAGCCAGAGGAGAACTTAGAACTAAGGACATTTGCAGATGAAGGTGCCAGAATCCTTATGGCCAAGATCAGAAAGAGAAAGATCCAGAATTTCTTTCTATGGACTGCTTGGAGTTGATAATGGTATTTATGAAATGGTGACTAGAAATGACATAAACACTTCAGATAAGTAGGTGCATGATGTTTCTGTTCTTTTAAATGTTTTCCAAGATATTTTGTAGAGTATGCAATTCTGTGCAGAGTGATAGGGTGTCTAAGATTTGTGCAAAGGAGCAAAGTGAAATTCGATGTTCTCTCCTAAAAGGACACATGTATTCCTCATGATCTAGAAATCTCTAGGGTGAAAGGTACAGCTTAGAATACAGCTTGCAAATGACTTTCAAGAACAAATCTCACTGGTTCAATATGAAAACCCCAAAATGGTGAATTGAGAAAGGATTGCTATTCTCTTTTTATAGTTAAGGAAAGCAAAACCTAAAAAGAATAGGAGATTGTCCCAGGAAACAACAAAGTGAGGAATTCAATCCAGATCCCTTAATCTCAAGTGCAGTGGAAGTTCTTTCTTATTATACACCCTAGTGGGAGATAGACAGCACCTGGCTGCAAAGCTTGGGCTACTTCATCTAAGTGGACTTGCTTGTCTGTGTTTTGTTTTCTTTTGTCTGAAGTGCTTTTAGATCAATTAAAGAAGCAGACTCACAAACTGCCTTCAGCAGTGTGGGTGATGGTCATCTAAGTCAGAGAACAATAAAGACACTGAATTTCAGAGCAAGAAGACATTTAAACTTTCTCTGGGACCAGGTGCTTCATTTTATAGGTGAAGAAATCATGGCCTCAGACAGACAAAAATAATACTAGTACTAACTTCAGAGGTCAACTCAAATGGCAACTCAAATCCAGTGTTCCTGGAGTGACGTCAAAAACATGATAGAGTGAGGGATCACCCTGGATCTCTCCCCTTGAAATGAAAACAAGCTGAACATCTACAACTCAACAAATAACACCTAACCTACATACAAGCATGTCTGAGATCTGTGCATCAGAGCACCCAAAGGTGGGAAAACCACATGAGACTGGGAAGCAGATAAGGAGTGTAAAATGAAGGAGCTACGTTAAGCAGCCGGGACTCCCTGCAGGAAGAGGGAGAAGGAGACATTTTGTGGCGGGGTCTTGGTCCCTTGGAGCCCAGAGCAGTGCTGTCCCAGGATATTACACACAGTAGAGCCCAGGGATCAGGACAGAGAGCAGAGCAGAGACTGAGTGCAGAAGGGTGACAGCTGTGGCTTAGCAACTACCATTGCCAAGTGGGAGGCTGAGTCATGGGAGCCTAGCTGTGCCCTTCCCCCACCTACAAAGAGCACATCCTTCTTCCCCCAATATCTTCTCAGAGCTACCACCACTGAGCCTCAGGGGAATTTGCACAACCAGTACTGAAATATATGCTATAGCCAGTATCAGAGACAGACACCGTGATATCGAACCAAGACAGCTGAAATCTAGGGAACAGCAGTAAGGAAAGGAAAACAGCCACACACTGCGGGCCTCTCCCAATCAACTCCACCCCAGCCAGTCAGTCTGAGTCTAAAGGAAGTAGCAGAACATTACATCTGACTACTGGCAGTAACGAGACTTCAGGACCTCTTCAGAGACTCACACCCCCATCACCCAATCACACCCTTTTATTGGGGTGGAACTCTGAGACTGAGGGACCTGATCGCAGAAGAGGCACACAGCCCATCAGAGACAGAAGGGCATTTTCAGCCTCAAAGCAGAGATGGAAGAGGCTTGGATGCCACCTACTGGAAATAAAAAAAAAAAAAAAAAAAAAAAAAAAAAACAAAAACAAAAAAAAACCTTATCAACTTTCTAAAGAGAAATCACTATATAACAAATTTTCTTTAAAAAATAAGAAAAAAGCAGAGTATTCCCATTAATGCCCAGGCAGATAAATAGTCCATCGAACACCATAAACAAACACTGTGACAAGGCAGCTCAGAAAGAAAATGAAAAACTCCAGAAAATAAGCTCAAAGATATAGAAATATGTGATTTAAGTGACAGAGATTTCAGGATTGCACTTCTGAAGAAACTCAACAATATGCAAGAAAATTTTGACCAACAATTCCAAGAAATTAGAAACAAAATAAGCGAACAAAACACTTTACAAAAGAATTCAAAACCATAAAAAGACCAAATTGAACTTTTGGAGATGAAAAACACATTAAAAGAGATGAAGAATGAAATACCAAGCTGGAAAAGCAAACTGACAAGATAGAGGAAAGAACTAGTGATATTGAAGACAAAGTCTGGAAATGACACAGAGGGAAGAGAGAGATTTGAGAATGAAAAAATGAAAGAACTACAAAAACTATCTGACACCATCAGAAAAAAGAAACAAAAGAATAATGGGTATACCAGAGGAGAAGAGAGGGAGAAGGGAACAAAGCATATTCAAACAAAATGTCCACGAGAATGTCCCAAACCTATAAAAAGAACTGGATCTTTGATTCCAAGAAGGAAAGAGAACACCCAATTATCTCAGCGCAAAAAGGCCTTCTCCAAGACATGTTTTTTTTTTTTTTTATTGCCAAAAATTAATAACAAAGAAACCATTCTCAAGACAGCCAGGGAAAAGAAGATGGTAACTTTAAAAGAAAACTCATTAGACTATCATTGGCATTCTCAGCACAAACCTTATAAGCAAGAAAGGAGTGGAACCAAATGTTCAAACTATTGAAAGAAAGAAGTTACCAGCCAAGAATAATATATCCAGCAAAGCTCTTCTTTAGATATGAAGGAGAAATAAAGACCTTTCCAGACATATAAGAGCTGGGGGAATTCTCTGCCACAAGGAAAGCCTGCATTACAGGAAATACTGAAGGGGTCATTCTACTTGAAACAAAAGGACAAAAAAATACATGACTATGAGTAAGGTGACAAATAGGCAAACAGAAGCAGGAAAGTACAACCCTTGTTAAGAACAGGGTATTATAAGCTTAAATATTACATAATGGTTAAAGGTAAAAAAAAAAAAAAAAAAACCCTCTAAAAATAGAAAAGGTAACAGCTACTTCAACTTAAAAATGAATGTTTAGCTTATACAGTGATAATTTGAGACAACAAAAACAGAAAAGGGGAGGGAGTAATGATCCAAGGTGCATACAGAATGGACACAAGGTTGTACACACACACACACACACACACACACACACACACACAACCATCTGAATGGGAAAATATATTTGCAAACAATGCCTCCAATAAGGGCCTAATACAACTCAATACAAAGAACTCATACAACTGCATAACAACAGTCAATTAAACAAACAATCCAATTAAAAACTGGGCAGGGGAACTGAACAGACACTTCTCCCAAGAAGACATACAAATTTCCAACAAACATATGAAAAGATGCTCAACATCACTAGCTATCAGGGAAATACAAATCAAAACCACAATGAGATATCATCTCACACCTGTTTGAATAGCTGTTATCAATAGGACAAGTAATAGCAAATGTTAGAGAGGATACGGAGAAAAAAGAACCCTTATACACTGCTGGTGGGACTGCAAATTGTTACAGCCATTATGGAAGTGAGTATGGAAGTTCTTCAAAACACTAAGAATTGACCTACTATATGATCCAGCAATCCCTCTATTGGATTTTTACCCAAAAATCCTTAAAACATTTATCCACAAACATATATGCACCCTGATGTTCATAGCAGCATTATTCATGGTGGCCAGAACATGGAAGCAACCAAATTGTCCATCAACAGACTTATTAGGCATAAGAAAAAATAAAATACAGCCATTTGTGACATCATGAATGGGTCTCGAGGTAATCATGCTAAGTGAAATAAGTCAGACAGAAAAAGTAAAAAACTGTATGATTTCACTCATATGTGGGATATAAAACTGAAAGCAACAAACAAACATGACAAACAAACAGAGACTAATGGATAGGAACTGTGGATTAGTGGTTATCAGAGGGAAGTTGGGGAGGGAGGGAGGCAGAGGCGGGTAAAAGAGGTCAAAAACTCAGTTACAGAAGGAAATCTAACTTCAGGTGAACACATAATGCAGTACATATGTTGAACTGTACACTTGAAACTTATTTGATTTTATTAATCAATGTCACCACCATAATTTTTAATAAAAAAGCATTTTATTTAGTCTCTATCTTATTATCCTCTATTATTTTTTCTATTGCTGTCAGTCTGACTTGTCATGAGCACATCATAAAGTCTTCTCAGACAGAGCTTAAGTGGAACACCTGATTGACTTATCCCTAGAATGACTAGTATAAATGCAAATTCTTAGCGAGAACTTCATAAGCAGCAGCAAGCATGCCTAGGGTTAAGAGGAATCCCAACAAAATATGCATTCATTAAAAATTCAAATACAGCAAAACAAAATTAATCTTTAAAATTATTTGCAGAAGTGCTGCCAAAAGTAAAATTGAAAATAAAGTCACCTTAAACTAAATGAGAGCTTGCACAACCATTTTTCTAAACTTAAAATTTTAATTAACGTGAACCCAAAAGAACTTCAACTGAGCAAATTTAGCTAAAACTTATCTCAGAAACTGCACAGTGCCACTGAGCTAAAATTTCTTTAACTCTCTCTAGCTCCCATGGACGGTAATAAATGGGCAGGGTTTTTTTGTTAGTTTTCATTTTCTGTGACTCTTCTTCTTCTGCTGAAATAGACTTTTGATTTCAAAAGTCATTCTGCATAGTCAGGTTAAAGAAAGAGACTCACAAAGTGCTTCAAGCTCTCTTGGGTGGTGGCCATCTACATTCCAGATCTACAGCACAATTCTTCAACTCCCTGCTAACTGGGAACTTTAAGAATGGGAGGGTCAGCCAGCGGAGAAAAGAAGAATTCACATCACATCCCATTACAAACCCAAGTAGATCAATATTCCTCAACAATAAAATGAGGGAGTGACCCTGGATACTCTAAGTCACCCTCAACTTTAAGAGCTATGATTGAAAATAAACTTTGACTCAACTGAGTGATATCATTGGATTGAGCTTATTAAGAAATATTAAGCAGAGTCAGCAGCTGACTACAGGATTTGTTTTTAAAACATATAAACTTCTACACTGTCAAGTAATCTTACTTTAATTTGTTTCTGGGCCGAGTGGCTAGCAAGTGCCAAAGTGAAGTCTCATTTCACTCATAGCAGTGGATGTAATTGTTGACTGAATTCATTTATTTGCTGTCTCATGCTCAGGCCACAGTGAAAGTTCCCTTTGATATCTTGAACATATCTCACTAAATGCAAAATCTTGACAGAGAAAAGAGGAAAGACAATAACCTAAAATAAAAGGAAAGAGGAATACTCTCCCTACAAAAAGGCAGTATTTTTACATCACTATATAAAGAATGACTTGCATATTGATCTTACTCTGTTGCTGCATTGATTAGGATCAAAGCCAGCCTTGCTGCAATGAAACCAAGTTCTGTAAGCACCCGTATTAGCCACTAGCTCTGTAAAAAAAAAAAAAAAAAAAAAAAAAAAAGTACAAGGGCTGGGGGAAAATACACATACCCATTTTTAACAGGACCAGTCTTAACAAAACTCTTGATCCTATCAAGTTTCTAATAGAAGTTATACGTAATTAAAATAGTTAACACAAGAATAACACTTGCTCTGTTCTGACGCTATTCTTAATTTTTCTTTATGTATATTTAGTCTCACAACAAGCTTGTGACATAGTGTAATTTTTATCCTCATTCTACTCATGAAAATAACTTAGAAAATTCTAGGGACAGTACTAGGTTGTATAGTATCCCCCACAAAAATAATATACACCTAGAACCGGTGAATGTAACTTTATTTGTAAACAGGGTCTTTAAAGATGTAACCAAGTTAAGATGAGGTCATACTTCACTACAGTGGGCCTTAATCCAATCTGACTGGTGTCCTTATTAGAAGATGAAAATCTGGAAATATAAAGGCACACAGAAAATGCCATATAAAGAGAGACAAAAATTTGAGTGATACGTCAGCCAGCCAAGCAACGCCAAGGGTTGATGGCAACCACCAGAAGCAAAGAGGCCTGAGACAGAGCCTTCCCTAGCAACTGCAGGGAGTACAGTCCTGCATAACCTTGTTTTAGACTTCTGGTCTCCCAAACTAGGAGATGATACATTTCTGTTGTTTTAAGCCACCCAGTTTTGTGGTGATTTGTTATGGCGGCCCTAGGAAAATAATAGAGATACTTTCCTCCAAATCCGGATGTTCAGCTATGATTAGAAAAAAAGACAGTCTGAATCTAGAGTCCACATGCTTAACCAATTCCCTTCACAACATCCTGTGGTTCATGGTATTGGCACTGAATGGCAAAGAGGACAAATGGGCAGAGAGAACTGTAGTTCTGTAAGTTTCTCTCACGCTCTATCCTCTTTGGGTTAAGATCAACTGAAGTCAGCCCAGGTTCTTTTTTAACAACTACCATTACTACCTCAACCTCCCTTAGTCTCACTTCAATTTCTTCTTCTATAAAATGGTACATTAGCACTTAATTCACTGAATATTTTTGAAGATTAAATGAGTTAATACTTCTATAGGGCTTATGGGATAGGCTGGCAGGTAGTAAATGCTCAATAACTGTTACCTGCTGTCATTATTATTGCTACCATTATCATGAAGATTAAAAGAATAAATTCCACTCACCTCAAGAAATAGTTGAGGTTTTTTAGACCTGGATTTGCATCTTGCTTCTGCTATCTTTTTTTTTTTCTGTGTAGTCTTGGGCTATTTATTCAAACTTTTTGAGCCTTTTTTTAATTGGACATTGGGATATTAATGTATGCCCACATCATGGAGTCACTATAAAGATTAGAAATAATGTATGTAAACATATATGTGTATATATGTCTACATATATGTACATGTATATACATACACATATATTCAATATATTGTTAAGAATATAGTAAGCAGAGGCTCACAATACATAAAATCGTTTATTGTTATCATAAATTATTCTAGTGTGTGGTAATCTTTTCAGTCAAGAAATACCATCATTACTCTAACCTGAATCATTCTAATTGCAATTCAGGCATTTTCTCTATTGCTACCTTTAGTAATGTTGAAGGAAAGAATTTAGATTGCTGGATTTTGAAGAATAAACTTCCCTAATACCTACCTTAAGTCAACATTATAAGTAAAGGTGAATATTTCTAAAAAACATGTATTTTTTTCTGTAGATACTTGAATCTACATTTAAACAAGAAAAAACTGAACCTATAAAAACTGTCTTTGTGAAAGTGAATACTAAAATGTCTTCTGGGAAGATAATGAGATGAATGAGCTAATGAGAAATCTCTTGTGCCTTGTGAAATATGGGTTTAATATTATTTTTCATTTTTTCCTAGCATTTCTCCCAACCACCCCCTTACCTGCCTATGTTAGTATGCCATTATAAATTAGTTCTTTTATTTATTTTTAATTTTACATATATATTTCGATAAATTGCTATGTAAGTGGTGAGATGAATGGTTAATGGAGGAGTTGTTGCTGATAACCAGGAGGAGTAAAACCTTTCATCTTTGTCAGGGATACAAGGTAATTTTGCTGTAGGAGTGACAATATAATGAACACCAAAATGAGATTTCCATTATATCTTTTCCTCTCCATCCAACTCTACCTCCCCCAATTTTGTGTTGCTATGCAAATGCATAACTTAATCCTACAAGGAAATAGTTTTCTTTAACCCCACTTTGTTTTGTAAAGGATGACACACACACACAAAATTCTATTTTAGGAAAAGAGGGTAGTCTCATTTCGATGATCTTCAATCACTGGAAACAATTAAAGACCTTCAGCAGTGTCTACGGGTATGCTGGCAGGTTTAAATTTCAGTCAGCCAAGTGCAGAATAATAGAAGTAAAATATTTTTTAAAAAAGGAAAAAGAAAATGAAAATGCTTTAGTTATTTGTAGATTTCACCAAATATTACTAGGTCCCTTCTCTTCTGAGTGCATGATAGGACTGCACGTCCCAAGCAGCTGGGAGAGTCCACATGGCTACTTTTGGCTAGTAAGTGTGAGTGGCAGTCATGTGTGACATTTCCAGTCTAAAGCATTAAATTTGAATGTGAGACCCTCCAGAACTTCCCTTTTTCCTCTACCATGGCCAATATCATGATGTATATAGCAAAGAGAATAGTTGGGTGAAGAGGTTTATAGGAGTATAAACCCAACAAGATTCTGGGTTCCAGAACGTGGACAAAACAAGAGCAGAGACCCAGGACACCTTCTATGAACATGTACTACATGAGAAAACTAAGTCTCCATTATTCTGAGTTATTGAGATTTGGGAGTAATTTGATATGGGACATAAAAATCTAGTCCTTATTCTACAGGGAATAATAAAAAATAGCCCCAATCATTGAAAGCAGGGGTCCCCAACACCCAAGCCATGGACCGGTACAGTCCGTGCCCTGTTAGCAACTGGGCTGCACAGTAGGAGGTGAGTGGCAGGTGAATGAGTGAAGCTTTAGCTGTATTTGCAGCTACTCCCAGCACTAGCATCGCCGCCTCAGCTCCACCTCAGATCATCAGGCATTAGATTGTCATAGGAGCACTAGCCCTTGGTGCCAAAAAAGTTAGGGACCACTGATTTAAAGAAACAGAAAAGATGCTCTTAGAAGTAGCAAAAGGTAGCCTGGGGGTTGGGGAACCTTCAAAACCACCCCACCTCACACTTCCACAGACTCAACAGCACAACCTATCACATACTACCACTTTTCTGATGTGGAAATTACTTAATTAAATCTCTGGTAGAGGGAATTTTCTTCCCACTAGTCTAAGAGGTCCTCCCTCCAGCCAAATATTCTCGTAGCTCACAAACGTGGCTTTGATTTTACCATTTCTATACCGCTCCACTTTGGAACCCTTTTCCTTCTCTTCCTCTTGTCAAAATGTTTCCCAACCCTTAATTCGCAAATTATCTATATCTTTTTGTGAGAAACTTTTTCTGAACCATTGTAAGTCCACATTGAGTACACTTTGCCCTTTCTGAACTCTTAATAGATTGTAACCTATTACCCTTTTGTTGATATTTCATTTGCACAGGACTCTAGATCCAGGGGTCAGGGGACAAGCCCTTACTCAGCATCCTTCATGGCTTCTGCAGTGGCTCAATAATGGTGAAGAGGAAGAAGCCAGGGACCAATTATCAAGAAACATGGTGCCTGTTTTGGCCAACTAGTCTCAGTTTCTTCGTCTGTAAGGGGAGAGTAAAACTGGATTTTTCTCTCTGTCATATTGAGCTCAAATATTTTATGGCTGATTTCAGACTAATGAATGAGCTGTATAGATCAGTCTCACAGCAGACCAAAGTCTTCTTAAAATAGTTTTTATGAGAAATGGATAAAGGAACAGGCATTGTCTAGCTTAGCCATTAAACCACTGAGAGAAAGCACCGCTTTGTGTTGGATTTGGGTGAATCAAACAACTCACCCCTGTTATTGAAAACTGCCTCAAGAGACTCTCAAGTGCAGTATGACAGGGAAACAATAAACAAGATATGACAGTCGCCTCTCTTCTCTAGGACTCTGAAAGACGAAATAATCTTACACCATAGTATCAAACAATCAGAAACTATTTACTGAAGTCTACGTGGTGATCATCAAAATCTTTAAGCAGTGTACCAAGAAAACACGGTATTTCTACCTTAAAGGACCTTACAGTCCTGTTTGGCAAGCAAAAGTGAGGCATGAGACAATAAGGCAGCATGAAATTAAGTTCTATATAGTGAAAACTCCTTACATTTGAGAACAGAGCTCACCTCTATAGAGCAAATGGTCTTAGGCATTAACTAATTCTTCTCAACCTCATTTGCAAAAATGTAGATACTAGTGGTATCTACCTCACAGGGTATTGGGAGGATCAAATGATAAAATATAGATAAACTACAGTCTTGACACATTGTAAGAGACCAATAAATACTGTTCATTATCATCACCATCATCATCACCTTTATTATAATTTTATATGACAATGAGGAGTAGGATGGGGATTGTCACTGTGTTGAAGACTGAGAAGAAAATAAGGGGTGAGGGAAGACCTGTAAAGTGAAAGGGAAAACATAAGGAATTTGATTAGACATGATCAACTGAAAATCTTACACAGAAATAGCCTTTGACAATGGCCTCTCAAAATATAGGTGGCCCATGTTTTATATGCTCTCCTGTGGCTACTGGACAATCTCAGTATTTGCCTCACCTTGGACTACACTGCAGATGGACACATAACATGAAGAAGCTGGAACATGCTGAAAGCCTACTGAATTTTGAAATTCAGCTATAAATTTTTGATAAAGTGAAAATTTTGCATTTTCAACTGGAGAATTAAAAAGATTTGTGTCAAATGCTGGTAGATTCGGAAAATAGCGTATTATGGAATATGACTGATACCATTAGCAATATCTAAGAGTTACTGGGCAAATCCCTCCTGTCTTTTCATAATGGCCTTCTTCCCTGAAAAGTTTTCTGTTATCATTATGGCTACTGGTTAAATTAAGCTCTGAAGAAATAGAATAATTTACTTTAGGTTCTGCAAATTTCCAGTAATAAACATTACTAATGCTTCATTTTGGGGCCACTGGTAACTTATTAAACTCTTTTTCTCATTATATAGTCAATTTACTTAATTTGAGGCCATATTTTTTCCTTACTTTTATTATCTTTTGGCTTTTCTCCAACTTGTCTTAATCAAAATGCTTATTATTTGTGCATTGCTATTAAGGATAATCTACTTACTTAATAAATAGCAAATCGCATGTTAAAAAGAGGAAAAATTTAGTTGCTACCATACAATTTCTTCCAAGTGAAAGCAGGAGTATTTGTAATTCAACAGCATGGAGTCATTCCAGGACAAGGGCTAATGGCAGTTGAAAGGAACATTCTTTGCCAACAGCATTGTGCAAATTAAAGTTCTTTCCTTTAAAAGTTAAATGATATTAACTACATTTCTCCACTGACACTAAAAAGAGAAGAAACTTCGTAAACACTTCATTTCCCTTTATCAAATATTCATTGGCCTCCCACTGTGTGCTGGGCACTTGTCTGGGCTCTAAGAATGTAACATTGAGTGAGACAAAGACCTTGTTCTCATTGACCTTAAATTCTAAGTGAGGGGGTCAAACAGCCAGCACATAAGTATGTATTAGGTGGTGATAAATTTACAAAGGTACATAAAGAAGGTAGGAGGGAAGTGAGACAGTGTCATGGGACGGGGAAGAAGTCTTGCTTTATATAGTATGGCCAGGGAAGAACTGTCAGATGAAAGGAACATTTGACCAAAGATTTGATTGATGTGAAAGAGTAATCCAGTGGATACAAAGAGAATAGACTAAAACACACTGTCTACCACTCACATATGCTTGCATATGCTCATAAATTAATAGCTTGGGTAAAAAGACTTAGAAGGGCTTTTCACTCGTCGAAATTCTCTAAACTTGTACTGCTAACCAGAACATGGGTCTATGTATTTGAAATGTTAATAAATGGTAGTCTCCTTAATTTTTACTCAAAGGAAAGACTGTAAATCTGAAAGGTTGCCATTCTGTTATATACATCATGCGTACTGCAGAAATTAGCAGGCTCAAACTGACCAGAAGGCTGAACAAAAGTGGGATTTATACTCCTCCCTCACTGATCTTTCACACATGAATCAAATGATATATTCCCAAAGAAGAATTAGAAACTGACATGCTCTGTGCCAGCATGTAGATAAGGTTGGGACCTGTGTGTATCGATGGTTACACTGGGATCTCTTGTGTCTCTCTGCCATATGGAGATTAATCTGACTCGAGCCCTGCTGATAGTTGGAATTAATAATTATCCTTGCACAATACAGCTAGTCACCACAGAAACGTGCTCCCGAATGGAGCCAGAGTCATCAAGTACAACCCAGCCATCACCTGCTCCCATTTCCCCCTTTGTTAACCTTAAAATTAAAAAGAGTCACAAACCACTTATGGAGAGGACAGATTTCCACGGCCCTTAAGAATACCAGAAGCAGCTTTTACAAGGTCTCAGTATCGAGGGCCCTATTCTTTCATTCAGTCCTATTGACTGCTATTTAGAAGCAAAAAGCTCAAAATACTCATATATCTGGATTTTCAGCTCTCAGAGAATTTTAATTTGCTAACAAGTAGAGGCAGGAAAAGGAGACCCATAAAAAAAGTAAATAATGGAAATCAACTACTTGGTAGAAACAGAATCTGGGGGGAAAAAATTAAAGATGCAGCAGAATGCAGCAATGAATTATAGCATAGAACAGAAGTAGATGCTGACTCCGAAATAGGTCTGCCATTTCCTATCTATGTAACTCTAAGTTCCATAAGTTCTCAGTGCCTCTGTTTACTCAGCTGTAAAAATGGCATAAATAGCAATCCCTTATTAGAGGCCTAGAACTTATACTACATGACAATGCAGACAGTGAATATGTATATCTAGGTTGGTGAGTTTTACTCTACCCTCTAAGGTCAATCTTTTGTCCTGATCAAGAATACAATTCCCAGAACTTAATATGAAAAGAACCAGCAACTATAAGCATTTTTTAACTATTCTGATCCACACTGGATGTTTTGTTATTTAGCAGACAAAATGTTAGAAATGAGTTTTCACTAGTGAAATTAAGTAATGTGTATTAGTAATGTGTTTTCACTAATTAAAATTGTTAATATTTAAAATATGGATTGGCTAGTATATTGTAAAGGCAATTTCTCACCACTCAAGAGGGTATAAGATCTTATAATTCACACACTCTTAGAAGTAGTATCTTGGGCATAATTCCTAAATAATTGTTCCTAAATAACTATTGGTTATGAGAGTTTAACCTACTAAATTTGATGAGATGGTTAGCCAATTCCTACTCTAGAGTATTGTCATATTTGCCTTGGGGAGCCTTTTAAGCAAGTACCAGTCACATCTCCCTAAAGTACACTTATCTTATTGAAGGAGTTATAACTATTATTTTGTGCCTATACACTAATAAATGTCTGTAGTATTTCTATCATCTGTTTAAAATAACACAGGAATTTCTTATATATTTTTGGAATGCTTCCATCACAAATATTTATCATTTCAAATTTTAGCACCTGCAAATATAAGCTTCAGTTATGTGAAAATGTCACCTACATGAAACACTCCATTTCCAATGAAGTTCCCATTTCCAGGTGCTTTCTGACTAAGTTATTATTGCAAAAATGTTCAACCTAAGTGATTTACACTATTAGAAGACAATTTTCCATGGGTCTCTCACATTTTTGTACATGTTGTATCCATAAGCACTACTAGCTACCTATCTTCTGGACAGTCTTTTCAAGGATATTTGTATAACAAACAATCTTGGCAAAATGATTTACTGTCAAGTAAATAAAAATAATGTCTCTGTTTCTGGTACAAAGTTTAGACAGGATTATTGTCCATTATAGAATATTTGTCATATACAAAAGATTCCCAGTAAGATTAGCATCTGACCTCTTATTGAAAACAATGGACACCAGAGGAAATAGGATGGCGGTTTAAGTGCCGAAAGAGAAAAAAGTATCATCCAGGAACCTTATATCCAGCAAAACTATCTTCGAAAAGTAAGGTGAAATAAGAGTTACACTGGAGAAATAGTTCCACATGGCAGCCTAGGAAGATGCTGAACTCACTTCCTTCCATAGATACAACAAATCTACAAATACATATGAAATAATTCCTTCTGAAAAGGACCTAAAAGTTGGATGATCAAAGCCTACACAACAAAGGATAAAAGGAAAGTACTGAGATGGAAAGGAGAGGCACAAACAAGTTCTCAGGAGGAAAGAAAAATACAACCAGCTGCAGCAATTCATAATTGGGAGGGAATCTTAAAGGTACAGAACCTGTCTCTGAGGAAAGAGGAATCTGGGCACCACATCGGTCAACCTGACCTTCCTTTGATTTTACGGAGGAGAGACAAGCTCCCAAAACATCTGGTTTTGTAAACCAAAGGGAGGTGGGGGGACAGGGAAGGGGAGGAGGAGGGAAAAGGGAGAAGGAAGAAGAGGAGAAAAAGAAAATTACAGGCCTACATCCATGATAAACACAGATACAAAAATCATCAACAAAATAACAGCTAACCAAATCCAACAATACATTAAAGGGATCATACATTATGAACAAGTGGGATTTATTCTAGAGATGCAAGGATGGTTCAACATCTGTAAATCAGTTCTAAGCACCTGACTTGAGGGTTTTCCCAATTACATTTTGAAAGATTCCCACTTATTTTTTCCACATGGAAATGCTTATGTATATTTGACATTAAGGACTAATTTAAAAGAAATTCTAAAAAAATAAGCCAATCTCTAAATATTAAGTCTTATACTCTTTTCTCTGTCTATTGCAAATAATGTCAGTCCTATGAATAATATGTAGGCAATAATGTGAGCAATTTGAGGCCTTAAATGGATGAATATACCTGAGGCCAAACGATGGAACTTATGTTATCAAGTCAATACTGTATGTCTTCAATGTAGAATTTCTAACAGATGTTCTCACTGTGGGCTGAGGTTAGGGAGGCAGACACAGAATTGAGGCTGAATCAAAGGAGAAAGTTAAAGTGGGTTTTACCAATAAGAAGTTGCTATATTCACAAAGCTTCAAGGCACAGTGGCAAACCCATTCTTGCCCTCCCCTGACTTCCTACTATCTTGGACCTCAAACACTGGAACCCTTGATTCATTAAGTAGAGGTCAATAATCACTCTTACTACTAACCTAAGGGATACTCAATAAATCTCTTAAAAAATTCTAATGGATGATCTAATTTATAGCTTGATCATATTCAGTTCAGAATCTTATCAGAGCTTAATACTCTACTGTTTTATTTTCACCAAATTAGATTGTTAAAAAAAAGACTGGACTATATTTTTCTTGTAAATCCTATTGAAGTCCATAAAATATTACTAGCTAAGTGCATATTAGATACTCAATAAATGCTTATTCCTTTGAGTCAAGTTGAACATACGGCCTTTTCATATCTAAAAGAGCCAGTTTTCCCTGAAGGTTAACTTTCATTTTCCTTAGCAAATGGAGCAGGAAAAAAAGAAAATTACATATATGCAAAGCTAGCGTGCTCATAGCACGATAGATAACAAAACGACAGAATGTTAGTTCCCTACATATCGTCTGCTGCACTCATTCTACAGAAGGATAAACTGAGAACTAGAGGAGTGAAGCTATCTGGTCAAGGTGCACAGCTAATCATGATCTCAGACCCTCTTCTGCTCTTATCATTCCAAATGCTCTATAATTATTTTTAAAAAGACCTTCTTCTTGCTCTACAGTAATTTCCTACCAATTTGCCCAACTCCCCTACTAATGGTAACTAACAGTCTCTTCAAAGGGTACATGTTCAGCAGGCTTTCAGAAGGATTTGAATGCCTCTATTCATTTGTCTCAGTTTTCCTGTTCTTTATTATACTAAGTAATGCTCAGCATTCTCCCTTCACAACTCTGCTTCCTCCTTTATATTGGAAGCAGTGTGGTCCATACCGCTTCTTCGTCCATAAAAAAAAGCCTAATGACATTCCCATTTCTAATGTTCATTGTGCCAGATTCTCAGGAGTAGTAAAAGGATGAGTTGACCTGGAGAGTTGCTGATTTAAAAATTCTCTCTCTCGGATAAAGGACCTATCTAGGATTAGATAACAGCCAGAGAAACCTCAATCCCACTTGAACCAAACAAATACTAAGATGCAAGGGCAGAAGTCTTCCATAAATAAGAAAATGCATTTGAAGATGAATATGGAGAGGCTGGAAATGACAATGCTATTATATAGGAACTTGGTAACCTTTTTTTACACAGAATGTTAGGGACTTCCAAAAATGTTCATTTCCCATTACATATTCTATGCAGGTTTTGAAAAGATAAATAGTCTAATCACAGCAGAGCTTGGGTGATTCTGAGATGATATTTTTTAATGGCAATTGGTCCTTTTCTCACTTCTCCGATGTGTCATGTAATTCTTATACTGTGTGACATTGCTCTGTCCAGGCTTGACAGTACAGTCTGGTGAGGCATTACTTACATTTTTCCCTCAGGCTTCGATCAGCGGATCACAGTGTTGCCTCATCGATGGATCAACATGTCTTTACAGATCATTAAAAACTGTGGAAGTTCGGGTACCCATCTTGATCACACATTGTCTGGGGATCCCAGAGAACTATTCTGTCATTAAAGGGACCCCATTCAAGTAAAGGAAAATGGAGTGTAGAGTTTGGGGGCAAATGTTTTATGGCAGAATTTCAGACACCAAATGGAATGGAAGCTACAAAACCAAATTTGCACATATTCTTGTTGAAGAGAAAAAAGAAAAGAGAGAAAAGAGATTTCTTTTTTAGTGATATATAATTTAGCCTGGTCTCACAATGCTGGTATTTGTCTCAGTGTTATTAGTTTCTGCCCTCAAACTCAAGCAAAAGCAAAAGCAAAAGTAGAGTTTTATTTAATATGTGCTAAAATATGAATTTTACAACCAGCTCTCAAAGCAGAATATGTTATAAATACAAGGGAATAATTGTTCTAAATGACAATAATCATTTAAGCATGAGGTCATCAGTATGAGGTACTGTGAATCCATGTTGAACTTCCAACATGGCAAAGTTGCAATAATCTCACGTAGGTCCACTGACCTAATTCACTAAATCTAAATTTGTCTCAGTCATTACTGGTATGTGATTCTGAAAAAGTAGGGCCATAAGAACTTTCACAAACTAAAATGATTTATTTCTCATCCTTGGGATCAAAATAAACACAAGTTATCTCAGTTCAACAGTCTATCTAAATATGTCCAGGGGAAAGCTTTGATAGAACTCCATTTGCAACAGCAGCTGAAAGATCTTTGGTCCTCTGAGAAATTATTTCTGCTCACTCCCACAGACCTAGATCAGCTCTGTTCCCCAGATGGTCCACACCATTGTGTTGACCTACCCCTACCTCAACAGTCACCTTGCAAATCATATCCAGACTGCATTGGACTTACCTCTTTTGGTTTTTACCTTATTCTACCCCTAAAAAGGGCTTCTCTGGGAATAAACCTTCCCTACTCATGAACTTTGAATCATCATTGTTAACAATGTTCCCTTCCCAGCTTGCTCTTTCCTATATCTAGCTCCAGGTATCCCCAAACACTGGCTGCTCTATTCCTTCTAGGTCCTTGTGAGAACTACATTGCTTAACCTTTCCAGGTGCACTGCATCTGGTGCTTGGACATTTAAGAAGGAATGTAATACTTAATAAATACTTGTTGAAGGAATGAGAAAAAGAGAGAGTAAGTGAGTGAGTGAGTGAGTGAGTGAGTATCAAGAGCACTAGGCTTGAGATCAGGAAACCGAGATTCGAGTGCTGGCTCAAGCGCACTCTGGCTGTATGATCTTGGACTGTGCTTAACTCCTTGATCTTCATGTCTCAGTTCCGGTTGCTATATCAAAATACCACCAACTGGGTGGCTTCAACAACTCTGGAGGCTGGGGTGTCCAGGATCAAGGTGCCTGCAGATTTAGTTTTTCATGAGCACCCTCATCCTGGCTGGGAGATGGCTACCTTCTCACTGTAGGCACATATGGTAAAAAAAAAAAAAAAAAAGAGGCTCTGCTATATCTCTACCTCTTCTTATAAGGGCACTAGTCCCATCATGAGGAATCCACTCTCACAAACTCATCTAAACTTAATTACCTCCCAAAAGCCTCACCTCCAAATATCATCGCATTTGAGTTACTACTTCAAAAGATGAATTCTGAGGAGACACGGGCTTTCAATCCATAACACAGTTTTTTAACCTGTAAAATGAAATAAATACCTCTCCTACCTATCTCACAGTTTTTACGAACCTGACAATGGGTTTTTCAAACTGCAAAGTGCTACTAAAATACTTCACTGTTATTATTAGAGAGACTTACACATGAACTTTTATTCAATTAATATTCATAGTGTGCTTCTTGGAGCAAAAGTCTACAGCTCTGAAGATAAACAAGATGGTTTAGCCTACTGAAAAGATGAAGAGAAAACCAGAAATCACAAGTCATTTTGCCTAGGGGTATCTGGAAAATTGAAAATATTTCCAGACAGAGAAAACAATTTGGCAAACAGAACTTGGAACTATATGCTGTTCTATTTGATACACTGCTCCCCGTCTGGAATTTTCCCTTGTCCTCCCATCCTTTTAACACTCAGCCCAGACATCATCTCTGAGGGTTTTGTGTCACAGTAGCACATGGTATATGGTGGGAACGGTGAGAGAGAAGACCGTAAATGTGACTACCCAACACCAGATATGCCCACAACCACAGAATGTAAAATAACCAAGACACTGTCACTGTTAAGATAGCAGAGAAGAAGAATATTGATTCATTCAACAAAGAATGTTCTGATGCTTGCCATGTGCCAGATGCTGTACTAGACACAGAGAATTCTACATTTTGATGGAAGATGTTGGACTATACCTAAGTGAACAAACTAAGAAATATATACTTGAAAAATAGTGTCAGAACTACACCAAATAGCATATCAAAGTTATATTTTGAATCTGCGGCATGTGAATGTACTGTTTAGGAACTTTGCCAGCTTGGAACGAACTCCCTCTAGAGTTACTCAAAGGGATTAGATTCCAGGCTAATTCAAAGCAACTGATACCACAGCTTAATTAACACAGACAATCAAGAGATATTTATGTACAATCTTTTATGTACTGGACAGAGTGTGAGGCACAGAGCTGCAGTGTGGGGTGAATGAAGACAAAGTTATGCTCCTTTCCATCATGGAGCTTAAGAGTCTAATGCACTAAAGCCCAGATTTTTAATTTCAAAAACTAAAAGTCTTTAAAGACTGAGATCTTCTATCATTATCATTCTATCAAGAATATATTCATATCAGATTTAGAGAGGTCGTATAAATTTTTTTTAAAAAAACGAGTAAACAACTGTATGAAAAACTGTCTATGCTCTTCTTCTTTTCTCATTTCCCTATTAGTCTGAAGAATTTTATCACCAACTAACCTTAGTTATTGGATTTTGGGTTGGGAAATACTATTCTAGTAAATATGAGGTTTCCGGGATCCCAAGGTACAGAATCAAGTCAGTCTGGAATAAGGAGAGAAAAGCAAATTATCTCCTCCTCTTATTATTATTGTAGTGGTGACAGAAAAAAAATGTTTTGAAAATATGAAAGCTCATTTTGAACCTTCCTTTCTGCATTTCTATCTTACCTCTCATCAAATCTCTGGCATTCTCCAACCACTGTAAGCTCCATCTCAAAAGTAACCTTGTTCTCAAATGACTTATTTTGAACCTTTCCCAGATTAAAACTCTCTCTCTTCCTGCAGATGAACTCAGTTCCTTCGAGAAAAGCAATAAGGTTGCAACAACTCTCCCAGATGTGTTTGCATTTGCAAAAAAAACTTTTATTGCTTTTTTTCTAATTATAAAAGTAATTCATGCATATTGTAAATATATATATGAAATATAAAACAGTATAAAGAAAAAAATTTCTCAAAGCCTGTAGGATATTTGCATTTCTAAGAGAGAATGTTTGTTGACAGATGTAGTTATCAGTGTAGACAGACTGAGGGTCTGCAGTATTAGCAGGGGATTGTGGCTGGAACTTTGAGAAAATCAAAGTGAGGCAGAACCAGATCTTATCCTCAAGTAACTTGTAGGATAGTATCCAAATTATTCTATTATTAATGAATTAAAGGTCAGCAAGTGTTCTACATTTCTGATGGAGAGTTTAACTCTAGCTTTGTTAAATTCTATTTTAAAGCTGCAAAAATGATGGTTCAGTTTTGAAGCTGGGCTCAGTGCAAGAAACTTCAAACATGAGTGCTGAATTTTCTCTATGGGATCTGCCCTCCTTGGAAAACATGAACGAAGCAGAGAAAGAAGGTATTATTATAAGTCATGTTTCCCTGAGGAAAAAAAAAAAAAGCTTATTTTTCTCTCATATTCACTTTCTCTCTGTCTGGAATTTTTTTTTTAAGTGAAGTCATCTAATATGAACTCTAATTTCCTTTCCTGCCACCTCTCCTGTTTCTTTTTGTATTTTTGGTTACTTATTTTTCATTTAAATACAGTAAATTTCACTTTTTGTGGTACTCAATTCTGAGTTTTGACTAATGCATCGAGTTGCATAAGGACCAAAACATGATGCAGAACAGTTCCCTCAGCATCTCCCCCAAATCCCCTTGTGCTACCTCCTTCAGTCAAACCTCCTGCCCAGCAGTCTTTGGCAACCACTGATCTGTTCTTTATCCCTATAGTTTTACCCTTTTCAAAATGTTATATGAATAAATCTGGCTTCTTTCACTTACCATAATGCATCTGAGGCTCATCCATGTTATATTTAGAATTGTCACTCACAGATCCCTCAGTCAACTCAACCGAAGCCAGGATACAGATCAGATTGTCCAGCATACACTATACAGGAGACTATCACCTAATAAAGTGAATCTCCATGATATACATGGGAGACCTACAAGGTTCTTGAGAATTTCATACCAACAGAAGCATTACCAGCTTTGATCAAAAGAGAGAGAGAAAAAAAAAAGGCAGCTATTAAATCCCCTGCTGAAATTCCTAAATGCAGGAAACAGGCTGATAAAAACTAGTCAGCTGAAAATATGTGCTACCCCTCAGTTAAAAGGAAGAATGACTCTAGAGGGGAGGTTTGAGCCCAGAGGCTAGAGCCTTAAGACACAAAGAATTATTCCTAGGACTTCAAACCTAATGGAATTTGCCCAGCTGAATTTCAAAATTGTTTGAAACTGATGACTCCCTTTTTCCTTCTATTTTCTCCTTTTTTGAAAAAGTCTAAAACTGCTATCCTATGTCTGTCCCATCACTGTATTTTAAAAGCAGATAACTTGGTTTCTAGTGTTATAAATACACAGATAGAAAGGAATTTTTGATCATACCCATAGTCTCACCCTTTTCTTATCTAGATGATTTTTATAAGATTGGGACTTTCAGCTGTGAGATTTAGAAGAAAGTTTGCACTCTGAGTTGATGCTATAATCAATTGAGATTTTTCAGTCACCTTAAAAAATAGTGAATGTATTTGGCATATAGAATGGATATGAATCTTTAAAAACCATAGGGAAGACTGTGGTAGACAGAGTAACTGCCTCCCAAAGATGCCCTTTCCTAATTCTCTGAATCTGTGAATATGTTAATTTACATGGTAAAAGGACCTTGCAGATGTGATTAAGGATCTTGAGGTGAGGATATCCAAATGAGCTGAATTTAATCACAAGGGTCCTTATACAAGGGAGGTGGGAAAGTCAAAGTCAGAGGAAAAGATGTGAAGATGGAAGGAAAGGTCAAAGTAATATAGCCATAAGCCTAGGAATGCAGGCAGTTTCTAAAAGCTGGAAAATACAAGGAACAGATTCCCCCTCGATCCTTCTAGAAGGATGCAGCTATCAATCATGTTAGAAGAGCTTTTCCAAATCTCCCCACTCCCGAATTTTAAAGGCATTTGCTTATGTTTTCTTTTGGTAGCATGTATGGTTTCATTTTCTTCTATGTTGCTAAAAATACAAAAAGAAATAAATTTAAATTCACAAAAACTGTATTATCAAAGAGTCACTAAAACACTACACTTGGTTATATAGTCAAGTTCCTTTCGTTGTAAAAGAAACACAGAAACTTGTTGCTGTGAATAGTTCTTTCTGTTACCAGACTGGTATGCACTTATATAACTCTGTCATTTTGAATTTATCTGAATATATAATGAGAAGCAGATCTATTTTTTTCAAATATCTTTTTCAAAAGTCCCAACAACTTGTATTAAAACGTCTATATTTTCCCAATTGACTTGAGATGCTACATTATTATATATAAAACTTCCAAATGCATTTTGTCTATTTCTAGAATTTGATTATGTACCCTTGATTTGACTTTTCATCTGTTCATGAACCAACACTATATCATGTTAATTATATAGGTTTCATAAGATGTTGTAATATTTGATATGGCTACCACTCTACCTTAGTCCATTTGGGCTGCTATAACAAAATACAATCTACTGGGTAGTTTATAAACAGCAGAAATTTATTTTGCACAGTTCTGGAGGCCAGGTAATCCAAGATCAAGTTGCCTCCAGATTCAGTGTCTGATGGTTGTGTGCCGGCTGTCCTCACAAGGCAGAGGGTAAGGTTGCTCTCTGTAGTCTCTTCTAACAACAAGACTAATCTCATTTGTGGGGGCTCCACCCTCATGACCTAATCACCTCCAAAAGGCCTCTTCCCCTAATATTATCACATTGGGAGTTAGGATTTCAACATATGAATTTTGGGGAGACACAAACATTCAGTCTATAGCATGTTGTGTATCTTTTTCCAGCCTTTCTATAGCTATTCTTAGATATTTATTATTCTATTTTAATTTTATAGATGACATTTATATCCATTAAAAAAACTGATATCTTTAATGGGACTGTATTAACATTTTCTATTAACTTGGATATAATTGACATTATTATGTTTATTCTTCTAGCCAAAGAACATTTTCACATTTATTTCATTCATCACTGTGTACCAATGTATACTGATTTACAATTATCTATGAATGTTTAGATAATACCACTACCTATGAGAATGGCTAACCATGTGATGAAAACAAACGAACAAGCATCGTCTTCCTCCTTTGGCATATTTTGGCAGGCTCACCAAGTTAAAGAAAAATCATTGTTTTATTTTCTTCTATCTTTGTCTTCAGGTGTGAAATGCCTTAATTTTTGTATTACTGAGTTAGTGTCAGGATGTCTCTACTTTTAAAAAGTAGGTGCTGATCTATCAGAATTCCCAGTTGGTAAAAGTCTTTATTGGATGAGAGACCTTACCAAGACTCTGTCAATTCACATGTTTGCAAATGTAACCAAAATGTTCTCTATCTCTCAACAGTGGGAGGATTTGTTTCCCCCTTAAGGCCACTTAAAACCCTCTCAGCCCCTTCCTTCCTGGTTTATCTCTGAATTCACCAAAGTAGGGTTTAAGACACTTAATTCGCACACTGTGCATATAACAGTCATTCATGAGGTTCTATAATTGATGATTTGGCATCCAGTGTCACGGGGTCATGTTAATGGGACAAATTGTTTATCTCTTTAGTTATACCCTGGGTTTTTGGTAGCATGTATGCTTTAATTTTTTCTGTATTTCTAAAAATATAGAAATAAATAAATAACTTTAAAATCACAAAACTGCAAATTATCAAAAAGTCACTAAAACACTATATTTGGTTATATAAAATCATGAAAATCATATTACAAGCCCTGCAACCACAGGGAATGAATGCCCAACAGGGAATTTCCTCATCTAACAACTTCCCACCACTATAGTAATAAAGTCTCATGCCCATGCTTGTCCCTTGCTTCTTCCACCTCCTAACCAATCCAGGGGCTTCCCCTGTGTGGCTCTGTGTGGCAAGAGGCCCTTCCTCCTCTTAGGAATTGTGATTGATAAACTCTTCTTCTTGTATTGTCTTACCACCCCTGATTGAAACAAATCCCAGGTAGGTTTTAAAACACTGCAACCTCTGCTTTCCTCCTGCTCTGGGAGCTCTCCTTTCCATCCATCTTAGATATAGTCCATCACTGCTTTGCTGATAGCTTTAATGGCAGAGGAACTACCTGTTCACGTGATAGCAGTGACACATCTTTTTCTTTTGTGCTGCTATTTATAGCTCCTTTCATCATTGCTATCCTTCGATTTCTATACAGACAAATACATCTAAGAGGCAAACAAATTCTCCTTCATCGACTCCCACAGAATAGGGTTATTTTGGTATTATCATGGGGTCCCCTTCTTCCCTGGGTACATAGTGCCTCCAAGAGTATTGAGCTAATAACAATTTCTGTTCTATCTAGTGCTTTATAACGACCCACTGCTCTGTTCCTACATTCAAGCCTAGTTGCTTAATTCCACCAACAACTTCTTCAGTTCTGGAGACTCCCCTCCATGGAGTTCATTTGTCCATCTCACTACCTGCAAATATCAGGCTAGAAACAAAAGGGCTTTTAAGGCCAGAAGTGAGTTTCTCATCTCTTTTCCAGTCAAAGGTCATGACTTTAGAATCAACTACAGATCATGAGATATAAACAGCTGGCTATAGAGATGGTGTCAAAGAAAGGATAGAGTTTGTGTCTGTGTCTATGTGTATGTATTTTGTTTTTTTGTTCTTGTTTTTTGTTTATTTGTTTGTTTTTAGATCATAACTTATGACATCAAAATGAAATACTCCTGGTAAGGAACAGAATTTATCTCATGGGGCCTGAGTAGAATGTTTTCTACGAGACTTGCCAATATGATAAAGAGAGATTTCAAATGAAATGAGAAAAGAAAGAGAAAATGCCCAGCTTGCATTACAAAATACTGCCCTTGGAGATTACTAGGTATGAAGTAGGATGAAAAAAAAAAAGAATGATGGAGGAGATGCCAAACAATTCATAAAAAGAAATAACAGAGAAGAGAATCAAAGGATAAATATAACTTCAGAGTATCCATAACAATTAAAGTATGGGTAATAAACAAAGTGACTTCAGATGTTTAACCCAATAAAATCCATTTAAATTCATGAATGTCACTGGGACTTGGAAGAATTACTGGCAAATAAAACATACCCTGCTTGATGGAGGGGAAAAAAGAAACACAAGAGAGGGAAGGGGCAGATCTGCATTTCAAGAATGTCTAAACCTAAAAGCCCAGGAAGCTGGAATGAAATCTTACTGTCAACTACTTGGATGAAGATGCAGGAAAACCAAACAGACATGGTGTTGTAACAGTGACAGCCAGAGAGGGAAGTCAGTATGCCATAGTAGAAAAAAATCCACCATCTGGTTCAGAAGATACAACTCTTACTAACTAGCAACTTATTCTTTAAGAAGGTTGAATATGTCATGTGGTTTTCTAATCAGGATGAACAGAGGCATAACTAGAGAGATATGCCTATGATATAAAAGTTTGTAAACTACTATCTTAAAAAATGTTATCTGCTAATATTTTGACTATATGTAAATAGTATCTCAGAGACTAGTGATAATGGGTCAGAGGAGGGCATTCAGAGGCCAAAATCATAAAGGCAGAGAGTGAAAAGTATGTTAAAGAGTGAAAAGAGTTTAAGAAGGGAAAGAAAGTGTCTGCCTTACTTCCCAGTCTTGCCTGGGATTAGTCCAGGATATCATACAAAGGCAGCCTAACTTGATTCTGGCTCACTACAACAATTCCTTGTGTACCAGGGCAAAAGGAAGAAAAAGTGCTGTGTACTTTAAAACAACTGCTGTTTCCACCTTCTCGGTGTAGGTGTGCACATGGAGGTGGGTAGCTGCAGGTGCTGGGGAGACAGGAAGCTACATCTGTGAAGGATGACTGTTATTTTCAGAGAGAAGGCACTATCGTAGGCTCGGTCCAGCTAGACCACCAGGTCGAATGTCTTCTGCTTCAGGTTGACTACTGAGCAAAGTTTTGAGGGCTGAAGAGTGGGAAAGTGGAATTTCAACTGTTCTACAAAACAATAGGAAAGTTCTTTCTTTACATCAAAAGTGGAATCTTTAGAAACTTTTGAATTTAAGAAGTCACCTTTTTCCTTCCTTATTATGGATTTAGACTACACAGTTCTTCAGAATTATTATTTAGGGTGTTCTTGGTGTGTGCTTGTGTGCGTGTGTGCACGTGTGTGTGTGTGTATGTGTGCATGCACATGAGTGCACGCTGTTCAAAGACTTCTCTCTGACTAGGACTTGAGGCTGGAGGACGGCCAGAAAAAGGAACTATTTATTGAACTCAAATTGGCAGAAGTTCTTACCCCAAAGGGACAAGAATTCGAACTCCAAAGACCACTCTCATTAAAAGTATCATCAAAAGTCTCCCAACTATGTGATTATATTAGACTCTAGAAAATGTTCTGCAGTGGATTGCTGCACAGAATAGTGGAAGGAATGATCGAGCAAAGGACCAATCTAAAGTACAACAGGGCTTTCCTAAAGAGTATGAGATTGATATTGGAAAGTTTGAAGAAGGGGCTCACACTTGAAGGAGAAATGACACCAAAAATTGAGGAAATACCCATGAGTAAGATAAATGGAAGCATATACCGTGTTCATAGGTAGAAAGAATCAACATTGTTAAAATGGCCATACTACCCAAAGCAATGTATACATTCAATGCAATCCCTGTCAAAATACTAATGACATTTTTCAGAGCTCTAGGACAAATAATCTAAAAATTTATATGGAGCCATAAAAACCCTGAATAACCACGACAATCTTGAGAAAGAACAAAGTTGGAGGTATCACACTACCTGATATCAAACTATACTACAAGCCTAAAGTAAGCAAAACAGCATGGTACTGGCATAAAAACAGATACATTGATCAATGGAGCAGAACAGAGCACCCAGAAACAAATACACGTCTCTGTGCTCATTTAACATATGACAAAGGAGGCAAGAATATACAACGGGGTAAACACAGTCTCTTCAATAAATGGTGTTAGGAAAATTGGACAGATACCTGCAAAAAAAAGAAACTGGACCACTTTCTTACACCTTACACAAGAATAGACTCAAAATGGATTAGAGACTTAAAAGTAAGACCCAACATCATAAAACTTCTAGAAGAAAACATAGGCAGTAAACTGAGATATTGCTAACAGTAATTTCTTTTCGGATATATCTTCTTGGGCAAGGGAAACAAAAAATAAACAAATGAGGCTACAGCAAACTAAGAAGTTTTTGCACAGCAAAGGAAACCATCAACAAAACAACTCAGACAACTTGACAACAACAAAAAAACAAACACTCCAATTAAAAATGGGCAGAAGACTTGAACAGATACCTCTCTGGAGGAAATACAGATGGCCAATAGACATATGAAAAGATGCTCGAGGTCACTAATCATCAGAGAAATGCAAATTAAAACCACAATGAGATATCGCCTGACACCTGTCAGAATGGCTATCATTAATAAGTCAAAGAACAACAAGTGTTGGTGAGGATGTGGAGAAAAGGGAACTCTCATACATTATTGGTGGGATTGCAAACTGATACAGCCACTATGGAAAACAATCTTGAAGTCAAACAATTAAAAATGGATATACCTTTTGACCCAGCAATTGTACTTCTGGGTATTTATCCAAAGAAAACCAAAACAATAATTCGTAAAGATCTATGCCCCACCATATTCATGGCAGCACAATTTACAATAGCCAAGATATGGAAGTAACCTAAATGCCTATCAACAAATGACTGAATAAAGAAATTATAGTTCATATATAGAATGGAATATTACTCAGCCATTAAAAAAAATGAAATCCTACCATTTGCAACAACACGGGTGGACTTAGTGATTATTATGCTGAGTGAAAAAAGTCAGACAGAGAAAGGTAAATACTATATGGTTTCACTTATATGCAGAATCTAAGGAACAGAAAGAACAAACTAATCAAAAACAGACTCACAAATATAGAGGACAATGTAGTGACGGCCAGAGAGGAGGAGGCTGGGGGGGCTGGGAGAATTGGGTGAAGCGTTAAAAAAGTACAAATTAGTAGCTCATAGTCATGGGGATGGGGAGCACAGCATAGGGAATGCAGGTAGCATTAATATATTGGCTAGGTGGAGAGCCAGAGGAGAGAAGGAGCAATTAGTGGGATTGTGTTATAAATTACATAAATGTCTAACCAATGTTCTGTGCACTTGAAACTAATAATTTTTTAAAAAATTTTAAAAAAGAGTTGCTAGATCTAGAAAAAAATAGGAAACTCAGCCAAATATGAATTTCCAATAAACAATAATTTTTTTAGCATAAGTATATTCCATGCAATATTTGGAACATACTTATAATGAAAAATTGTCATTTATCTGAAATTCAAATTGAACTAGGCATTCTGCATTTCACCTGCCAATCCTACCATGAGAAAACTTCTTTTTCTTTTCTCTTTGACTCTGAAAGCAGTCCTACATATCACCCATCTTCAATTTCCTACTACCATCTTTAATTTGCTCAAGGCATGTCTACACTTTTGGTGAAGTGTAACACACACATCATTTGTTTGTTGGTATTGTTGAGGATAAGTTAAAAATTAAAAGATGGATGAATAAATAACTTTTTTTAATTAAAAGATGGGCAGGGGAGACCCTCTGGATAAGAGAGAGGAGAGAGGGGCAGCACTTGCTACATCTACAGCTGCTAAAGCCTTTGACTCTTCAACCATGGTTATGACTATGCTCTAGGAAGGTCCCACAGAAAAGTAATCAGGCCTCTAAGACAGAGATCAAGGCACAACTAGGTATCAGGTTATATCATATAAGGTGAAGAAAATCTCAAAAGGAAATAACTTCTACCCCCTGCTATTATGTGGCTGAATTCAGCAGGCTGAAAATAAGTCAAACTCATTGTTTTAATGAATAACTTAGCTCCTTTCTAATCACTTCATGAAAAAAGAAGCTCCCATCTGTTGTCTGTGTTGTTAAGAAAGTTCCTTCCCATCTAATAAGAGATTTTTTTTCAGCTGAATAGGCCTGTATTGTGTAATACAGTAGCTACTAGCTACCTATTGAGTTTATTGTGATTATGAGCAATTGGAGAGTAGCTAGTCAGAACTAAGGTATGCGGTAAGTGTAAAATACTGGATTTCTAAGACTTAGTATGATAGTAAAGAATGTAAAATAACTCAATTTTAGGTTGACAGAATGTTGAAATGATAACATTTTGGATATATCATTTTAAGTAATGGACATATCATTAAATTGATCTTACTTGTTTCTTCTTTTTTACATGTCTACTAAAAAAAATTAAAATTATAATTGTTGCTCACAAAATGTCTTTCCATTGGATAAAGTTGTCAGAGCTGTAAGTCACCTGAAAGATAATCTACTTTAATTCTATCATTTAACTGGCAAGAAACATGAGGCCAAGAAAGGTGAAGTACTTAGTATCTCAACTTATTAAAATTATGAATTTTCAAAAAAGAATCTTAAGCTTGGAAAGACCTTTAAAATGCATGGCAATTATCTTCTGTGTCTAGGTTTCATACAATAAGAATTCCATTTTGTCCTGGCCAAATGGAATAAAATAAGTATCAGTGATAGATAATTTCTATTTTTAAAAACGTACTTTAAAATATATCTATAACAATCATCATTTTATTGTGAATAAAACTACTTTTAACAAAATATAAAAAAAATCACAAGCAGGACTTGAACTTTGTACTAGCATAACTTCTAAATTTGACCTCATTTTAAAGGTAAATAGGGCTGTCTCCATAAAAAATATACAAAATCTGGTAAAGTCTGATAACATCGCTCCTTAACTTAAATCCCACAGCATGTAATGATGACCGTTTAAGGCCCAAATCTCCCCTAAAGACGCTCCATCTCATCTAATCTCAGAAGCCAAGCAAGGTCGGGCCTGGTTAGTACTTGAATGGGAGACCACCTAGGAAGACCAGGAGCTGTAGGCATAAAATGATAGATAGATAGATAGATAGATAGATAGATAGACAGACAGACAGACAGACAGACAGATATAGATAGACAAAGTCCAAATCTCTCTTACTCTTTGTCCCTCTCCCCTATCCTTGATGTATAATAAAAAAAAAAAAAAAAAAAAAAAGAAAAGAAATTATCTGATATTAGCCACTCACACTTGTTTGGCCAATTAAAGCTCATTCTTATATGTATACATTTGCTAAATTGTATGTCTCCAACTGTGGAATCTCATAGAAAGATCCAGGTAGAAATCAAGCAAGACTGCCCTTTAAGACAAATTCTGAGCAGTGGAAAAATTAAAGATATTTGTGAAAGTCAAAAACAAACAAACAAAAAACAAGCCGCTTTAATTTACTTATTGTCTATACACTCACTTGGACCCTGAAATGGCCTGAATACATTCCTCCCACATTCATATGTTGAAATCTAATGGTATCAAGAGTTGAGGTCTTAGGGATATGATTTTAGCTTATGAGGGCAGAGCCCTTATGAATGCAATTAGTGCCTTATAAAAGAGGCCTCAGAGCGCTCCCCTGCCCCTCTCATCATGTAAGAACACAGCAAGAAGTTGGCAGTCTGTAATCCAGAAGAGGGCCTTCACCATAACCTGAGCATGCCAGCACCTTGATCTTGGACTTCTAGGCTCCAGAACTGTGAGAAATAAATTTCTGTTGTTTACAAGCCACCTAGTCTGTAGTATTTTATTAGAGCAGCCCAAATGGACTGAGACAGACTCTTCTCCTTCACTCTCCATGCCCTATTTCAATGGGCCCACATCTCTACTACATTAACATGTACCTATGAGGGGTTAAAATGTACTGAGCACTGTTCTAGGTGCTGGGAACGGTAAGCTGAACAAGTCGGGGACAGTCTGTCCCCATCTGTCACTGCTCTAGTGAGTTCCTCACCTCCTCAAACAATAGTCCTCTAAGCTTCCTTCTTTTCTTGTTTTGGCCTCAGGCACATGAGGCTCATTCTTTGATTGACCCTACTCTCTAGGTCTTGCAAATGAATGGATCCTGATCAGCCTGGCCCTTGGGCCTTTCACCATCCTGTGACTTCCTAGGGGTCCTCCGCACTCATGAATCACAGCACAAACTCCGCAGAAGACGACCTCTACAATCTAGACCTTGCCTTCTCCTGGCTGTTGGGTCATGGGAGATTCTGTGTCCATTTTACAAACTAAGCCCTCTAAGACCTCCCGGGCAGGGTGCCCAGCTACTCCTCCTTGATACCTCTTCGGCATCCCCTTCCATGTCCCCTGCCTAGGCACCAGGACGCCTCTTCCTGCGTGTACCTCGGAGAACCCCAGTGTGCGTGGAGACCACACGTAGATCATACATACTGCTACAGCTGGCGTTATTTCAGCTAGCACTTAGTGATTTCTTCACCTCACAGTGCTTTCTTCCTCAGCTGACTTCTAAGCACAGATCCCTATGCTGTCTGTGCCAGGGAATGAGATTTCTGAGAAATATGAATATAATCAGAATGTCTTATTTTGATAACAGAGGTATTACCCAATTACAGACACAGGGCTTTAGGGGTTTCATTTTAGACCAATATCTGCTCCTTAATTAAAAGGCTCCCATAAGCATTTTTTCCATTTAAAAGAGTAACATGAAATATTACTTACTTATATGAGAAGTAAACAACTGAAAACTAATAAATTTACAAATTCAATTACCACAAAAACTATCAAATGTCTTTTTGTTTAATTGCTATAGATTACCCTTTAGACATCATAATGGAATTAATAGAACATTCTAGTAATCAATTGAAATTGATTAATTGATCAGTCAGAAGAACATGGTTAGATTATTTAACCTCCAGACACTATTATTTATGCCTTAGTAGTGCCAGAGCAAGCACCTAGCAAACAGATATGACAGGCACACAACCAGGAGAGAGGGAAGACATTTGGACATTATCCAAAGTTCAGTGTGGGGTGATGTGGCTTTTGCATATATATGGAGCATGTCACCCTTGAAGGGTAAGCATTATGCTGCTCATTAATATATTATCAAGGTCTCTTCATAAGGGAAGAAACACAGTCATCCTTCATGGATGAGCTATTGCATTTATTCCTGAGGATTTATTAAAAATTAACACTCCATCACTTTACATTTCTTATAACTGCCAGCACCTAAACATGCAGAGTAATAAATTTTGGCACAAAACTTTAAAAATATGTAAATATCTTAAAATTAAACTTGACTCTCCTGCTCTCCCACCTTAAAGCCTCCCCTCTGACCCCCTCCTCCTGAGCTTCCTGCTGTGCTCTGCTTACCAACAGAGCATCTGTATATCACATGTAGGACTCACAAGCTCTGAGAAAGCAGGGTCTCCTTTTGAAAGAGGAAAGTATTCATGTGATCACAAATAGTCTACACTGCAAGTTTGCAAAGCAATGAGGCTGCTCTGTCCTAATACTCAATCAAAGCCTGCCACAGACCCAGGACATGAGGCTGGAGCTGATGCTGCACAACGAGGCCAGAAATCCAGGACAAGGAGGTGGCAGTGGGTCCTTAGGTCTCTGTCTGAGCTACTGTCCATCTGGCACAGGACCATGGCTATGGCAGTAGCCATAGTTTAGGATGACATGTGTTTCAAAGAGCAGCAATGTGCCACCCAAACGGTCTCCTCTTTATTACTAACCTACAATGAATGTTACATTAATTATCTAAACCTCTTAGAAGCAATTTTCAGCTTTATCTTGTAATTCTTAGTAAAGCAAAACCCATGATTCCTATCATATTAGCTACACTTACTGAACTCACACGAAGTGTCAGTTACTTAATAGGCCCTTTGAATAGATCTGTGATGCACACTGCTCCTCTTACCTCTCTTCCCCCTTCGATATTTAGGGACTCCATGCACCTCCTGTATCTACCTGGAATATGCTAATCCTTTCAGAGCCAACGTTTTCTTCTTCAAATCTTAGATGAACAATTGAAGCTTCAGGGAAATCTTCCCAGACGACTGCACTAAATTAAGTTATTACTACCTATACTCTACCTATACTCTTGTATTGCTCCTTCTACTCTTCTTTCAAAGCATTTATTATTGAAAAGAAATCATCGGATGCATAATTATTTTTCAGTATTGTCTCTTGCCTGCAATAAGCTTCGTGAGGGCAAGAAAACTTTACTGTTGTATCTTCACTGCCTAACACCACTGCTAAGCACACAGGTGCCCAATCAATAATTATTATAAGAATACGTCTCTCAGCAAATTCTCACTAAAACTTTTTGAGGTAAGTAAAGCAGGGACTCTAATAACCAATCTTCACTTAACCACACTGGTGACACTTTCAGCTTCAAGTCACAGAAAATCCCAAATTAAAACAGAATAAACAATAAAAAACACTTTATTGTGTGCTCCAGGGCTGGCTGACTCTGCAGCACAGGACTCTCGTTCTTCAGAACATCACACTGTCATGTCGTGCATGTCGGCTTAGCCGTTGGGCTGGCTCCAATCAGGGTCACACAGTGACATCACATTGGGGTGTAGGGCTTCAGAATTTCAGGTGAATTTTAAAAGGACACAAACATTTAGTCGATAGCATAATCCCGAGCAAGCCACCTGTCATCATTCCCAAGTAAGACTAAATCCTATTTGTTACCTCTTACATTAAAAACATAAGATTTCGGGGAACTCAAGAGAAGCACTTCATCAAGAAGGGGTGATACTCCTGACGTAGCAGGGGAATGCAAGCTGATTACAGGGCTATGCCAACCCTATGAGACTGGAGCCCAGGAAGGACAATGACACTTCCAGAGAATATAACACTGAAAGTGGGCTGATGATTAGAACAGACTTGCAGAAGCCACAGCTGCATGGTTGCTGGACGAGGAGGTAGAGAGAGAAGAAATTGGCTGCACATAAAGCACTGTGCTTCTCAAAGGTCTGTTAAAGGCTCTATGTCAAGATTTACTGGTTAGCAAGGCTCTCGGACATACCTTCTCCACTCTCTGGAGGGGGGAGTGAATGCTGGGGGGAGTGAATGCAGGTCAGCTGAAGAAAGCAACTGTTGGATATATTGATTCTGTGGAAAAGCCAAAATTATTGGATCTTTCAGAGTTGCTTACATCGCTATTAAAACAGGGCAAAGCCAATAACATCAGTGGAAGTACAATATTTCATGGAGTCAAAAGTGACAGTTGTGCTCTATTTAAAACAACTGTTAAAACGTTGTAGGTCCAAAGGACAGCACCTCTGGTCAAGCCAGGAAAGTCTATTTCTTTTCTGCATGGCAAGAAATTAACATGTTGTGTATCTACTACTATGTGTACTTCTGTCAATGTTGGGAAACAGACAAAAGCATTTTTCTTCAAGGAACAAGTTATGTATTTATTCGGCATCCCCCACCCCCTCAAGTGCTTCTGCTATGACACGGGCTATGGAAGACACAAAAAAAGTAAGCAGCATACCCCCAGTCCCAAGGTAAACAAGTTCAAGTCATTAAAAACAATTTAAAAATAGCTACAAAACAATATAAGACAATATTAAACTGCAGGATACTGATCATTAGTATTGTTTAATTCCAGTATAAGCCAATGTCATCAGGAAAGGCTTTGTGTAAGGAGTGGGACTTAAAAAGTGACTGGTTAGAATCAGAGAAGCATCCAATGTTTTGGCTACTTCTCACAACTGTTCTCTCTCCTTCATATTTTTTTTAAATTAAATGTATTGGGGTGACATTGGTTAATAAAATTATATAGGTTTCAGGTGTCCAATTCAACAATACATCATCTGTATATTGCAGAGCTATGTCCATTTCTGAAACAAAAAATAAATTTGCATCTTTCTTCTCTACCAATCAGAATATATCAAATTCCAAAAACTGAAATATTCTTTTGATGGGAAAAAAAAAACAGGAAGTGTTGTTTGAAGTAATGGAAACAAGCTCATCTCTAGCTCTCAAATACATGTAAACCTGTACAAAGCCTTAGAAAGAATGAGATGAGATGCTCAAGAGGGTAGAAGGAGAGAAACACAATGCTCTGAAACTTTCTGCAGCTTTCAAAGGCTCAGCAGATTTGCTGCAAATTATTTGTTGTGTTTAATAAGCATACCAAGTGCAAATGTGCTAAACACATAAATATAGCAAAGTCATAATCACTAGGTTCAATGTCAAGCACCATTTAAATCTGGTGATTAAATCAATTTGATGACAGTAATTTTTTTTTATTAGAAACACTGTCTGAAGGAGAAAGCAAAACAGAAGGGAAAACTGTACCTTTACACTCTTCCCTTGTAGAAAATGAAATCTATTAATTCTATTAATTCCATTAATGGTTTAACTACTTTTCTTTGCAAAGGGCCGAGTACAATCTAATATTTTCCCACTTAAAGCAAAACCATCTTTCTTTTTTTTCCTGTAGGGTTGAGGTAGTGCGTTTATCTATGGATGGACTGAAGTTCCTCTACAAAGTCTGGGTGGTTAGAGCAAGGATTTGTTCTCCCGTGGTGCAAGAGTCCATGCTGGACACCTCAGCTATGTTCATGAGGGAACTTCAGAAGCCTGCGTGATGCACAGGAATTTTCTGATACCATCCTGTCAGATTCTGAGCCAACACTGGGCCATCTCAACTTTGTCCTCTTACATAACCAACCCCTCAGTCTTGGTAAAACCACAATCCCTGCCAACTTGGAAGTGAAGTCATGACGACCCTCACAGAGGAACAGTGTCATGCCTCCTAGATGCACCAGTAGGATGTAGGTGCTAGAGATTCAGAAGAGAACATGACATATTCAACTAGGTTCTTATCATTCATGGGTTTTCAATGAATTTAGAGGTTTAAAACATAGCTACGTTATAATCACAGTATACTGTACAAGGGCCTATATGGTCCCTTTCCACTCAGAATGCAAGCTATTAGCAGTCAAGCAAGAAAAAAATCAAAGTGAGGTGGAGAAGCCATGGAAAACTGTTTAGAAGAGATAAAATTTGATCTGAACCTCAAGCAATAAGTAGGATTTTGACAGAGAAGAGAAAAAAGTATGGAATAGAAAAATAATAATCAGAATGATATGACGTTTTGGGTGGTGATGGTGCTGCTGCTACTGTTATATGGATACAGACTGTCTAGCAAGTTCTGCATGCTGTATTATGTCTCTGGCCCACATCTCCCACTGTTGGCAGGTCTGCATTCATACAATCATTTATTGAATGATGTAATTAAAAGTATTTACTAAGAGCTTGTTATTTGTCAGGCTCTATGTCGTCACTATAAGGTTGGCACAACAGGCAAAGCCCATTACTATCTGAAATTTGGAATACCAGAGATTTTATTCTTCGGTAAAACCTCATTCCATATCTGGATGTTTGGTGCTTACCCTAAAGTACTGTCACTGTAGCTGCCTTTTCTTTACAAAATAACTTTTATTGTGTTGTATTTTTTTTTATTAGAAGCGCAATAAAAACATAGTTTGATGCCACATGATGAACTTCCCTGATCACCTTTTATAATCACAAATACATAGAAATGGTAATAAAATGTATTTTTAAATTGTCTTCCAGTAAGATTCACTCCTTTGGATATGTAGTCCTATGAGTTTTACCACATGGATATATGCATGCAATACGACCACAAGGACGATGCAAAACAGTCCCATCACCCGTTCCTTAGCTCAGTGCTAGGTTGGTGTTTTTCACTCTTCTGTCAAATCTTAATGTCCCTCAGAGTTCAGTATCAGTGATTTTTAAAGTGATAATAGAAATACTGAGTATGAGGTGTTTCAATATGATAGATTTCTTTAATACATCCTAATTAGTCAGTTCATTTCAGGAACTTGATTGATTGCTAGAGAAAAGATAAAGTATTACATAATTCGTCTCTGATTTTCTTTGAGTTAGATATTTATAATAAAGTTTTGGAGGTTATCATAAAAAAAAAAAAGAACACTCATGCTGTTCCTTTGTAGTCAGACACATCGCCACCCCAACCCCTGGTATCCAACATTCAAGTCCCTTTTCCCTGTAACTCTGTCTTTTCGAGAATGTCATATTAATGGAATCATACAATATATTACCTTTCAAGATGAGCTTGTTTCACTCAATATAATGCCTTTGAGATGACCCATCCTATTCTACCAATAGTCCATTCATTTTTATTGCAGAGAAATATTTTATTACAGATGTGCCACTGTTTGTTTATCCATTCACTCACTGAAAGACACCTGAGTTATTGCCATTTTGGAGTGATTATTAATAAGGTTGCTCAAAGTTTTTATGTATGCTTCCTGCTTATACATAGATTTTCATTTCTCTAGGTTAAATATCAAGAATGAGATTGCAGAATCACTGGGTAGGTGTATATTTAATCGTAAGAAACTGCCAAGCTATTTTCCAGAATAGCTGTACAGTTCTGCATTCCCACCAGCACCAATGTATGAAGTTTCAGTTGCTTCACATTTCTGCTATTATCTTTTCTTTTAGCTCCATTTTCATAAATATATGTTGTAGTTTTAAACTGTGATTTTAATACATTTCCCTGATGACTAATGATGCAGAACATGTTTTCTTGTGTTTATTTGCCATCCGAATATCTTCTCTTGTTGCAGAAAAAATCAGACCAGTGAGAAACCAAGCAGCACTCAAAGAGTTGGAAAACTCAGGTTTATTATGCCAGCAGTCCCAGAAGAGCTAGTGCTCTGAAGATCTCGGCCTGGAGCTCAGGGGTATCCTTACTTTCATTGGGCTTATCTGTGCAGTTACAGGTGGCATGGGTTGACTGGTTAATTTGCTCTCAGGCGGTTACAGAGCACAGGAGTTGCTATGGGTTACAGGCAGTCACAGAGGTGAGATTTTCAGACAAAACAGGAACTTGGGCAATATATCTGTTATCTAGACAGAACAAAAGGGAGGATGAGTCTGTAGATATGCTTGACACACAGGCCAAAGGTCACCTTTGGAAGGGTCACCTTTGGCAAGGTGACCTTTGGTCTATGTGTCAAGCATATCTACAGAAGCAGAACAAAGAGCTGATTATAAGGTTACTTTTTGTGTGGAAAATTCCCCTTCACTCTGGTGAAATGTCTATTCATACATTACCCCATCTTTTATGAGTTGTTTATCATTGAGTTTAGAGAGCTCTTTGTATATTACATATATGTTCTTTGTCAGATATGTGATTACAAATACTTCTCCCACTCTGTAGCTTCTTTTCATTCTCTTACTATTGTCTTCTGCAGAGCAAATTTTAAAAATTTTGATAACTCCAATTTATTACTTTTTTTTTATGGATCATACTTTTGATGTTATTTCTAAGAACAATTTGCTGAACTTGAAATCACAAATATTTTCTCCTTTTTATTCATAAGAGTTTTATAGTTTTTAATTTTACATTTCAGTCTTTGATTCAAGTTAATTTCTGTAAAGGTGCAAGTCAATGCTTACTTTTTTGCAAATGGTTGTTCGATAGTTTCATCATTATTTTCTGAAAGATTTTTCTCCATTGAAATTTTATCTTTATCAAAATCAATTAACTATGCATAAATAGGTTTATTTGTGTGCTTTCTGTTCCATTGATTTATGCTTCATTACTCTCACCACTGCCACATTCTCTTGATTACTGAGAATTTTTAATAAATCTTAAAATCTGGGAATGTATGTTATCCAACTTCTTTAGTTTTAAAAATTCTTTTGGCTAGTCTAGTTTGACTTTCCAAATAAATTTTAGAATCAGCTTTTCATGTCTAAAAAGAATCTGGGATTTTGGTTTGATTATAATTATAGATCAAGTTTGGAAAATTGACATTTTTATTATGACTACCAATGCATAAAAACAGATACTATCTAACTATTTAGGTAATCTCTGATTTTTTTTATCAGTATTTAGCTGTTGTTTATTTATTAGCCCTGCACATATTTTCTTGCTAAATATTTCACTTATTTTAAGCTATTATAAGTGGCATGATTGTTTTAATTTCAGTTTCATTGTTTATTGCCAAAACATATGTTTAGTTAAATTTTGCAGATTGCTCCTATATTCTAAAACATTGCTAAAATCTCTGATTCCATAGCATTTTTATAGATTCTATAGTATTTTTTATATAGGCAATCATGTTGTATGTGACAAAGACAGTTTTACTTCTTTAATTTCCAACTGTTTATCTTCTTTTTCTTGCTTTATCACATTGACTAGAACTTCAAATACGATGTCTAACAGAAGGAGGGAAAGCAGACAGCCTTACCTTATTCCCAGCCTTAAGGGGAAGGCATTCAGTCTTTTTGACATTAAGTGTATTAGCCATACATTTTTGTAAATGCTCTTTTTTGGATATTTTTAAGGAAACTTAAACTTATCATAAGCAGAAAAATAAGGCACACAGGAATAAAATATTTAAAATGTACATAATCAAAAAAGAATTGATATCTGGAACATATGAAGAATTCCTGAAATTCTTGGTTAAGCTGCAATCCAAATTTTCACATGGAGGATATTCAAAAAATATTCAAAATTTGAAAAGATGCTTAAGCTCAGTTTCAAAGGCAGCAAGTTCTATGTGATGGTTAAATTCTGATACTGTTGAAAGCACTTCTTTATAATTAAATTAATATAAGAGAAAGAGCTTATCAAAGAAGTCATTGCAAAATGCAAGAGCTATTTTGATGCTTCATAGTTTTGGAACATATTTTGGTTGAGGTTTGTAATCTGAGCTATATATAAATTATTTTTAAAAGTTACATTCATGAAATATTATTATATTTTACACCAGTTATGCTTTATGGCTTTTCACCATTTTAAGCACATTTCTTGATTCATAGTTTCACAGCATACATGAGGAGTGAAATAACTGAACAGTAAGAATCTTTTTCCTTTTACACTGATTGAAAAGAAAAACCCTTACACAAGTAATCTGCCAACTGTAATGGTGGAGAGCCGAGTTTTTAGTTTTTACCTCAATTTGATTATTTATCAAGCATGCTCTTTGTTTAGCTGAGTTATAAATATCCTGCAATCTTGGCTTTTCTTATCAATAAAAAGAAACAATTTACAACATAGAGCCTTTACCAAAAAAGTATTTTTACGTCTAAACATCATTTCAGATTTCACTTTTAATTAAAACTAATACCCTGTTTAAACAGAGACATATTTATCTTACTTCACTTAATGCTTAAACCAAAAGGGAGCTTTTATTAATTTTTTTACACCAGGTTTTGAAATTATGCGAACTGAAACAATAAGGTACAATTTTATTCCTGAAGATTAACGAATGACAAAATTTTAATCAGATACTGTTAAGTATTGGCAAGTATGTGGGAAAATGAGTACTTTTACACTCTTCTGTATAAAAGTACTAAAACATAGTAAAATAATTTCCTTACTTTCTCTTTATCAATCTGCTTTATTGGTTCCAGATAATTTTAGGCAGAAAGAATAGAATATGAGCAAGATCCCTAGGTGAGCGGATTTGAACTCCTACTCTGTTTCTTGGGGATTGCATGAGCATAGGCAACAAATTAAATGTGACTGGACCTCAGGTAACTCACCTCTCAAGGCAGGATCTCAAGAGTGTGCTGACTTGCATAGCTCACAAGAGCCAATTGTTAATATTCAGAATTATTGTGGGGTCATTGTTAAAATGCTGGTAGTCTGAAGTCAGCAACAGTGGAAATTTTTACACCATAGAAACTGGCAAATGAACAACTCAGGATTCTTTTCTTTTTCTAGAGAACAACAACATGCCACTTGGGATATCATAAGGAAAGGCAAAAAAGGTGTCCTACAAATTCTTAAAATTTCATTAGCTTATCCAGAAAAGTCCAATTCAGAAGTAGGAAAGTAAATAAAAATAATGCAAATAAGTTCACATAATTACTGTTTAAGTTATTTATATCACTGCCTCCATATTAAAAATAATACAAACTACTTTTTTGGAGAGCCTACACAGTGCTAGTCAGTCATTGTTCTTCATGTTTTTAACGCTTTTTGAAAAGGCGATCTCTCAAATATTTATAAAATAGATATATCACCCATGTTATTACTAGGAATTGAGACACAAATAAGAACTTGGTCACAACTACATGTGACAGCACCAGGACTGAACCTGGGGCAGTCCAATCCTAGAGCCCTTGCCCTCTTCATCATGTCATCCTCTTTCTGTCACTATGCCAACTGAGGTTTAGTCTAACCACCCGCCAAAGATTTGGTGAAGCTAATGTTTCCTAGCACAGCCATAATGTACACGATAATGCTAAAACAAAGTTCAAATCGTTCACTTCCATTTTCCCTTTCACATCTAAGTGTCATTAGCAACAACAGGTTGGAAAGTAAATGAGGTGGAAAAGAACCTCACTACCTCCCTCCCTCCCTACTTCTTGAAGAGCAGAGTAACTCTAGTTATGGGAAAAGACTTCTTTGCAGCTTCAGATTGAGACTGGTAATTATGCCTGACCTCCCACTGCATATCCACAGGCAAAGCTCCCATCAGTTTACTCATATTTGCAAATGTAATCATTCTTTGCTTAACATACATTCGCATTACCCTTTTATAGCCTTAGAAAAATGCATCACACTTTTCCACACAAGAAACAAGCATTAACATCCAACATATACCACACAACACTGGTCGCTGCACTTGACCCGCGGGAAAGCTTTGAAGGAGTTCGGGAAGCCAGGGCTTTGACTGTTGGCAGAGATCTTGCATGGCTCTCCTCAGCCCTCAGCCCAGAGTATGTCCACAGAAACTCACTGGGTATGGCACAGGAATTCACTTTGGCTAACGCTTGTTTGCTCTCACATGAATGTGAGAGTCAAACCTAAAAACTGAGAACAGCCCCTGTGAGTTGGACAAAGATACCGGGAATGCCCTTTTGCAGCATTTAAGTGCCCAGATAGGTTTGATGTCCAGTTAGCTTAGCACCAATGGCAGCAAGATTTTTTTCTGAGGAGATCAATCAGGATTGATGACCTGTGTTGACAGATCTGCCTTAGTTGCCATGGTCCACGCAATATGGGGCAAAGGGATCCCCTTTGATGTGAGCTTTTAGGGATTAACCAAAGCCTTAGTGGAAAGTTACTGTTCGCAGGTACAGACCACACCTGTGCTCTTATCTCACAAAAAATACATAGAATATTTTTATGCTTTAGCTACTTTGAAAATTAAATTATCCTTCAAACAGCAAAATGGAGGGAATGAGAAGTCAGGAGTCAGGTATAGTTCTTACAAAATTTAAAAAGAACACATAATTAATAATCGATTGACCTTAATACATTTGACTTTTTAAAACATGTCCACAAATACGAAATTTAAAATAACATACTTTAAAATAATTCACAATGATTGGACTGGCTGTGAGAAACCCAAATCATCCAAGAGGATGCATTACAGTGTTTTCCTTTAGGGGCCTAAGGTAGGGTAGCAGTTCCCAATCACCTTTAAACAAAAGTGTGGTTTCTTCTCTTTTGTCTTTAGGCTTGTAGATGCCAGAGTCTTCTCTTTGGGAAAGAAGCATTTTTGCCTTATACACAGAAACTTTTTATCATGTGCCATAGCTTTTGTTTGTTTGTTGTGGAATAAATCACAGTAGTCTAAATGGCCGAAATGGACACCCAGAAAAAAATGATGCATCTCTTCCTCACAATCTCTAGCCCTGATCCTAACACCACCCGGAGGCTGAGATTGCTGAAAAGACCAAGTGCTTAGCCCATAGTGGGCTTTTAATAAATAGTAATGAATGAGAAAATGACAGATTGGCAGAGCTACTGAATAACTGCTTAAATTTAGAAGTGAAATTTTCTTCCAGACATGAATTTATCATCTCTAGGCATTATTTATCTTGGCAGAGGGGGAAAGTGTGCTCATTTTGCTTATTCTTAGCAAAATTCTATCTTAATTATTGATATTCATCAGAGCTACATAATACATTCAATTGATAGTCAATAAATATGTGAATGAATGAAGCCCTCACAAAGCCTTAAGGAAAACTATAAAAAATACCTATGTTAAAGCTGCCACCATCACAGGAATGCATGAAACAAGACAAAATTTAAATCTACCATGTTTAATTTCTCATTCATTATTAAATCAACAAGTATCTATCGAGCTATACTATTTGCTAGATATCATTCCAGATGCTTGGGAAGTACCAGTGAATAAAAGTGAATGACGTCTGCTAGCCTGGAGCTTGCAGTTTAGCAATGAGGACATAGATAATAAATGATAACCATAAATAGGCAAATTAAGTAGCATACTGGACAGTGATATTTGCTATGGAAAAAAAAGAATGCATGGAACAAGGAGGAACTGAGTAGATGGAAGGATAATTGCAGTTTTAAAAAGAGTGGTCTGATCGGCTAAATTGAAAGGCAACATTTGAGCAATGACTTAAAGGAAGTGGATATGTGAGAAATCCAGGCATTGGAATAGCCAGGGCAGAAGCAAAGATGAAAGAGCTCTTGGCATGTTCAAGGAAAAGTAAATAGGTCTAAATGAACGCAGCAGAGTAAAAGGGGGAGATTTGAGGTCAGGGAGGTAATGGGGTTGGGGGTAAAGCAGGCAAATCATATAGGGCTTATGAGCCACTGTAAAGACATTGGCTTGGTTTGTTTTTTTTCTGTCTGAAAAAAGTGACTGCAATGGTTTGCAATGAGGATGATATAATTTAAATTTGTTTTAGAAAGATCATGCCTCCGTGTTGAGAGTAGATTACAAGCACATGTAGAAACAGGTAGATCATTTAGGTGGCTGTAGCAGTAATCCAGATAGGATATGGAGGTTTTGAAACCTGAGTGTCTCAAAGAAGGTGGCGAGAAGTGACGGAGAGTGGATGTTTTGAAGAGAGAACAAACGGTATTTCCTGATAGGCTGGATATAGGGAATGGGAGAAAAGGGGAAATAAAGGATTACTCAGGTTTCAGAGGGATAGGGTTGTATCATCAAGAGATGAGTTCCCAACTTGGGGCAGGGAGGAGAATGAAGGTTATTGGAAAAGGGATCTCCGGTAGCCGTGAAAAGGCACCCCTCAGATCTCCAAGTCCTAGGAGGACAACTACTCAATGAACTGAGGCCCAGCTCCCAAGATCAGCGGCCACTCAATGGCTGTGGACAGCAGGGGTGCTAAGCATGACCCAGTTCCTAGGAGATAGAAGGCTCTTCTGACAGTCGACTTTGGCTCAAAGACTCCCAATCAGCTATGCCAGAACTCTTGGACCTGCATTGTAATCTAAGACTTGCCCGACTCAACCTTCCTTCCCTCTCTCCACCACAGGGGGCTGCCTTTCAATCTGAAGTTTCTCCCTCTGCAGGGACAGAGGTGCTACTTGAATTTGGTGGATAAAGGCCATGGATACTGTGACATGTTCCTCAGTGCACAGGACAGCCTCCAACAATAAAAAATTATCTGGCCCAAAATGTCAATAGTGTTAATGTCAAGAAACTCTTCATTAGAAAAACGAGGTGAAACAGGCTCAGAGCAGGGGCTGAGGAAGCAGAGGCTTTCTGCCAGTCCTGGACTGTCAGTTCCTAAAATCACCGTGGGAAGGGTTTGGGTTGGGGAAGAATGGAATAAGGAGACAGAATAGGCCATGTGCTGACCCTTATGGGAACTAGAGTCTGGAGATGAGAGGTGATCAGGAGGCCTGGTTTCTTGTGATAACTGATTCAAAATGAAATAGGGTATGTGTACTGGAGGGGGCTGCAGAGGTGAGTTTGTGTGGCTCCCTCTTCACTCTTGATGGTGACAGTAGGAGGCAGAAGACACGTGACCTACGGACTCAGTTCCAGTGCACTGAATTAACCTGGGCTCCAGCCTGAAAAGAGCCAGCACACACCTAACACACATGTGGAGTCCTGGCTCATTTTCCCTCCTTTCTGGTTTTTTTTTCTTTTTTCTTTTTTTTTTTTTTTTTTGGTAGTAATTCCTACTAGCCACCCCAAGTTTTAAGATATGTTCAGAAGCCCTACCAGAAGCTAGCAGCACCCCTGATGAAGACTCACTACCTTTTTGTCCTGAGTACCAGCCCCTGCCAACGCATACACACTTGCAACCCTACCAAAACGTGCCTGCTAGCCATTTCATTACCTCAGGGCTCCGATCAATTAAATTAGCCATTGTGTTAACCACTATTCCTAGATTATGTTAAGCCTATTAGAAAATAATGAATCTAAACAAAGGATTTCTATATTTTAGAGAATTACTGCCACTGGGATTTCAGATATGGAAGCAGAACTACTATTAGAGATATTTTCAAATCACACTACCCAGGTGGCCAATTCTATTCAGGAAGAGCTTTTAAAGAAGGCACCAACCTTTATTAAGACAGTCACCTCCGTGTGATTCAAAGACTCCACAAAGACAAATTCTGGAGGACAGTTCTCAGATACACACTAGAGAACTGTACCTCCTACATCACATTCAAGACTTTGTTCCTATTTAGCTATTTACATCAATCAGAAAGTGCTACTCCTTTGGCTTGAGTGTCCTCTTTGCCATCCTGGTCCTAATGCAGTGAGTACAAGACACTCTCCTACCAGTTTCCTGAGCTCCTTCCCCTCCTGCTTCTCCATCAGCTGCGTTAGATGTACTCCATGCTTCCAAAGTACTCAGTGCAATTATCACACTACATGCTTCTTCTTCTCTTGCCATTTTCCCTAATTTTATTATAACTCTTGATTTACTCGGTTCTTCCCTCAAACAGGATTTGAGCACCAGAGAAGCAGGCACCATGGGTTAGCCACCTTCATGTAAGCTGACCTGCAACAGCGCCAAGCACATAAATGCTTGCTTACTTAGTGAATAGATGGATGAATAGATGAGTGGGTGAATAATCAGCTCTTGTAGAAGGCACACGAGGTTCTAACAAACAGTGATGCTTTTCTGTAAATGGCCCTGAACTACGAGAGATTTGAATTATCTTTGTATTGTAAAAGATGTATCTCACATCTTTTACGGTCATGTAATAAATTCTTGCCACTGACCACCATGCCTGTTTCTACCAGTGTTTCCTACAGTCTCGCTGTCCTACCTATTTATTTCTATTCTGCTGTGAGATAGGAAACCTAAGGTTAGCAAGGTTATCAAATAAAGTTGGTAAAGCTAAGTGTAAGTAGGTAGGCTTTGAGTTAGGACTTGAAAAACGCTTTATGAAAAAAGCATACGATCTTCAGGACCTGTAATTTTTACGTCATTTTTGTCTCTCAGAAATCCGTTTGTTTCTTGTGTGATACTCATCTGTTTTCTTGATGGTTGAGGTCATAAGATAAAGGAAACATCATCACAGTCACATATGTGTCAATTATAGACTACAATGCTGCTGTTCCATTCTGGTGACATGACCTCAAAAGTATGAACGCTGTCTAAACCTACCCAAATACTCACAACTGCTTTATACACCCCTTTTGTGTTCTTTAAGAGTTCAATAAAAACCCTCGTCTGCGAATATTTCACAGCACAGCTTCCACCTCGTCATGGCAACCTAATAGCCAGTAAAAATTCCTTGATGTCCTATATCTTATTTTTCTTTTCTTGTCTTTGTTTTTATTTTCTTTTACTATACAGCAATAAAAAAGGTTAAAACACAGCTTTCAAGGAAAAGATACTACTTCCACCTTCCAGTTCCACCACTTAATTAGGTGAACAGACATTGGGGGAAAAGAAAATCTTAACTTTGAGACTCAGCTTCCTCATCTACAAAAATGAGGAAAATTCTAATACTTAATTCCAAGGATTTAGATGAGAATCAAATGACTTAATATATTAAAACACTGTAAGCTCTAAGTAGCTCTACATGTTTCTATGTTAGAACTGAAGGAGGGGACAAAGGGACTAGAGAGTCACCTGGGCACAGAGAAAAAGAGAGAAGGAAAAAGCTTATGTGTGGGGAATATGAGGAAGCAGAAGACATGTTTCCTAAACTCAAGGAGTATACAATCTATTTAGAGAAAAAAGATTTTTATATAAGAAACAATTAGTGAATACTACCAAACAATAGATAATCAGCTGAGAAATTCTGTGGTACAGGGTATTAACTGCTTTAGGATTTTACAGAAGGGAGACATAGGTGAACTGAACAAGTTAATTAAGGCATCTGAGAACCAGATTTTTTTTTAATCTTAAAAGAAATTCTAAGCAATCTCCAGTTCCAACTTCATCATTTCAGAAATGGAGAACTCAAGAGTCCATCCCATTCCCTTCAAGAAAACTTCGATCCCCAAGGGTTAAATGATTGGGTCTTCCAGAAAAGAGCTTATACCCTTGTCTGGTGCCTCTGATTGATGGGACTGTTGCCAGGGGACACTGGCTCTGCTGGCCAGCACAGTTGATGCTAACTGGTGCCAGAGGACTGTAAGCAATGAAGGAAGAGTTCTTACACAGGTACCACCCCCACGGAACAGCAAGTAGCCACAGACCCAGGAGCTCAGTCTTCTGAAAGAGGCCTATAAGCTTTACATGGCTGCAGTCTGAGAGGCAGACTTCTAATTAAACAGATTTCCAAAGGATAACTGTAAACCTTTCTTCCTCAGGTCTCAGAGGGAGGGTATTATCTTCACACTCCCCCTCTGCCACTCCAAAGCTCCAGTATCCATCAGAGATTTTATAAGTGTCTGGTGCCCCAGTTTTTACATCTGCTGACCTGATTTTTATGGCTACTGTCCAGAGGATACCCCTCGATTGCCTGGCTTCGTGGCTGGGGAGGCCTGGGTTCCAGGTCCCGCAGGACCGTAACAATTGAAGAGACAGTTCTTGGCAGGCTATCACCCTCATGACACTGCACAGACGGCAGACTAAAACACACCCCCAGCCTTTCTGTGAAGGAGGCCTATTTGCTTGTCCTGGAGTTTCAGGCTCAGGGGCAGGCTTCAGGTGTGGTCCACATCTAGGAGCTATGAAGGTACTCTCAGAAAATGCAGGCCAAGAGACACCATCTTTGCAGTCCCCCTCTGCCCCACTACAGCTTGTGGTTTCTCCCAGGAAGCTGCTTCCATACTCATCTGGAGCTCTGATTTTTGCAACCGCTACCCAGGAGAGGCCTCCAGATCACCTTGCTCTGGTGACAAGCGGGGCATATGCTTGTGTTCCCACAGGCGTATTTTTCATTCTTTGAAAGCTGCTGCCTGAGGTCTGGCTTTTAACCAGCCCAAATCTAGGTGCTGATTGGGATCCTTCCCTTTGGGACACTAAATGGTCTTGGCACACCCTCAACTACTGAGCGGTTTGAGAGACAACCAGGCGCTAGAGTAAGGTTAAACATAATGTTCATCTCCCACACGAGTGAGACTACCTCAAACTAAACGGTTTCCGCACAGCGAAGGAAACCATCAACAAAATGAAAAGGGAAACCACTGAATAAGAGAAAATACTTTTAAATCATATATCTGTTAAGAGATTAATATCCAAAATATATAGGAACTTATACAACTCAATAGCAAAAAAAAAAAATCTCAAAAAATGAGCAGATGATCTGAACAGACATTTTTTCCAAAGACATACCGTTGGCCAATGAGTACACAAAAAGATGCTCATCACTAACCATCAGGGAAATATGAATGAAAACTACTTGATGTATCATCTCATACCTGCCAGAATGGCTATTATTAAAAAGATAAGAAATAACAAGTCCTTACAAGAATATGGAGAAAAGGGAACCCTTGTACACTGTTGGTAGGAATAGAAATCGGTACAGCCACTATAAAAAACAGTATAGAGGTTGCTCAAAAAATTAAAACTAGAACCATGATATTATCTAGCAATTCCCTTCTGGGTATTTATCTGAAGAAAATGAAAGCATAAATTCAAAAAGATATATGTGCCATGTTCACTGCAACATTAATTACAATAGCCAAGATGTGGAAACAACCTAGGTGTCCATCAGTGGATGAATGGATAATGAAGATATGGTGTGTGTGGAATATTACTGGAATATTACTCTACCATAAAAAGAATGAAATCCTGTCATTTTCAACATGGATGGACCTTGAGGACATTGTGCTAAGTGAAATAAATCAGAGAAAGACAAATACCATATGATCTCATATGTGAAATCTAAAGAAAAACAAGCTCACGGATATAGAGAAAACATTGGTGGTTGCTAGAAGGTACAAACTTCCAGCTGTAAAATGGATAAGTCATGAGGAAGTAATATACAGCATGGCAACTATGGTTAATAATACTGTATTGCATTTTTGAAAGTTGTTAACAGTTAATCTTAAAAGTTCTCATCACAAGCAAAAAAGAATTCTGTAACTATGTATGGTGATGGATATTAACTAGATTTATTGTAGTGATCTCTTTGCAATATATACAAACATTGAATCATTATATTGTATACCTTAAACTAATATAATGCTGTATGTCAATTATACCTCAAAAGAAAAAAAAAAGGAAACTGAGCAAGAAAAGGAAAAGAAAACAGAAAATAACTTCAATGTTGCACAGAAAATAATGTCTGGCTTGTCATATCCTGACATAAAATAAGTCAACATTTTTTGTCACATATTTGATCAATATCCAAGAGTTAGGTATGCCCCTCCTAATCTGAGACTCCTTCCCCCACATTTCACTTGGAGAAGAAAAACAGCAAAGGCAGGGCATGTAGTTAAGTAGATATTATTATAAGCCTGTGTTTTGACTGGGAGGTAAGCATAAGGGGGGGCAGGACAAACAAGGCAGCTACAGCCTGGAACCCTGATGAGTCAGTGATGGACTACCTCTGAAGGCAAAGGCACTTTCCGCTTACGAGGAACAGCTTATGAATCTGAGAAATGTGTGGGGCAATAAAGTTTCACCTCAACCTTCCCTCCTGACCGAGGGAAAGGCAAGAGAGAGAATCTCCTATAATTCTCTGGTATGTTGAGGATGCCACCATATTTAGTAGCCCTTCCTGGTAAGCAGCATGGAGTATCAATCAGATGAAGTTCAGATATCGCATCAAATACAAGAGGTACTCATATTTTAGATAAATTCCAGAGGGCAACTAATTTCAGTTCAGAAAACTCTCTCTGATGCCCAAGCACCTCAAAGGTGTGTTAGGAGCTAAGAATACAAATATTAGGAACTTGTCTCTGTCCCTAAGGAACTCACTGTCTAGCAGTGATAATAAACAGGATAAGTAAACATTTGGTTTTAATATAATGCACTAGGTGCTACAAGAGAGAAAATCATTAGAAGCAAAGGGAATCCAGATTCAATTCAACTTTTTGACTCAATCAAGATTTTAACCCTTTAACCCAACCTGGTGAGGGATGGGGTCCAGAAAACACTTCATGGGAACATCGTTCCTGAACTATGGAATAAGAGGATGAGCTATAAAAATAAACTGTGAGGCACGCAGTAATGCAAGGTGGACACCATATTGATTATTGTTACTTTTTCCAGTCCTAGGTATTGAGAATTTAGTGTACCCCTTTCCTTCTCTCAAGTCTGGAACTGATGGAGAAATAAGACACAGGAGACAGGCAGATGAAGATCAAAATGACATTTTTAGGATCGGTAAAGCAGATTAAACAATGTGGCTTCTATCTGTGGCTAAACTTGGTTTGCCACTAAAAAGCTTACCCACTTCCCACGGGAAGGAGTGGATCAACGTGTGGGAAAACTGGGAGTACTCCCTCTATTTTTTTCTCTCCTGAGGCATGTAGGCACAGTGCATGATTCAAAAGTGTTTGAGTGAAAGGAAAATGTGTAAATATTTTGTCTGCTAAGCTTTCTGAGAAGGAAGGAAGGCCATGTTTTCTAGTGAAAAGCTGTTCAAGCAGTGCATGTATTACTTACTGCCATTCCTTGCTGGGAGGAATCAAAGGCAAGATGTTGTTCTATAGGAGCTGCCACCAGTCAAAGAAAAATACTGAATTTTTGCCTACTTGTGGTCCTTTTTAAAAGGACCAGGTGTCTTGTTTTTGTTTCTACTTGGCAGTGCCAGTACTTTTTGGCTCAGAATTTATTTCTCAGTTCTCTTTGGCGCTGTAACTTTAAAAGCCATCTCTCTCCCTCACCCCCTCCTTCTCTCATTCCCTTCTCACTTCCTTTCTTTCTGTGTATATTTCAGGCCACTGTTTTCTTGCCTGCTCAAAACATGCCAGGCAAAACCTGTCACTCACATAACCATAGGTTTGACATGAGCCTACCGATAAGTACCATATAACACAGAAGTTGAAAGGAAATTATGATGCATTTTAATGCAGAACCAGTACCACTGTTTTATCCAATGAGATGTTTCTCTGCACAAAGTTCCTCGTGCCTCAGAAAAAGGTGATCTTTCTTCATCTCCCTCTACCTATGTATTCAAACAGATAATGCTCTACATGGGGCAGGACATTTTTCTCTGACTTCATGGCAATCACTTTGTGCTCTGAAGCATGAGATTCAATTACCCAGATCATCATTTTGGCCTGCATAGCTACAACCATTATTAATGATCATAAAATTACCTACTTCTTTGATATAAATTCAGTCACAGTTATGCAGTTCCAGTCATGCATCAACCAATACGTTAAAATATATTTTTTCAAGCTTCTAGGGAATAAATGTCCCCAATAAAGTTTGCATTCTATTTAACACAAATTAAAAAAAAAAAAAAAAGCATTTGTGAAATTAAAGTGACTCTAAATAGCTTTGCAATTACCCAAATTAGAAAATGCTTCGTAGAGGAAATAAGGTGACTCTAAATAAAGTTTATTTTCTCTACTGTGTATTTGATCTTTGTCTCTCTTTGGGGTGATATTTGTTATATTTAAAATACTTTTCTAAACAAGCAGTGGGTCTTTTCATTAACAGAGAACAATGTCTTGAGACAGAGATCACAGGACACAGCAAAATTTGAGCCAGCATAGAAAGAACTACATTTCACCTACTGGCATGATAGTGAAATAGCAGGCTAAATTTAAGGAAGCCTGTGAAGTCTTTCCTTAAATCCCAGAGAAGAAACTGTCCTACTGAAATTTCTTAAAATCCATGCCACATTGCACCCACTCTCTGTGATATTCTGGTACTGCAAAACATAGTTATAACGTATACATTTTAAATTTGGAAATCAAACTTTTTATTTTCATTTTTCAATATACATCTCTAAAAGATAAAGGTTTTTTTCTTTTTTAACATGACCACAATATCGTTATCACACAGAATAAAATTAATAATTTGTTAAAATCAACTATCTTATAAATGTTCAAATATCTAATTGAGTGTTAAATATCAATTCGTGGTTATTAATGTTTGACTGAATTAGGATCCAAATAAGGTCTGATCATGGATTAATATTATTTTAAGTCTCTCCTTTCGTTAAAAAAACTTTATAGAGGTATAATTAACATATATTTACACATTATAAATATACACAAGTTGATGAGTCTACTAACTCCATACTGTCTCTTTTAATCTATAGGTTTCCCCTCTATCTCTCTGTGTTTTTAGTTTATTTGTTGAAGAACCTGGGTTATTTGTTCCCTAGTTTCCCAGATTTTACAGAGTTCATCCCTCTGTATAGTTTTACATGGTTCTCTATTTTTATTGTTTATTAGTTTTTATAAATTTACTATTTTTAAATTTAGTAAATTTTATAAAGATAATTTACTTTTTTATATTTATTATTTACTATAAGTTGATAGTATCAATTGAATTGGTATGAACTACCTTTAGCTAGGATATTCATTGGTGGTGGTGTCTCTTTCATCAGGATGCATCCTCATGCTGTAATGTCAGAAGCAGTTCATGATGAACGCCTACCTCTATTAATCCATTAGAGGTCACCAAATGGTAATATTCTAAATCTATCATTTCTTCTTAGTTTATTAGCTTTAAAATGGTCATGAAAGAAATATCATTCTTCTAGTCTATGATTTAGTTACTCAGTGGTACAGTTTATATAGGAAAGCCAGGATGTTTGATTTATTTTCTTTTATTTGCCAGTTTTCAAAGTAATGAATTGTTTTCTGATCATCCTCCAATAGTGAATAAAATTTTTTATTATTATGACTTGCAAATTTGAAAATAGTTGAAATTTTTTGATCCTTCGAGGTAATCATCATTGTTTCTCAAACCACCCCACTTCTGGCCAGTGGTATCCTCCTCATACTGGCTCCTGCGTCCTTATGAACCAAGATGGAATGATAAAATAGTCCTTATCCAGACCTGGAATTGGCCCTAAGAATCTAGACATTCTTAAATTATAATTCCATGTGCACATTATGCACTAATTAACCTCTCCTCCTGGCTAATCACTGTGCCTCTGAGAGTCACAGTGGTTACTTTACTCCCTTCCCCAAGTACAGTTCCTGTGTCTTCATTTCTTGAAAAGAAAACAGATGTTATCTTTAAAGTTAGACTTAAGTTATTTAATCATATTTTATTAATATATTCATATAAAAATAAGAAAAACATACTCATAACTATTTTAGTCTTTATTTCTGAAACTGGTCAAGTGGTTAAACGTGGATTTTAGAATCATCTTCATCCACTACTGACTCTATATTCCCTTTGCCATGAGCTATCTCCTCAGTCACGTGTGGTTCCTTGATTGATACAGTGATCCAAACCTCAGTTCATGAAGGGTTTGGGCCATTAGCAATCTTGCCTACATTGGGGTGTAGTAATTTTTCATTGATTTTTGCAAGAAGATATGAGAAAATGATAATCATTATCTGCAGAGATTAGCTTAGTGATGTTCCAATACTCTGAGCGTCTGCACTGTCATCTGCCTGTGAGAGCTTTCCAAAGGCATCCCTACACGACACCTGAAACACCACGGAATCTGCTGGATCATATAGTTCAGGAAGCAACATAGCTTACATTGCTGGCTGGACTTATTACTAAACTTTTCTTTCTTGTCTGAACTCAATTTAAAACTGGTAGCTTTTCAAATTTTCAGGAAATGATTGTAATAGCATGCACAAATGAGATAAGTGTTTTTCCAAAATACAAAGAGTCCCATCAATTATTATGTATATTTCTCAGTGGTAGGAAAGTCAAATGCAACAACTTGCCCTTCACTTTGAAGAGGATATCCTGACTGCCTCAGGTCAAGGGACTCTGAGAAATTTCACTCTGGTGTGTGGTCAACCAAAAAATGTCCTCCCAAAGATAGCTACATCCTAAGACCCCAAACTTGTGAATATGTTACATTATACATTAAAAAGGACTTTACAAATGTTATTAAGTTAAGGATCCTGAGATAGGAAGATTATATTGTATTATTCAGGTGGATCCAATATAATCATAAGGGTTCTTATAAAAGGGAGACAGAATGTCCAAATCAGAGATGTGATAATGGAAACCAACTTTATAGAGGTATAATTAACATACCAGAAAGAGGCAGGAGCCTAAGACCATGCTAGCCTGAACAACCCCGATCCAGTCTGATCTCAGAAGCTAAGCAGGGTTGGACCTGGTTAGTACTTGGATGGGAGACCACCTAGGAAGACCAGGTGCTGTAGGTTTAAGAAAGAAAGAAAAGAAAGAAAAGAAAGAAAAGAAAGAAAAGAAAGAAAAGAAAGAAAGAAAGAAAGAAAAGAAAGGGAAGGAAGGAAGGAAGCAAGAAAGAGGCTAGAGCTTTAAAATTGCTAAGCTTTGGGCTTTGAAGATGGAGGAGTGAAATGTGAGGGAATAAATGCAGGCAGTCTATTAAAACTGGAAAAGACAAACAGATTCTCCCCAAGAATCTTCAAAAGGAACATAGTCCAGACAACACCTTGATTATAGGGCTTCAGACTTCCGGAACAGTAATAAATTTGTTTTGAGCCCCTAAGTTTGTGATAATTTGTTACAACAGCAATGGGAAACTAATATTAGGTGAAAATTGAATTTTAGGGGGATTTATTTTCTACCATCTGTCTAAATCAGATAACTAGAGATTTATACTTCCTGCTCGTCTGATCCACTTATCATGATATAATCAATGTAAAGGAAAAATGTGATACCCTGTGAACTAGAAAGGTGAGGAAAGTCTTTGTAGACTAGATTATGACATAGGATTAGAAAGTTGATATAGTCCTGAGATCAAACAGTAAATGTATATTCCTGACCCCTTCCAGCTGAAAGAAAATTACTTCTGGTAGTCTTTACTAATAGTTACAGGGAGGAAAGCATTTGCCAGGTAAAAAGCTACAAACCAGATGACACGAGATGTGTCAATTTCCATAGCAATGAAACCACATATGGACAACAGGTGCAACTGGAATCATCATCTAATTAAATTTAAAATAATCTACTGTCATTCTTTAAGAACGACCTGTTTTTTTATAAGCCAAGAAGGTTAAAGTGAATGAAGTAGTGTTAGGAACCACCACTTCTGCACCTTTCAAGTCCCTGATGGTGACAATAATTCTGCAATTCCTTTAGGAATGTTGTTATTATTTTTATTATTATTATTATTATTATTATTAATTATTTTATACTACATTTGACCTTTACTACCTGTATTAGTTTTCTGTTGCTGCTTAACAAATTACCATAAATGTATGGGCTTAAAACAACACCCATCTATTAGCTCGCAGTTCTCTAAGTCAGAAGTCTTGGACAGGTGGCTGGCTTCTCTGCTCAGGCTGAAACCAAGGTGTTGACTAGCTGCATTCACATTTTAAGTTCAAGGTCTTCTTCCAAGCTCACTCTTGTTACTGGCAGAAATTCAGAGACTAGCCGTTAAAGAACTCTTTTTTTAATGTTCACTTCTTGTTGTTGTTTTTGTTGTTGTTGTTGTTGTTGTTGTTGTTGTTTTTAAGTACAATTGGTATATGATATTATACTAAAGAACTCTTAAAAGTACTCTCCTCACAAATGTTTTACCACAGCCTTGATGAAGGAATTTTGTCTTCGGGACCCTCTTGGGGAACACAATGAAATGGATAGATAAGCAGATCTTACTTGAGAAATGTACTCTAGCATTCAACTCTCCCCAAGCTTTTAAGCATCTTCCGCCACAACATACCAAGGAAGTTTTGGCAATTCTACTTCACTTAGTTTTTAGTTTGGCATGTCAACTCCATAGGAGACTTTGGGTACAGGTTTCAACCAACCAACCAAGCAGACTTTTAAAGAGACTCCCAATTGCTCAAGATAACATATTGAATCCAGAATAACTGTTCAGTAAGCCACGTCAAAAAAAAGTTATCCAAACCCAACACTTTATTCCTTCCACTCTCCTCCAACACACTTAGAATCCATTCCTATATTTTTCCCCTGGTCGCTCTCATATAAATTGGCAAAACTTGCAATTCTTCTATATTGTACCTCTTCATAGGTCATACTCTGTGCCTTATCCTCTCAGGAATTGTCTAGACTTGAGTTTGGTCTAGAAGCAATGGAAGGCTCATATATTGGGCCTAAGGGAGAAAAGTAGTCCCTGCAAAGAGAATACCAAAGGTTCTTTAGATAAGGGTATACTAACCTCTGCAGATGAGAATAGGAGATGGAAAGGCTGCTTCAACTGGCAAAAGAGGCTCAGTAAAATTTAGGCATCTAACATCCCCAGATTCATTGGAATATGCACATATGAACCCAGTTTTCAGGATACTATTTCCAAATAAATGCCCTAACTTTAACATAAGAGACTCTGTGGGATAGGCAATTTAATTGTTTTGTAATTTAGCCATGTGCAAGTTGAGATTTTTTATTTAATATTCAAAATCTCAGTCATGAGGCTACAGGAGATAAGAGTTTCCTTCAGGGCAGTCTTAGAGCTTCCTGGTTTCTTCCAAGACATTAAGCTGGGAATTTAAAGGCCTGAGCTCATAATTTTCCTTCTCTAAGTCCTCCACCACGCTTAAAAGCAACCAACTAACCTCACTATACTCCTTACTTTCACATAAATTATTCCATGTCATATTATTAGCCACTCAAAGTCTTGTCTCTGTCAGTACATGATTATCATGCATTGCCTGATGCTAATGAGATGAACTAGCAGATCAGCAATGACATACGTGGGCTGTCATGGTTCATGCACCAACCTTCAGAGCATTAAAAAATGGCTACTGCTTCACTTCCACCTTCCAGATTTCATGTAAATTTCTCCTACTCCTAACCTGGAACCATAGAGAGAAGAAAATTCATGGAAACACAGTTCCTGCTTAGCTGTCAAAGCTACCACTTAAAGCACCTTCCTGTGCCAGCCAGTTCCAGCCAGTGAGCCGACATCTTGAAGATAAAAAACTGAATGCCCCATTGGCTCTGGAAATGATCCGGAGTGAAGTGTGGTTGACAGACATAAAAAAAGACACATTTTAATATGATGCGTTCTGTAGAAAGACAAAGAAGAAAAACTAGCCCTTTCCCTCACACCCAATCTAAGACAAAATAAGTCAGTGAGAGTATTCGCTGATTCACTGAATCCAAAGAGCTCTATGCCACATTCTAAGTTTTGGAAAGTCACTGTGTTCTGAAGGTTCTCGTATTGCAAACTTTCTTCTGCTTGTGTTTCTTAAATTCACATTGCTGCCACCTTAGAACAACATCTATTACTTTATTTATGGACAATAATGTGTCTGCCTTACTGGTTTGTTATCCTCAAAATCCCATTGTAATCCATCCTACATACACCAGCAGATTCGATTTACTTTAATTTTGTCGTTTTTCTCCTCAAAATCCATTAATAACCCACTCTCCAATCCCCATTCCCCATTGACAGTAAAATGCCCTCACTCCATTCAGGACTCTTTTTAACTTTTGTCCCATAACTACACTATATTAAAAACTCATCACTTTGATAGGTAGTAAAGAGCTAGATCTAGCTAGAGTAGCTAGGACTCTACAAAAGATAGATTTTTTCCCTCCACAGGAAGAGCCTGACAAGTTCTGTAAGTCAGTATGTAGGTCAGATTCTGCAGTTGTTGACATACCCTATATGACCAAGTAGACTGCATAAATTCAAACAGGTCAGAATTTGTGTTCACAGATGTTCATTAATGCAAAAAGAGTGAAGGAAGAAAAACAGCTCTAAGAAGGCAAAGTCTAAAGTCAAGGAGGTCACACTATCAAAGATAATTGCACTGAAGTACAGATATTAAGCCAAACCTTCAGGGAAGGACTAAAGCTCAATTTTCTCTTCTGCATTTTGTACAGGCTGACATGGGGTAGCTAACTCTGATCACCCAATTACCACAGTCAGAACCAATTTAAAAATATGGTGTCCCTCTCCTGATTGAGCAAGGGGCACCACCAGGATGAACATGGGTCTCAGTTTGCATGGAGCGGTCACAGTTTGTGCCTGTTGTCCCTGCATCACAGTCAGCAACCACTTTCTCTTTCAAAAATGGCCCCATTTGGAAAATAAATTATATGTTCATTTTATACTTAGATAAATATACTTAGATAATATCTCAGCTCCTGCAAGACTGAACTAGTTATACATACCTTACCTGCAAACCAATTCACATGAACTTGAGCTTCTCTTCCTAATTTTCATTTTTCTAGTGATTAACATCTTTCTGTGCTAATTCATGTTACTGCCCCTCAGTGATGTCGTATAATGTTGTTAATCTGGATGCTATTCTAGGCTTTGATGCCATTGTGTGACCTTAGGTAAATTACCTGTATATCAGTTTCTTCATCTTTAAATAGACATAACAGGTACCTACAACATCAGTTTATTGTGAAAATTAAAATTGGTTAACATAAGTGAAATGTTCAGAATAGCGCCTAAACAAAACATGCTATATAAATGTCTGCTGACTTTATTAGCAGCAGTATCACTGATGAGCTCTCTTTACCTGACCTCACCCAGTATTCTCATTTGGAACTTGACTTGTTAGTTAAATCTTTACTTGTGGCTATTTTGTTTCCTAATTAGATTCTAATCCTAATGACAGGGACTATGTCTTATTATTGTATTCCCCAAGTACCTACCACAATACCTTGTAAAGATTAAGAGCTTAGTAAATAAAGATAATTGAAATATAATCTTTTAAAAATAATTCACTATATTTAAATAGAGCTGTTGGGCAAAATATTAACTTTATTTCATGTGTGAGACTGCCTCTATCCTAAGAATAAATTCTTTATAGTCTAAGACACTGGGTGTAAATGTGAAGGAGAATGTCAGACCATGAACTAACTCCTAGGAAACCAAATTAAAGCATGTAGTTTTGTTTTTCTTAAAAGAAATGTTGAAAGAAAAAATGTTTTATTAATTTTTGGTCATTTCTCCTAAACATGGTTTCTCTCTTTGGATAATTAAGTATTTTACCTGGTCACTATATAGGTTCCATGCAATGAAAATTTAGCCATAACTTTACTAAATGTATAGGAATTGGTACCAGTCTTAGTACCATGCTAGGATGGGTACAGGGTGACATTTAACAATATAAAAGATAATATCCCTATCTTTGAAGGATGCACAATCTAAAGAAAAAATTAAAAATACAGTTTATAAACATCTAAGTTTAAGTAATAAAATCATGGAAACAAAGACATAAAAAATACAAGTGAGTGAGGGTATACACAATCTTAGTTCTAAGAGATGTTACAGGTAAATGAAAAACTATTATTACTTTCTGCGCTATCCAATTTATTCCCAAACACATACATATTCCATAATTATTTTTATCTTTTGAATCAAAATGCAAACCTACCAAAGACAAAAAAAATCAATATTCTCCTGCCTTTGCATCTTCTAAAGGAGAGCAAACTATAACCAATTAATAACAGAAGTTAGATTTTTAAAAAATCACTACATTAAGGATGAAGTCAAGATTCTTCACAGTGTTTTAAAATATCACTGTTAATATTAACACTTAGAGTAACTTTCATTGTACTTGAAGAAAGGGGGAGAACAGGTGGTGTTTCCTTAGTTCAAGAGAATCTGATTGTTTTTATATTTGTCAATAAAAAGTGAATTTATAATCACTGATTAAATATTACAAGTTGGATATAAACTCAAATTTTATTTTCATAGACACATATGACAAGTAAACATATTTCCTACAATAAATAGAAAACAAGCCACCATAATCTCAAAATTAAATATTATATAACCACATATTACTGTAGTTAAAAGTGAATCTAGAGAACTCCTATGAGGAGGAGGCTGCTTGAACCCACATATATCGTATGTCTTCCTCATAAAACACTGCTAAAATTATAGTTAAGAGATACATATTTAAGATGTAAACCCCAGAAAGCTAAATTCTAGGACAGCAATGGAAAAGGCTAATCAATAACCAACCTGATTTATTTCGTCCTGAAAAGGTGGCATCAGCTATCTCTAGGAGTTAAAGGATGTTTACAGAGTAGTTACATCATTGATCCTTCATCAGTGGGGAATTATCTCTCAGCACCAAGAGGACACAGGATGTTTACTTTCCAAAGAAGATACACAGAAGGGCTCTGGACAGAAGCATGCCAGGCCCAGTTAAGAGACTGTAATGAAAATGGGAGAGAAGAGGAAGAATTAAGCACAGTATGCATACCTAAACTTAGAAAACTTCATTTAGAATGGGAACCAAGGTGAATTTTGAAGAAAATGTTATATACTTCAGAATGTTTTCTCTTAAGATTTTGAAACTGTGCATAAAATTAGCCACCCAACATCACTGTTAAAACATAGAAGTTAAAGGGTAATTGTACCAAGCTACAAGTTCAGATATATGTAACTTCAGTGGTAGCAAAGGACTCCACTACAGGTCTCTCCTACTCTCTCCACATGCCTTCTCTGTGCAATAAACACTTGCACACACGCTTGGATGCCAAAGGTGAAAAAGTGAAGAGAGGTGGAAACAAGAAAACTACTATGATGAAAGGGAAAAATCAGTTTAAAAAGTATTCATGAGATTGACAAAAGTAGAAAATTGCCTAACCAAAATTTAGTGAGGTTATAATGTTTTTAATGGTGCATACTTTGATAATTCTCTTTAGAGAACATAAGCACCTAGTTTGGAAGAATATTTGTATGCAGTTCTTCAAATTATCTTTGTTTAGCATTACACTTAAAATATATTTCTCAATAGTAAATGTGTTCAAATTATATAAGAAGGTGGTACTTTTTATTTTGTACTGTTGGGGTCAAATTGAGTCACTGAAGAGGTGATGAAGAGCACAGGACTTCAATATAAAGTCATGGAAATTTACATCTATACTAAAAATGGAGGATTATGATGTCATTGATTACTCGGAAAAAAGATGGAAGAATCTTTTCCCTAGATTCTATGTGGTCTTCACAAATACTAAGGTATGCTGCAAGTCCCTTGAGAGTAGTAACTATGCATATACTTAATATCCAAACAGCTGGAAGGAAACTTAAAGGTCAACTACTCTGGTTACTCACGGAATATATAATAACTATACAGCATCCCTGACACAAAGTGGTAAATTCTGCTGACCGTAATTCATAGACAGGAAACCTACTACCTCAAAAAGCCATTCAGTCCATGTTTGGGCCTCAAGTGGTTAGAACAGACTTTCTGGACTTTCTCGGCATACCAAAGGCAGTACTTCTAAGGAAATGGTGGCTACATATGACTAACTTTAAAAATAATAATAAACCAAACAAAAACATCCTTGCATTGGTAAGGATAGGCTGGTTAATTCTGCCTTAAACAACCCTCGTATCTTAGTAGTTCAACACAATTAAGGTTTATTCCGTTTACATGTTTCATAGATGGGGGGGTGCCACTCATTTTAATAACCTGGGGGCACAAATTGACATAGTCCCCATCTCTACATATGCTGCCAGGATCAGCACAGAAGAGGAAGTTGTGCACTTGCTGTTGAAGCATTTGCCCAAAAGTGATATAAACACTATTGCTCATGTTATTGGTCAAAGTAAGTCATGTGACTAAGTTTAATTTCAAAGGGAGCAGGAAAATGCAGAGATCTAAAAATTTAAGGGAGCAAAACTGACTACTGTCTTTCCGTGTATAAAACTAAAATATTACAGATACCATTAAATGGAAGAGGAAAAATTAGGTAAAAATACTCAAAATAAATGTATCACAAAGATTTGCTATCTTTAATGTAGGGTAAACTTTTAGAACTCAGTAAAAAAGAGAACATTACCTCCAATACATAAATGAATGAAGATCATGGAAAGATAATAATCAAAAGCAGAGATATAATTTTTAAAAGACATTGCCAAATGCTCAACCTCACTGGTAATGAAAAACTAGTACTTGTAAAAATAAAAGCTAATGCTTATGGAATAGTTATATTGTGTCAGGCATTGTACTTAAAATTTACACACATGATCTGAAAGCTTCCCAAATCTTGCTACAAGATGAGTACCACTTATTAGGTCCACTTTTGAGATAAAGCTTAGAGATATTAAACTTCCTGGGGTAACATAGCTTACAAATCCAGGTGTCTTATTCCAAAACATGTATTAACGTCTAAGCCACATCACTTAAATATAAATGAAAACTTATAAAATTATCACCCATAATTTTTTTTAGTTACAATACCAGCAATTACAAAAGAATGAAATCTACTGGAGGTATAAATTCTTACAATCTTTTTAGAAGATATTTAAATTGTGTATATCTTTAAAAACCTCCATGTACATACTATTTTGGGGGTTTTATATTTTCATATACATTTTAGTTTTTCAATTATAGTTGACACACAATATTACATTAATTTCACGTATACAACACAGTGATTAGACATTTATATAACTTAAGAGGTGATCACCCTGATAAATCCAGTACCCATCTGACACCATATATAGTTATTACAGTAACACTGACTCTATTCTCCATGCTATACTCTACATCCCCATGACTACTTTGTAACTACCAGTTTGTACTTCTTAATCCCCTCCCCCTTTACCCAACCCTTCACCCCTCAATCCAGCAACCATCAAAATGCTCTCCGTATCTATGAGCTTGCCTCTATTTTGTTTGTTCATTTATCCTGTTCTCTAGATTCCACCTAAAAGTGAAGCCGTATGACATTTGTCTTTCTCTGTCTGACTCCACTCAGCACAATACCCTCTAGGTCCATCATGTTGTTGCAGATGGCAAGATTTCATTCCTTTTTATGGCTAATATTTCCTGGTATATATGTACCATCTCTTCTTTATCCATTCATCCATTAATGGACACCCAGATTGCCTCCATATCTTGGCTATTGTAAATAATGCTGCCATGAATATATGAATTCACATGTCCCTTCAAAGTAGTGTTTTGGATTTCTTTGGATAAAAACCCAAAAGGGGGATTATTGGGACCTTCTTCATCTCTCGTTATAACCTTTGTTTTAAAGTCTATTTTGTCTGATGTTAGTATTGATACCCCAGCTTTTTTTTTTTTGCTTGCTTCCCTTTTCAAGAAATATCATTTTCCATCCCCAGTGCTAGAGCTCCAAGCAAGCGAGTCCATCAGTGAGTAAGTCTGTACTCAGGCCCTTTAAAAGAAGCTCCTAGGACTCCAGCTGCCCTCTGTCTCACTCAGCCACAAGCTCTGGTGGTTTTCACAGCCAGTTGTGAGGACTTTTCTTCCTGGCACTGGTGCTGCAGGCTGAGGAACCTGGTATGGGGCTGGTACCCCACGCTTCCCTGGACAGACCTCTGCAGCCAAGATCTTTCCTGATTTTTAAGTGCCACACATGGGTGTGGGGTCATCTTGTTTCTTATCTCCAACCCGCCTACCCTTCTCAATGTGGCTTCTTCTGTGTATTCTTCGTTATAGGACTTCTGTTAAGCTAGACTCGAGACAATTCTCAATGGTGGTTGCTCTGTAGGTTTGCTGTAATTTTATGTCATCATGAGAGGAGACAAGCACAGCGTTTACCTATTCCACCATCCTGACCAGAACTTTGATGGGCATACTCTTCAACTCAACAATTCTAGTTGTGGTCATCTATTTTAGGGAAATAACAAAATTTGGGAGCAAAGACACATTGTTTGAGGACCAATCCTGTAAGCAGGAGCAAAAGAGTTCTTAACCTCATACACTTGCAATCTTGCACTAATAATGAAATTATAAAAGCCACTCTCCATATGTAGAAAGGCTCAGGCATAGAAAGCAGCCAGTAAACCATATCTGTTGCTATCCACTGACTTCAAAATTGAATCCCTATACTAAAAAAAACTAATAACTAATAAATTCATTTACTTTTCTTGTGTGATCCACTCCTACTTTTCTGGTAACTTACAATATGCTACATAAATGTTTCACCATTGCCCTGATTCCATCAACATTTACTGAGCACACTGTGTGAAGTACTGGGGTAGGGGGAAAACGGATAAATCATAGCTCCTCTTTTGAAGGTGCTTAGCCTAATAGAGATAATTTCCATACAAAAATGGTAAAATACTTTGAAATATGTAAGCTGAGGTAAAAAGAGAAAGAGAAGGTATCTACCCCAACTTTGAGGATCCAAGGAAGACTTCTTATAGGAAGAAGCGAATGATTTGAGATAATTTAATTGAAATAAGGAAAATTTGAGTTATTCAGGTAAGAAAAGACAATAGAAATTCAGGTCCAGGAAGCAGCATAAACAAAGCCATAGAGGCATAAAATAGCATCACAAGGGCTCACTGTGTCAAAAGGTTTTGGTTTTATTTGTGGGCCTGACTTTGAACCTCTTGGTGTAAACTTTGGAGAAGAAAGAAAAATAGGAAAATTTGTACCTTGTTATCTCTAGCCTTCTAGTGAGATTGTCATTTGGTGAAAAATTAGAAAGTTGTGTCTTAAGACAATCTTTTTCTTTTTGCCACTCTCCTCAAATTCAGTACAACACCACGTATATTGATTTGGGATCTGAACTTGCTATATATTTAAAGAAAAGGGACGGCCAAAAATGTGAGGTGATAAATCAAATGCTACCAGAATGTCTTATGTACACTTAATGGGCAAAAAAAAAATGAGGTCCCTTTTAAATGTGAATGTTATTTACTGATATGATGAATGGGCTTTAAGTTCTATTCCTCTGAGCTTTCTTTTTATTATTACTGTTAAATGATGGTTTCAAATGAACTTCATTACTTCCCAGTGAGACTCATTCCAGTGGCATGAAGGTGAAAGGCTACCCAGACTGTGAACACTCTGTTGGCTTTTTCTCTTACATGTAGTATCCCATGAAAGCACCGCCATACTCATCAAGAGCATATCATTTGTAAGAAAGAAAACATTGACCTTAAGGAACCAAGAAAACGTGAATTTTCAAACTTTACTCAAGATAACTACAAACTGGGATCTTGAAATTATATACCTGGAGACTAGTGGCACAGTGAAGATCATGCTGCAGTTTCCCAGGAATCTTTGTGGAATCATCCAGTAGCTTACACAAAAACTACAGGAGGATACAGTCAGACATTTACAATTTATATATTAATTTGAGATAATTGTATGTTCCTATGCCATTGGAAAAAAGACAGTAAAGAGAGATCCTATGTCCTCTTTACCTCTTGCTTCCAATGATAACATCTTTAAATCTAGAGCACACTATCACAACCAGGATATCGCTACTGATGCAGAGAACACTTCCATCATGAGAAAGATTCCACATCTTGCCCTTTGACAGCTATGATCATGTCCCTCATGTTTCTCTCCACATTGTACTCTCCTTCACACTGTCTTTAATGCAAGGCAACCACTGATCTGACCTCCATTTCAATCATTTTGTCATTGCAAGAAAGTTATGTGGAATAAAAAAGAAAGTTATACGAAGGGAATCATACCTTGTGGGATTGATTTTTCTGCTTAAGTATGATTCTCTGGAGAGTCACTGAAGTTGCTGTATCAACAGTGTGCTGCTTTTTATTGTTGAATGGTATTTTGTAGCACAGACGTACCAGTTCTGTAACCATTTGCCCACCGAAGGACAACTGGTTTGTTTCCAGTTTCTGGCTATTACAAAAAAGCTATGAACTGCTAGTGGGACTGCAAGTTGGTACAGCCACTATGGAAAACAGCATGGAGATTCCTCAAAAAACTAAGAATTGATCTACCACATGATCCAGCAATCCCTCTATTGGGTATTTACCACAAAGACTTGAAAACCCATATCCGAAAAGATATTTGCACACTGATGTTCACAGTAGTATCATTCATGGTGGCCAGGACACGGAAGCAACCAAAGTGTCCTATAATAGATGACTGGATAAAGAAGTTGTGGCACATATATACAATGGAATATTACTCAGCCATAAGGAGAGATGAATTACTGCCAGTTGTGACAACGTGGATGAACCTCAAGATAATCATGCTAAGCAAAATAAGCCAAAAAGAAAAAGTTGAAAATCACAATACATGGGATAAGTACATGAAGTACATAAACACTTGAACATGACAAGCAAACAGAGACTCATGGCCATGGACTATAGACTAGTAGTTACCAGAGGGTAGGGGATAGCGGAGGAAGGGGGAGGTAGATGCAGTAAAGGGGGTCAAATATAGGAGGGGAGGGGAGGGGAGGGTGAAGTGGGTAAAGTGGATAAATATATGGTAGCTGAAGGAAATTGTACTTTGGGCGGTAAACACACAATAAAATAAACAGAAGTCAAATTATAATGTATACCTGAAAATTATACAATTGTATTAACCAATGTTACCCCAATAAACGTAGTTTTAAAAAAAAGCTATGAATAATTTAGGGTTTTATTTTGTTTTGTTTTTTTGCATTAAGTTTTAAATTTCTCTGGAATAAATATCCAGAAGTGCAGCTGGTCGGTCATATGTTAAATGTTTAGTTTTTAAAGAAATGCTTTTTCTGTATCAACTGATATAATCATGTGTTGACATCAATGTTGACACCTATTAATTGTAGTTTTTAATTCAAGTTGAAATTTTCCTCGTTCTTTTCTATAATTGATTTTTTATTGAAACCCAGACATTCGGGTACAGTAGTCCTCCTTTATCCATGAGGGATATGTTTCAAGAGCCCCAGAGGTCCTAGGTGATAATACTGAGCCCTATAAATACTCTTCTTTCCCATCCATATATAACTATGATTAAGTTTAATTTATAAATTAGGAACAGGTCTATGGCCATGCTACCCTGAACAAGCCCGGACCCATCTGATCTCAGAAGCTAAGCAGGGTTGGGCCTGGTTAGTACTTCGATGGGAAATTACCTAGAAAGAACAGGTGCTATAGGTGTAAAAAATAAAAAAAAATAATAATAATAAGGGATTGTAAACTGACAAGGTCCTTGCAATCTGTTAGGTCAACCGAGGGTTGCCTCACCTAAAAATAAATAAATAAATATAAATTAGGAACAGTAAGAGATTAACAACAACTAATAATATAAAACAATTATAACAATATACTCTAATAAAAATTATGTGACTGTGGTTTCTCTTTCTCTCAAAATACCTTACTGTAGTGTACCACCTTTTCACTTAAATGTGGTTTAAGTGAATGGTTTCTCTTTGGCATATCTAAATTGTCGGCATCACTACTATTTCTCTTTGGGGCCATTATTAAGTAAAATAAGGGTTATTTTAATACAAGTACTACAGTGCCACAACGTTTGGTCTGATAACCAAGATGGCTGCTAAATGATCAAGGGGGTGAGTAGCATACACAGCATGGAGGGGACAAGTGACAAAGGGATGATTCACATCCTGAGCACAACGGAGCTGGATGGTACAAGATTTCATCGTATTACTTAGAACGGTGCATAACTTAAAACTTATAAACTGTTTATTTCTAGAAATTTTCATTTGATATTTTTGGACCATAATTGACCATGGGTAACTGAAACCATAGAAAATGAAACCATGGACAAGGAAGGAACTACTGTATTATGTTATCAGACTCTGGTTATCATTTAAACCTTCTGTTTCAGCTAGCTTACTGACATCATTCCAGAAAGGAAAGTGTCATGCTTCCATGTTAATGTCAAATATGGATAGAAATCCAGGTTCCCCCCATATCCAACGTATCCACCCATAACCAAGGCTGAAAGGAGCTCCTTGTACTGTTGGGTGGGGATTGGAGTTCTGAATCCTAATTAGGCCTCTCTTGTTACTACCAATGTTAAAAGTGAGAGTTTTCCAACTTCCCTCACCTGGTGAAGGAAATAGACATACAACCCCAAAAAGCTCAGAGAGTCCCAAAAAAGATGAACCCAAAGAGGCCCACACCAAGACACATTAAAATTAAAATGCCAAAGCTTAAATACAAGGAGAGGATCTTAAAAGAAGCATGTGAAAGCAGTTAGTTACCTACAAGGGAGCACCCATAAGACTGAGAGCTGATTTCTCAAAAGAAACTATGCAGGACAGAAGGGCTTGGCACAAAATATCAACATGATGAAAACCCAGGAGTTACATCCAAAAATACTTTATCCAGCAAAGCTATCATTTAGAGTCAAAGAACAGATAAAGAGCTTCCCAGACAAAAATAAGTTAAAACAATTTACTAAGCCAGTATTACAGGAAATGTTGGAGGAACTTCTTTAAAAAGAAACATGTATCAGAAACATGAATAAAAAATGGTAATAACTATATTTTTATTACCAATACCTCAAATGGGAAAGAATTAAGTGCTCCAACCTAAAGATAGAGTGTTTGAATGGATAAGAAAAGAAGACCCCTACATATGCTGCCTACAAGAAACTCACTTCAAATTAAAAGACTAGAAGAAAGGGGATGGAAAAAGATATTGCCTTGATGGACTTAGAGGGTATTACACTGAATGAAATGTCAGATAAAGAAAGACAAATTTTGCATGATTTCATGTACATGTGAAATCTAAAGAACAAAATAAACAACAACAAAAAAATGAAAATAAACTCATAAACAGAATATTTTGAGGGCTACTAGACGGAAGGGGGTTGGGGGGGATGGTGAAAAAGGGCAAAAAGATTAAGAAGTACAAACAGATAGTTACAAAATAGACATGGAGATATAAAGTACAGCACAAGGAAAATAGTTAATAATGTTATAATAAATATGTAAGTGGGGGAAAAGGGTACTAGATTTAGTAGCGTGATCACTTTGTGAGTTATATAGATCTCTAATCACTATGCTGCACAACTGAAACTAATGACAACTATAATTGAAAAAAAAACTCATTGAATTGTACAATGTAAATATAAGCAACTAATTGTCTATTATATTTCAATAAAGCTGGAAAAAATAAAAACTGAGATTTTTCCATGGTTATTGCTGAGTGGAAGAAAGTTCAAAGTCACCAAATGGTCTCCACTAATACTGCAAGGGAGTAGGGGTTGTATCACCCAGGAGGGATGATAGGCCCAGCTCCCCACTCAGCCTTCTCCAACACCACCCTGGGAAGTCAGTTGGTGTGCCTCATCACAGCCTAGTGAGAGTGGAAGTCTAAGTTCCACACTGGATTTGGCCGCTATGTGTAGTGGAGGCCAGTTTTTTCTGCAGTATTTGGCTGGACTACAGTGGTTATCATCTACAAATTTTTCTCTTACCAGTCTGCCCCCTTTCCTAATCCTTTTGGCTATTAAAAACAGGCTTTCTTTAGAGCTTTTCTTTTTCTGCACCCATTGCGTTTCCAAGTTGCTACCTTCTTCAGCTTCAAGTCTGAGACATGTGAGACAGAAAGAAAAGTCAGTGAACTCACTGCTACACCATTCTGTGACTCCTGAAATCCCTAGACACCACAAGCCACACAGGATCACCTGGGAGTTGCACTGGGGCAGTAGAGGCTGTGGGAGGCAGGCTTTGCAGTAGTCAGACGGTGGGGTGATTCTCATTTTCCATGTGATTGGCTTATCTGAGTAATTTTGTAGGCTGGCAGGGAAGTGAAATCCATTAGGTTGAAGACCAGGTGGAGGGCAGCTGGTCTGACCGACAGAGAATGAGTTGGTATGCGAGCCCTTCCTGCTGGGTGTAGGGCAAATCTGAAGAGAGCAGGTTAGGTCTTCTGAGGCTCTCCTGGTTTCAGATGTTAAGGCACATTATATTGATTCTTAATTTCCAACCTTATACCACAATAATGTCCAGAGTTTTTTAGTTGTATTTCCCATGAGGATGGAAAAAGAACATCTACTCCATCTTCCTGGAAGAAGTGGCCTTTATAATTGAACTACACATTTGCTAATGAAGATTTATCACCTGCACAATGATGCCACAGAGCATCCTGATATGGCCCTACTGCTTTTTTCAAGGAAATGAAATTATCTTCCATATTTACCAAATATTTAATACTTGCTCATGGCATAATTCGCTCCATTGGTCTAGCATGAAGTCACCACCTACTTACTCCTCTAATATCTTTCAAATTCTCCCCCAAACCATCAGCAGCTTTACTATGACGGAACCAGAGTGGCCTGGCCCATTTGCAGTCGACCCACTGCAGAACTACAAGTACTTGGGGAACAAGAAGCTGGTTAAATATCAGTCTTAAACGAAGTAAAATAACTTTAGAATTTTAATGGGAAAATAACATTCAATTTACCAACCGACCAGAAAATCTACCTAAAATTTAACAGAATCCCTCATTTTTTCATAAAGTGAGGTCTCAATGGCAGCACACTGCATTAAAGACCAATGGTTCAAACAAAGAGCATAAAGAAAATATATAAAGGTAAAATTTTGGATTTAATACATATTAATTAATGTCAAAATTATTTTCAAGTGATATTTAAGAGACACATGTAAGCTGAATCTGCTGCAAGATATGGGTTTTTACCCATTTATTTATTTTTCCATTTACTTAGCAAAATTGATGTTAATAAGGGAACAACTTCATTTTAACATGCAAAGTAACAGTCTTCCTTCTAGTGGATGATGCTATAAAACCCCAAAGAAAAAAACAGTTTAAGCCTAAACTACATTAACAAAAGCATTATTATTCCTCAAACTGATAAGACCTGGATCTAGAAACAACAAGTAGCCAAGTTTAATATTTATAATTTTATAGCTGTCAAGCTGTTCTCTGAGAAAAAAAATGGGAGAAATAGGAGCAAAAAAGGGAGGGAGGGAGAGAGAGGGAGTATAAAGAGGAAATACTTGGTGCAGGAATTATGTAGTCTACGGACAGATTTATATGCAACTGTTTCTGAGTCCTGAGAACCAAACTCTACCCTGGCAGGAAGCATGTGCTCGAAATCTGTTTTTTCTTTATGGGCAAATTAAAAAAAAAAAAAGTTTTAGCTTCTTTTCTCTGAATTGTCTTTCATTTGAAGTCTGATGAATTTGAGGGAAAATAATATTGCCACTTTAAGGCATTTTGAGATTTCATCCAATTCTTGATTTTAAAATTATATTTTCTTTTTTGTTTTGGAAAATCCCCACGCTCTTCTTACCTGTTTCGGTATTATATATATATATATATATATATATATGTATATATGTATATAATATATACATATATATATATATAACCTTATCCTCTGTCAAAGTACAAAATGTGCAGCCTTAAGTAGATAATAGCACCCAGAATAGTGAGTTTATACCTTGCAAAGCATATTTTTAGCCATTATTAATGGATGTCACTTTTACTATAACTCATGAGATAAACGTGGCAGGTATAAGCCACCCTTAATTTACAATGAGGAGACAAACATGAAGAGGTTAAAGTGCCAAAAGCGGTACAAATGACTGAATATAGAGAAAATGACAAAACTATATCTTCCTGACTCCTCAACTTGAGTTTTCTCCCTCTAGATTCTTAGTTCTTTCACTGAGAGAACAGATAGAGGACTTCTGGAAAGGTCATAAGGATTTGGAAAGGCATTCTAGAACCCATAAATACATGTATTAAACACTGTAGACCTAATAAGTGTATTGTATATATATGAACAATTATTCTCAAACATAAAGATACATTTACAATTCGCTAAATATAAGTTCACTTTAGATGCTACCTGAATTCATATTAATCCATGTGTATTCCAAAGCAATAGGAACTAAAAGGTATCTGAAATGCTGAATGAACACTTCCTTTTTTTTATGTCAAAAAAGAGAATATCTAAACTTAAAAAAGCAAGGGAACCACTGCTTTAAACCATCTTTTCCTTTAAACAATGGCTCTCATGAGTTAGCTACAAACTTGGGAGAAGCAGGAGCAGAATTCTGAGATGGTAAGGGGAGCACCCTGCTCTCCTCACTGCTATTCTATACACAGACCATGTGAAAAGAAGGAATGTACGGGAAAAGGATTGTTATACAGTTCTCTAAACCAGTTCCAAAAAAGGGGCATGAAGGAAGGATTCCTCCTGGCTTGTATGCATCCAGGAATACATTGGTGAATTACGTAACTTTTCATTTACAAATCTGTTTTATAGAAAGGAGGATAAATGGGCTACAAACTATACCCAGCAATAACAGAAAATCAACCATCAGGTTAGCAATAACAACAATAATGCTACATTTAAACAAGGTACCCCACTAAAACTAAGGAAACCCCAGGATAATTCTAAATGACCCATTAATATTTTTCGCACTACCACGCAGCACGTTTCTCTTGTGCTGGAAACATACTTGAATATTAACAACGATGGCTGCATCTTAAATTGAGTGGCACTGTTTAATTTTAGGGGTGGGCATTAGCGGAGGATTCAAGCTACCCTGTCTCAAGTGAATTACAAAAAAGAAAGGAGACAGGGGGCTCCTGCCTGGGCTTTGTGTTCACAGCAATTAGTTTTAACTGACTGGAAGCCGACTTTAAATAATTTTATAGCTTGTGCTAGATCTCTGCCATTTACCATGTGTGCCCTTCCTATTTTTATGGAAACCAGGACCTCATTCTGGAGTCTCCTGCCTGTCAGGGCTGCAGGTGAAGGCCAGCTGGGGCCAGAAGCACTTTGTGTGAATATTAGCATCTGAAGAGGGTTTCAGGAGGCCTTGAGTCTTTGGGGGCTTAATGCTATAGTCAGATGGCAATAGCCCTGCCTCGAAGTTTCCTTGCCAGGAAATCCAAATCTTTAGGAAATGAGCAATATGGACTCAGTGGCAATAGTCTGAGCATTCTGAGGAAAAGAAAAATGAGAGAAGACGGAATAGTGTTCAGCTGGGGTTTTAGGTTAAGGGGGTTTGAGAGGGAAAATGGGACAAGGCAGGATGTCAGAGGCTGTGTGCTCTGGCAAAGCGACTGAAGTTTATTAACAATTATTTTCAGGCCCCAGGGCTGTGTGTACATAATTTCATATAACACACATGCTGCCCTTGATTAATGGGTAACAGTATCCCCATGATGGGAAATGTTAGCTTGTCGAAAACCACAAAAAAACAGTTTGTCAGAAAGATTTTTGCAAAAATCTTCCCTGTGTCAGATATTAATGTTAACTATACAGAGAGAAATCAAAGACTAATTAATTCCTGCACGGAAGGAGAAAGTAGAATTAATCCAGTTTCCAATATCCTGAAAGCTGTAATCCTTATGAAAACAAATCTTTCATGAAAAACATCAAAAATTATAAACGTGAAAAATCTTCAAATCCAGGAAAAGCTTTTTATGGGAAGAAAAGGTTAGCATGCTCGTATTTCCACCCACCCACTAAAACAAACATATTTCTTGACCTTTATTCCCACCACCTACCTGAAAATCATACGGAATCTATTTAAGACTCTACCTAATTGAAGTCTAAAGATCACAAATAAGTAGAACATAATCAAATGAAACCAAGAAGTCTACATTTGGTGGGTTCAAATATAGTTATAAAATCAAAGTATTTTATTTCTGTAAGGAACTTTACTGGTCATAAAACCAGTTTCCCCTTGTCTTGCAGAGATAAAACTGAAGGCTGTAGTGTAGCAGCAATTTGAAAATGCCCCATTTTACTGACAAATGAATGCCAGGTGATACTTGATTAGAAAACAGAAGAGGGTGGCAGAGTATGTATTAAGTATATACTTAATAAATATTTTAAAAACAAAAAATATATGTACAGAGTTTAAACAAGTATAAATTGAAGAATCACGAGCAGTCCACTCACCTTAATAAATGGGCATTATTACTGAAACTCTCACCGTGACACTGATCACATCCTCTTATTTTATTTTGTGGAGGAAAAGGCAAAAAAAACTATTTTGTATTTTATTTTTATCATTCCTGTTTTTATTTATAGTTTACCACTTATGTTTTCTTGAATTTATATGAAAGATTTCATATTGTATGCACTCATTAACAGCTTCCTTTATTATTGTTTTTGAAAGTTATCGTTAATTCAAATCGTTACATCAATGCCATACTTGATTCATTCTCCTACTCTGTGGATAAATTAAACTTAGTAGTTGGGCTGAGAGCTGAGATGACCCGAGTCAGTATAACTGTTTTCTCTAGCAGAGTCTCTCACAGAAATGTAAGACTGCAACCTAATAAATAACTTCGCCATTACATTGTGGACATTATTACAATTCACTTTATCCAAACGGTTTGTATATTTAGAAAAAAAATTAAAAACTCTTTTATAAGGACAATAGTTTGTCGACCTGTATACAAGGTGAATTTATCGGAAAAATCAACAGTATATTAGCCAAAGGAAGGCAGGAATGGCGGGGGAGGGCAGGACCCAAGAACAGATGAGACAAATAGAAAACAAGTGAGATGGTAGATTTAAATCCAACCATATCAATATTAACACTAAATGTATTGTCTAAACACTGCAAGTAAAAGACGGGTATTGTTAAGCAGGATAAAAGCCAGAGTTATTTGTCATCCACAAAATGCCAACTTTCCATATAGGGAATAAATCGGTGAACTGTAAACGGATAGGAAAAGATATACCATGAAAACGCCAATCAAAAGAGAGCTGGTATAGGGGCACAGCTGAAGAAGCCACAAAGTAACTACGATATGTCTGTGCGGATGGTACGGCACAGCAAGAACTGCCGTCTACACTTACCCTGAGACGGAGGGAACAGAGGTCCCAGGCTGCAGGAACCAGAACATTCCACTGAGCTGGGATGCTGTCAAGGACTTCGACTGCTGCGGCCTCTCTCTGCAGCCCTCCCATGACCCTGTTGTCAGCCCGGATGGCTTCTTATTTGGGCATCAGCCCATCACAGAGTACATTTTACAACTCCCTCCAAAAAATGGAGACCGGCCTGCTAGAAGCAGCCAGGCACCTGGCCTGAGAAGCAAAAGGAGCTGCCGCAGCTGTGACCAGGTACGGGACTACCTGGAGAAGGAGGAGGTGGCCATTGCAAGCCAGTCTGTCGTGAACCCTTCACGCTCACAGCTGCTTCTTCGGGGAACCTCCCAGATGATGCCTGACGCATAAGCAAGGGCAAGAACAAAGCATCGCCTAGTTTCTATATTCTGTCATTGACCCCCAAGCCCGCCGCGCTGAAGAAGCCATCTCGCGCCTGACCCGCCCTGCGTCAGGAAAGCCACTGCGCATGTCAGACCTGCGCGTGTCAGTCCACGCTCGATGGACCGCGTGCGGCTCCTGCGCGTGTGTTGCACCACGTGTGCTGCAAGACCCGCCGCGTCACGTGCGGTGCCGTGGTCGTCTGGGGCCGTGGTCACCCTTGAGTGCGTGGAGAAGCTGATTTGAAAGGACAGCGTGGACCTTGTGAACATGGACAAGCTCTCGGGCGCAACATTATGCGGCCGCGGGGCGACACCGAGTAATGCAAAGACCAAATAAATGGGCTTGAACACACAAAAAAAATCGGTAACCTGTTGCCTGGGTAGAAATCATTGCTCACTGCTTACTGATTTGAGTAAATTACCTTAACCTCTTTCTGCTTTCCTTTCTCCACCTTCAAAATGGTGCTAACAGTCTCTTCCTCAAAGGTCCAGTTTGACGACTGAATGAGTAAATATGTGACGTGATTAGTACAGTTGATGGCAGATAGTCAATACTCAATAAATATTAGTTATTTGTGTAATTAGTAGTTGAAGTAATAATGCACATGTTTGAATTATCTCAGAATAGGAATGCTTCGAATACTTCACTTCCTTTTTAAGTATGATGCACAATGTTGGTTTACAACTGGAATATAGGCCAATTAAGAATACTTCCAGCTATAAGAATTCCGAATTGTGGTTTAAACAGTCTGCCAGCTACTACCTAAAAGCTGGACGGGGATTTTTGACCTTGGTAAACTGATAACTGCCTTTAAATTAGTCTCTGATATCATTTGTGGACCATTTGGGCTCAATTGTTTGCCCTCTCAGCAAATAACTTCTCGAGGTAACAATTCAGGGAGAAAACCTGTTTCTCATTTTGAGATGCAAAACCTTAACCACTGAGACTGATTTCTGAGCTCCTTTCTTTTCAAGTCTCTTAACTCACAAGAGAATTGAAAACTAGGGAGCACCCCATATTTATTTGGCTCATATATTAACGAGGGAGTTAGCTACTATTTCTAAAGCCAAAGATCACTTCACCTAAAGAGTTCACAAGACTGAATATATGATCATTCAAAACAGAGCAATCCTAGATACAGTTTTGGCCTCTCAAGGTAGAACATACACCATCAAAGGGGAAGAATGTTGCATTTACATCTTGATATTTGTAATATTACTAAAAAGATCTGTGAAACACAAATAGAGATGAGGAGGGGGTTGTGTGGAGAAAACAATGCTATCATTTGGCTAATACTCATATCTGTTTCTATGCAGGCTTCAGATTGAAGATGGACTCTGGTTTAATTTGAGCAGCCTTGACTAATGGTTTACATGTGAACTGCATCCTGATCAAAATCCTTCTTTTAGTGTTTTCTTCTGTTGCTCAAATCCCCATTGTTTCAAATGCTCAGCCCCTACCCTGTCAAGTAATCCAACAATGATCAACCTATAGAAATAAAAAAAAATACCTAATATTTGTAAAAGTAAAATTGACTACTCCCAGAAACTTGATATGTGATCACAGCACCTCGATCAATGGCATGGATCTGGATTAATCATATCCCAAGAGGGTAATGATCTATCTTCCAGCTCAGGCTGTAAAATGATCTCAAGGGCAAGGAGAGCTGAAACTGAGTCTGTTCAACATAACTGTTGAGATGGCCCAACATAACTATATAACTTAAAAGACAAGATGATCTGTGTCAACGCAATTTCACTGTTAGCCTCAGGAACTTCTTACGTTTCAAGTGATCTGAGCAAACAGTTTACTCATCTGGAAAAGTAACTTTCTTATCAGGATAATAGTTTACTCAAAAGGACTTGTCTTCAAACCCCTGTCCTCTCTGTCCAGCAGTTCTAAATTACTATGCATCAAACCTAGTCCAATCCCAACCACTTTTCTGCTATGCATGGGACCCACCTCAACCATTAAGCCCAGTCTTAAAGGCCACACGAAACCCTTATCTCATTTCCTCCTTTTGCAGTACCTCTAAGACTTTGTAAAAGCATTCTTCCTTGCAGCTTTAAATTTAATAATCCAGATTTGCTTAATAAACTGGGGGGGGGGGTTGTTCGTTTTTGTTTATTTGTTTTTGTTTTTGAGGAATCTAAAATGTTCATTTTTCTATCTGGTTGTATATCTTTCTCTAATTGATTAGAAATCATTATATGTCATGGATAGCAATATGTGTTTCAGAAATCTCCTTATTCAGCTTATCTTTTTATCAAAGTGATTTCCTTTGATAAACTGAAGGTTTTCATTTAAAATGGAAAAAATGAAACTCATAGGGTGGTTATAAGTATTAAAGAAGGAAACATGTAAATTACTAACACAGTAAACTCCCATAGAGTAAGCTCTCAACACTCCCCAAACAGATTTGGAAAGAAAATAATTTTTGCTTTTGACAGGTAGTAAATACTTAGTGATTTTCGTGGTGGCTCAACAGGATGATGATGTTCTTTCTTATCCTATTATAAGGACTAAACAACAGCTCTCAGCATTTGAAGCTTCTCTGATGCATGCACTGTATCCTTCCAAGGCTTGCCTATTTAGAAGTGATGAATTAAAAGCAGCAGAAAGCTGGAGAATCTTGATAATTCTGTGAAATGCCCTACAGTCCATAGATTGAAATCCATATAGATCCAACTACAGAGGGGGAGCTCAGTAGCACAGTCCTGTTAACTAACTTGAAAAAAATGAGGAGGCAAAAGGCAACTTAATCCTTCACATTATGTCATTTGATCATTTTCCAGTAATTGTGCTCAGGTAGCCTTCAACTCATTGACAGTTATCCTAATGTGTACCTTTAATTGTTCAAGGGAGGGTAATTAAAAAACAGTAATTTGATTTAATGCAGACTTTTAAAAAATACCTTTTGGTTCCATGATTCAATGATTTTAAGAGAAACTCTTTTATAGCAGATTTCCGAATTCTTTACACTTCCCTCTCCTTCACCCTGATTACCTCTTTTGGGGGATTTTGAGAAGCAAATTATTCCTGATCCTTCTTAAGCCCAAGATACATTGATGCTTCTCTACAATAGTTACAATATTGTATTGTAATAGTTCGTTTACTTGCCAGGGTCTTCCTTTGGACTGAAATTCTCAAAGTCTGGGAACTTATCAATTTTGCATCTCACAGCTAGCAGTATCTGATATCTATTGGAACTAATATACATCTCATAAATGACTATTAAATGATTGAACAAATGAAGATCTCAGGAAACTCCATGATTTCTTGCTTTATTTAATATATCTGTTGTCATTTCAGAACATCTTCATTTACACTCACTCAACCAGTATTATGCGTCTGATATATATGAGAGACACTGTATTAGAGTCTTTGAACACACAAATATCTATATGATTGTATATGACTTGGTGATTTTAATGGCCCCATGGTTAAATCTTCCTTTGGTGGGACTGACCACAAGTGATCAATTACTCATTAATCAGCATAGTATGGCACTGCATACACATTATTACTTTGGCCATGATTAATTATATAGGAGTCAATGTCTGGCTACTCAGTAGCCAGTAATCTCTGAGGTGTCCTTGTACAAGAATGCTGGTCAACAATAGCTCACTATTCTGGGCTTCGACTAATTTAAATTTCTTGGGAAATTTGCATATGAGATACGTAGAAAAACTGTGAGTCCACAGCAGAAAAAGCAGGTACAGTAGAACAGAGAGATAGAAGTTGAGTTAACAGAATGATGAGCATTATCACCAGGGAGGTGGCATTTGTAAAGGACCAATGCAACAACAGAGGACTAAGTCCTGAAGAATAGTAGTACTTCAGGCCACTAGGATTATTTCTGTTCCTATTCTCTGTGTACCTATATAATGAACCCTATTTAAATGAATTAGCCAGGGAATGGTTCTGCTTCTCATCACTGGAAAGAGTCTGATTAACTCAATAGTATAGCCACTGCCTTCAAGGAGATTAGATATCAGAGTCCAGTAGGAAGGCAAAGGGGGCAATCAATGAATGCACTAATGTTTGTCAATTACATGCTAGAAGTATGCTGGGGGTATAATGGGGACTCAGTTATTATCTGTAAAGGAAGAGGCAAAGTCAGAAAAGTCTTCAAAGGGAGAAAATACCCAAACTAATTTTTTTAAAGAAAAGGAATATGCAAGAACCAGTATCAGCAACAGCCCTGAAATATGAAAGTAGATATTTATGGAACTACGAGTGACCACTTCCTGTGTAATATACAGCACTATGACTATAGTTATAATATTATATTGTACTTTTGAATGTTTCTAAGAGATTAATCTTAAAAATTCTCATAAGAAAAAAAGATTGCAACTATGTGTAGAGATGGATGTTAACTAAACTTAATGTGAAAATCATTTTGCAATATACACATTTATTAAATCATTGTGGTATATCTAAAACTAATACAATGTTACATGTCAATTACATCTCCATTAAGAAAAGTTAATTTAAAACATTGACTATTATCGAAATTATAAATTTTGCCAAATCTGATGAGTAAAATATAACTTATTGTTTCACTTTGTATATTTCTACTTATGGATGAGGTTAAGTATTTTTTATTTCTTCTTGAGTAAATTTCTACTTTACAACTGTTATCATTTTCATAATATGCATTACCTACCATAATGTGGGTGGGCCTCATCTAATCAGTTGAAGGCATTTATAGTAAATTTATAGACGAATTCTGCCAGCAGATTTGAACTGAAAGATCAATTTTTCCCTGGGGTTCCAGCCTGCCAGCATACCATGAAGATTTTGAATTTTCAGCCTCAACAACCACATGAACCATTTCCTTAAAATAAATCTCTCTGTAGAGAGAGAAATACACACACACACACACACACACACACACACACACACACACACCTACCTCATTGGTTCTGTTTCTCTGGAGAACCCTACTATAGCACCTATCCTTTTTATGGCCTTATATTTAACTCTCCTATCAAATGCCTGTTCCTATGATTTCTCATTTGTTAAAAAAATATTTTGATCAAGTTGATAGATTATTTCATGTTATCTAAGCTATTTCATTTCTTTTTCTCATCTTATTACTTGAGTTAAGATCATTAGCATGTCTTATTGTAATAATAGTGAGTATACTTACCATCTTACTGATTTTAGTATAATTAATTATTCTAATGTTTCATTATTAAGCATGGTGTTCTCATCCTTACTGGTAGTTATACATTATTAAACTAAAGAAATGTCTTTCTATTTTTAATTTACTAAGTTATTTTTTAACTATATAAAAGTCAAATTTTATAATGTGTACTATCTCATCAAAATTTATCATTTAACCTGTTTGTGAGCAACTTAATTTTTTGATGTAAGCTATGTTTGTATTTATGCTGAAGCCTTAATTGATTATAATGCAATTCTCTTAATACAATCCTAGCTTTGATTTGCTAACATCCTAATTTGGACCATTCTTTTTTTTTTTGTATAATCTCCTTATTTAGTTTGGGGAAAATTAGGACGCTTTCAGTCATTTTCTATGCTCTGGAATAGTACACAGAATATAGATATTTTTCTCTTTGTGAATGTTTGATAGAATTCAGTCACGAAATTATTAGAACTTAGTGCATTTTTTTGGTGAAGGTTTTGACTGCCTTTTTATTTTTTTCATAGTTGCATCTCTAGTTTTTCTATCTTTTTGCATGTTAATTTAAGTAACTAACATATTTTAAGGCATAGAGTAGAAAATATTATCCTCTGATAGTTTTACATTTTCTCTACCTCTGTATTTATGTCTATGTATGTATTTATTCTCATAGCTAATATTGTTTTTTATATTCTTCTTTTACTTGATCAGATTTACAATGGCTTTTCTTTTTTATGTGTTAAAAGAACTAGATTTAACAGATCAAATTTACTGTTTTAACATTTTCAATTTCATTATTACTATTGTAAATATATTTTAATTGCTTTATTTCAGGCTCTCTCTTAGTATTTATTTTATAATGTTCTTTCTCATTTGCTTAGTTGAAAGTTTAATTTAATTTAATTTTGAACTTTCTTATTTCTAATATAAATATTTTAGATTAAGAAGTTTAAAAATATCTGTATATTTTTGTATTTCTGTCATTTTGGGGTGGTTTCAAACAGAAGAAAAGGTCGATGCATGTCTGATATCTTGATACAGTTGCTTCTCTTCTTTCTATGAATTCCAGTTTTAATTAGGTACTAGTTAAATATGTAGTTCTTGAGCTCATTAAGTCTGTGAAGAATTCACCTGTCACAAGCGATTTAGAGGGTGCTCTTGTGGTCATCATTTCTGCTCACTAAATATTTCTCTGCTCTCTGCTTTGTGAACATTGTCCTTTGAGTTTAAGCTTAGCCATATGATTTGTTGGGCTAATAAAATGTAAGCAGAAGTAGTTTGTGTCACTAGTGCATAAACTTTAAGAGACAGTTCATGATTCACCCTCCTACTATTACGGTGACTGTAGAGGCAGGAATCAAGATGCAGCAACCATCAGTCTGGGCCGCTAATGACTAAAATGAGCAGAATCACCTGTTCACTTATGTGAACATCTTACATGGGCAGAAATAAACTTTGGTATTCAGCTCTCAAAAGTTTGAGGGTTTGCTGCTACATTATAGCCTAACTATTCCTAATTGATACATGTGCTCAAATAACTTTTTCATAGTCAGAGGTCTTGAATCCCTCTTCAGTAGAGATGTTACACAAAAAAAATGAGTACTCATTATTTTCCTCCAAAAGGTCACAAAGAGTCAAGATACAGTTAAGTTCCCCAGAAATGACTGATTAGTTATATCTCTGAACTGTGAAAGATGAAAGCAGAAAGATATATTTCATGAGAAAATGTAAGAGCAACATTGCTGGTAGTTACCTGTGTCTAAGCTCTTTTCAAAGAGCTGCAAGCATGGTTTGGTGTCTGGTAGATAATTGTTGAATTCTAGCTGAGCAATAATTCATACAACCATTTCAGGCTCAAGGTGGCCACTGCCAAGTTCTCCTTCTAATCTCTTCTGAGAACACACTTTACCTCTATACGATACTTACCGATCTGGGGGGCGGAGGGGAGTAACATCTTTGCTTTCTACCTGTATGTAGGAAGTCTGTGTCATTGAATAAAATATTATAAAAGCTACTAATTGTCATCTATAAAAGCTACACAATTATTTCCAGAAACCACCATCTCCCATTCTCCTCTCAAACATAGAATAGCAGGGAAGAAGAATACCCTGACCAAATGGACTTAGAGACACAACCAGATGCTCTTAATCATCCAACAGCATATCTGTACTCATAGTAGGCTCATCATATTGATCTGCACATAGACACATTTATGAGGTCATCTATCTCTGTTAATAGTTCCCTGTGCTTCAAGAGAATGAGTAAGTACATCTTCATCCAACTGTGGTCGCATAGGCTACTTCTCTAAAAAAAAAATCCATTTTCACATTTTATGAATTTACAAGCATTTGTGAGGATATGGAGTGAAAAAAAATTAAAGCAAAATATCTACTAGATATTTCAACATTATAATATAGCATTGCTAATTATCTCATTTTCTGAAATGTGTACCCACTGTATTAGCCACTGAAAACTAAAATAGACAAACCAATCCTTACTAAGTAGTGTCAGGGTAATAAATCTACCGCATCATCATTATTTTGAAGCTAAATATTAGATATATAAATTTTGTAAAACTGTTCAATGTAAACTTCTTTATGGCCGATAAACATCAAAGAAGTATTCTTTTCATTAATTTAAAAAAGCAAAGATAGGGAAATTCAAAGTGACTTATCATATTCAGTATAATATCAAGTTATGATGAATCCATGTAACATTTCTCATCAAAAATGCGTTTTAACAACTGATGGTACTCAAATATTAGATAAATCAAATACTATTAGATGAGGGAAATTTTTAAATCATATTTTTGAATCAACTTGCTACTATATTATGAACACAAAAATTATCAGAGATATGTCACAGGTAATGAAATGGAAATACTTTGGGAATTAACACTCTCTGAATGATAGCCAAAATAGAATGTGGTAATGAAATTCTAATTTTCTGTAAAGTTGCATTCACTGAAAGTAGCATTAACGGGAAATTGTCACCAAATGGCAAAAATACATCAAGTTGTTGTGTGACTATTAGGTAAAATATTATTACAAATACTGGACTAAGTCAAAAGGAAACACCAAATATGATTACCTGTAATGATGAACTCAAAGCAACATTAAAAACTCTACTGAACAGAAGGCCTACAGTGGCCTCTTTTATTATTTAAATTAAAGACACCATAAACAACTCTTTGATAGTCCCATGCTGGGCTGTTGTTCTGACCCAATCAGATTTGATTATAAGTGCACATTCAGCCTTTTATGAACACCTGTGTCTAAAGCCCACAAATAATTAGCTTAGCCATACCATTTCACTCTAATAATGGTGTAATTTGCCACGCCTTTCAGGCTCTGGACAGCTGGTGCTATTGAAAAGCACCTCAGGATTAAGCCCTGACTCCCAGGCTTGAGTCTTTAGGGGGTGGGGAGAATCTTGGGTATCCATGGCAACACACTTAGACTGCAAATTATCACCTCTAATAATAACTGGGACAGTCTATCTTTATTTTATTTGAGTTATCCATAGAAAAAGATAATGTATTAGAAACCTCTAATATAAAAAATATACATATATATTAGTACCTTGTCAATAAATACATAAGACTGAGAAGGTCAAGGAATTTTTTTTAAATCACACCTGTTCAAAGTTCATTTGATTATGTAATATAGATCAATAGATAATCAAGGGAAAATGAGGTCCACCACTGAATGTCAGTGCTAATTGATGCTGTTACCTATAGCTGCATAAAAATCTAAAGGTGAATTATCATCTTGGAAATCTCTTCAGCTAAAAGAAATGTTGTGACTGCTACCCTTTCATCTGAGTCTCAAGAAGGTTATAAATTGGACAGCCTAGAAAATGCTGATGGTCATACTCTGGCTCCCCACAGCTTCTCAGCACTTTAATCAGTGTGTTCCATTAACACACACACACACA
>CM053504.1:74512922-74561271 GCA_028627145.1 Eidolon dupreanum | reverse complement strand
TTTTCCCCCCTCAGGATAATCCCCTGAAGAAGATTTATGCAAATTTTTGTGTCAATAGTTCATTCATTTTTAATGAGTTACATTCCATGATACAAATATATCATAGTTTATTTAACCATTGGGCTATTGAAGGATTACAGGGCCCTTACAAATAAAGCTGCTATGAACAGTCTTACACAGAATTCTGCTTAAAAATAAATATTCATTTCTCTGAGATAAATGCCTGGGGGTGTAGTTGGGCTATATAATATTTACAACTTTAACATTTTAAGAAACTTCTAAACTGTTTTCTCAAGTGGCTGTACCATTTTACATTCCCACCAGCAATATATAAGTGATCTAGTTTGCTTCCTGCCAGCTTTTGGTGCTGTCATTATGTTTTTGTTTGTTTCTTTTTGATGTTGATTTCTAGGCTGTTTTTTAATCTCAGAATTTTCTATATAAACATTCATGTCATCTGCAAATATGGTCAGTTTTATTTCTTCCTTTTCAATCTAAATGTTTTTCATTTCTTTTTCTTGCCTTATTGCACTAGCTAGAACTTCCACTATTGTGTAGAGGAAGAGTAATGAGAAAAAAACATCCTTACTTTGTTCCCAATCTTAGGGAAAAAGCACTTAGTCTTTCACCATTAAGTTTGATGTTAGCTGTACATTTTTGTGGATATGCTCTACCAATTCAAGGTAATATTCCTCTAATCCTAGTTTGCTGAAAGGTTTTATCATGAATGAGTACCAGGTTTTGAAAATGCTTTTTTAAAATCAATTGAGAGACATATTATTCTTCTTTAGCTTGTTAATATGGTTTACATTAATTAATTCTGAATATTGAATCGACCTTGAAATCCTAGAATAAATCCCACTTGGTCATAGCGTATAATTGCTTTTATCTAATGTTGGATTAATTGTGTAATATCTTATTGAGAATTTTTGCATCTAATCTCATGAGAAATATTGGTCTGTAGTGTGGTTGGGTTTTTAGTTTGTTTCTTATTTTTTGCTTGTTTGTTTTAGATACCACATTTATCTGATATTGAAATCAGGGTAATTCTGGCTTCATAAAATGAGTTGGAAAGTGTCTTCTCTCTTTTATTTTCTGGAAGCAAATATGTAAAGTTGCTATTAATTCTTTAAATGTTTGTTAGACTTTTTCACTGGAAATATCTGAGCTTAAAAATTTCTTTTCTCAGGAGTATCTTAATTGTAAATTCAATTTCTTTGTTGGTTATAGGGCTGAATTATGATAGGACACAAACATTCAGTCCATAATAGATAGCCTAATATATATATATACACACACACACACACACACACACACACACACACTTATACCTGTTTTTTCCCTTCTTTTTCTTTCCTGATATTCTAATGTTCCTTCCTTTACCATCCTTTTTGTTTGAAGAACTTCCTTAAGCCAGTCTTTAAAGGTAGACCAGATAGTGAAAAACCCTTATGGTTTTCCTTCATTTGAGAATGTTTTTATTTTACCTTCATTCATAAAGAATTTTTTGCGAGCTATAGAATTTGTGGTTGACAGGTCTTTTCTTTCAGCACTTAAAAAATATTGTGCTTCTGACTTCCTTAATTTCAAATAAAATATTTTTACTATTTAAATTGGTGATTCACTATACATAATGTGTCAGTTCTCTCTGCTTGCCTTTAGTTGTTATTGTTTTTCTTTTAATCTTTAGTTTTCAAAAGTTTAATTATGATGTCTTAGTATAGATTTCTTTGAACTCATCCTGCTAGGGTTTTGTTCTAATTATTAGAGCTGTAGGTTTGTGTCTTCCACCAGGTTTGAAAAGTTTTCAGACATTATTTTTTCAAATACTCTCTCAGCCCCTCTCTCTTTCTCTTCCCCTGGGACTTTGATGATATGCATGTTGGATCTTTTATTATTGCTGCACAGGTCCCGACTTTCTGTTAATTTCTATTCAAATCTACTTTCTTTCTGTTGTTCATGATGAGTGAATTCTATTGTTTTGTCCTATTGTTCATTGATTCTATCCTCTTTCATCTCCACTTTACTATTGAGTCTACTTATTGAGTTTTTTTTTCTGTTATTGTATTTTTCAGCTCAATAATTTCTGTTTTTTAATAACTCCTATTTTTGCTGAGATTTTTTTTTAAACGTTTCAAGAGAATTCGTAATTAATTATTAAAATATTCTTACAACAGCTACTTTAAAATCCTTTTAAGATTTTACCATGTTGATTTACCTTGGTGTTGGCATTACTTGACTATCTTTTATCACTCAAGTTGTCATATTCTAGGTTCTTGGAATGATTGGTGATTATTGTACCCTGGACATTTTGTCTGCTATATTTGGAGATCCTGGGTTCTGTTTATATCTTATATTTTGGCAAGGAATCACCCTATTGAGATTAGCATGATGGTCTTGGCCTACCCTTGTGGGCTGCAATTCTAGTGGAAGTCTAATTTTCAGAGATTTTTTAGTATGTTTGGTCCACTTGGTTTATCTGGTGTTCCAGGGCTCCCACTGGTTGCTGCTCCTACTGCCTCAGGTGTAAGAGGGATTTCCCCAGGCAAGGCCCACATGTATCTCTCAGTGGGGAAGGTGTGCAGAGGAGACTCATCACCATAAGCTCCTAACTGCACCAATGTCTCTGAGCAGGGAAGGAGAGACTTGGGTGCATAGAGGTAAAGAGGTTTCTCGTATTGGGCTGCTTGCTGTGACCATGTCACTTTTCCCCATTTCACCTGCTTGCTCTTGTGTCTGTGGGTGGGAGAGTAGAGGCTCAGACCCATAAAGACAAAATGGCTTCCCATTCGGGGCTCCTAACTATGACTAAGTCATTGTTTGTTGGATTCCTTGCCCTTTATGTTGTTGGAGGGACTTCTGGTCAATGTGGGGAGGAATGAGCCAACCTTGGCTTCAATCGTGGGCTAAGTTGTGGGTTAGGAAACACTGGATCTTTGTGGCTTTGCTCTCTTGGGGGAAGAAAATGCAACTGTCCTGCTATTGCTCTATTCCCCCCATCATGGAGTCCTGAGCCAGTTTGCCTTTTGTTTGTTTGTTTGTTTAAAGCACCTTTGGTTTGTCTCTTGTGTCATTTACAGGATTTATACTGTGTATAGCAAGAGGTATGGGAAAAATGGGTCTGTACCCTCTTGTCAGAGATGAAGGATTATGAATAAACTTTTTGAGTACATGGAAATATTCTATATCTTGATTTATAGTGGTGATTACAAGACTGAATAATTGTCAGAATTTATTGAAGTTAGAATAGGTGAATTATATTTTACGTACCTTATAAATTATACTTGAATAAACCTGAATTTTTTTTAAGCGTGGGTAACACTGTTAAAGGCATGCAGCTTATTAAAGAGAGCAAGAGCTCCAGCTAGAACTAGAAGTAACCATCTGGGTGAAATTAGCAATATAGCCCTGCAAAAACATATTTGGAGAAAGGCAGGTCTGCATCCTGGTTTTTGTCTGCCAGGTTTATCTGCTTGACCTTGGATATTAAATATTCTTTCTGGGCTTCCATATCCTTATCCTGCTTTGGAAGGGAATGGCTCATGGAAATTATTCCACAATTGTGATTCACTCTTCCATTCTACCACACCATGCTGATGACATCTATACTTCTAGATTTTAACTTCGAGATTTATAATTTGCAAGACAGGCACTCTGATTTAATGCTTGCCTACTTACTTATGTTTCTTAGTGGTTTAGAAATAGAGTTTTAATTAAATTTCTTTTCAGATTACAGTAATACTTAATTGGAAGTAAATATTTTGCAAAAAAAATTTATTAGGATTTGGAGCTTCTATTAAACCAATGTTCCATATAGTAAAAGAAATTGCACTAACTTAAAATGGGAGTAATCACATCTGAAAGATGGTAACATTCAGAGGTACTTTTGATCTGAAAATCAGTGCATTTCGACAATGTCTTTAAAACTAATTTTACCCTCAAAAGAAATTTAGGAAGCTCAAAAAGCATTGCATGCTTAAGTTCGAATTTTATATATCTTTATATATCTATAGGTATAGATAGATCAACAGATGATAGATGATAGATAGATATAGATAGATAGATAGATAGATAGATAGATAGATAGATAGATAGATAGATAGATGATAGATAGCTAATGGATACACTATAGATAGATATAGGTACACACACACACACACACACACACACACACACACACATACCCTTTATTGGAAGTGGGAGCCCTCTTCAGCAAGTGTACAACTTTATGAGATAACTGCACAGAGTCCTGAAGGAAAATAAGGACTTCAGATCAGCCACTTTCATCTGTGTTCAGAATTAAACTTTCCACAGGAAGTTCACTCTCACATGGTACCTTTGGATAGTGCTTCACCGTCCACAATCATGAATCAACAGCCACTGACAAATGCAAGAACAGACAGCCAGTTAAATATTTAAATGTTATAAATTAAAGTGTACCATTTTCCCTCAACTAGCGCCCTCTAGATTGAAATTTGGCCATGATTTTTGGGAAGACCACAGTGTTTCTTGCCTTTTTTTTTTTCCAGTCTTTAAGAGCACATATGTGAATGCAAATGCCATAACAAAGCTGGCTTCTTACATGAATTTCGTGTAGGCAGAAATCATGTCTCAGGCAAAATTTTGTACTCCTGCATATGTCCATTGAAATTCAGGATTTTATTCCATTCACAATTCTTTCTCTCTCAATTCTTCTGTAATATCATGCACACACACACACAAAAAAAATGTGGTTTAGTGTTTGTTTTTAGCGCTTGTCCCACATATGACAATACCCTTTTCAACAAACTGAGAATACAGCTCAGGAGGAGCGTCAAAAACAGGCCACAGTGTCCATTTAAAATATAATGTTAAAAATTATTTAGTTTTTCACCTGCTTTCTCTTTATGCCAAGTGATGCTAGTTTTACATTTACAAGAGCAAATGCTACTTATATGTAGATTGCATCAAGAATGCAAAGTAAATAAAGTTGAATTGGTCTCGGAGTGAGTTGTCTATACCAGAAAAAGATAACACTAGATCTGAGTCTGAAGGGATAAGAAAAAGTTTGATGATAGAAAGGATGAAAGGGGTATTGCAGGGAGAGAAAAAAGCATGGGCAAAGGCATTGAAAGGTGGAGAATCATACTCTAATTGGGAAATAAGTTTAAAATTACTGGGACAAAGAGCAAACCAAAGATTATGAACTTCACCCTAAATCTGTAATAAGTCAGTTCAGAGTTAGATGACCCATAAGCAGGATGTGTTGTGATCATCTTTGCTATTTCAAAATATTAGTCAAACAGCAATTGGTAAGTGGACTAAAGGAGCAAGAACTAGTAGTCAAGAATTGAGCCAAAAAATGTGTAATGGAGAGGTGTTTAATCTGTATCCAGAGTACATTTTATCTTTATTATCATTTAGATTTTTTTTAGTGGCTATTGTTCTTTTATATTTTTCCATATCTTCTTATATTCCGACTGCTGTTTTTTTAGAAATGCATTCCTTTACCTAGGTTTTCCAATCTGTTAGCACATGACAACTGTTCATTGTATTTTGTGCCTTTATACGATCTGCTATATTTTAGAGATTTTCACATTTTTCTTTGAATATGTTTATTATGTTTCTTCTTTTCATCTTGATCTGTTTAGCTACAAGTTTATCTGCTGTAATTGGTTTTTCCAAAAACATAGTTTTTAAAAATTGTCCTGTTTTCCTGTACTCTATTGATTTCTGGCCTCATTTTTATTATTTCATTTCTTTTTGTTTCTTTCAATGTACTCTCTTTTTCTAGCCTATTGAATTGAACCTTATGTATCTCCAGCTTCTCTTATTTTCTGCTAATTACAGTCAAAGCTATATATTTTCTTCCTGGTACTCTCTAGAAGAATATCACACATTGCTTTCATTTTATTTGGCTGCAGTAGTTTACAATTTCACTTTTGATTTCCTTTTTAACCCATAAATTATTTAGAGTCATGATTATTATAATTTCCATTCACGTGAGAATGTTAAATATGTTCTTTTGTTAATCATCTCTAATTTTATGGCATAGTGGTCAAAGATCATAATGTATATGGTGCTGATTCTTTGAATTTATTGAAATTCCTCTGTGGCCTGATACAGGAATGCTTTTGAAGAATGGTTCATGTGTGCCAAGGAAGAAATGTGTTCTCTGTTTGCTCAACCGAGTGTTTTATTTGTGGTCTTCAAGTTTTCTAAATGCTTGCATACACACACACACACACACACACACACACACACACGCACACACACACACACATATATTATATATATATATATATAATATATTATATATATGGTGTTTTTTACTAATCAGATGTTTTGTAGAATGTTCCTCAGTTGGGAGTAGTCTGATGTTTTTGTCATGATTAGATTAGGGTTATGGATTTTGGGAGGAAGACCACAGAGGTCAAGTGCCATTTCACCTGCTGATGTGAATCCTGGTCAGCTGATTCAGGGAATTGTCAGGTTTCTCCAAAGTTACACTTTTTCTCCTCAAAACTGTACTCTTTGGAAGGAAGCCATTATAAGCTCTCACTCTTACAAGTGAAGAGTTATGTTCCATTGCCTCAAGGGTAGAATATTTACACAGATTATTCAGAATTCTTTTGCATTAGAGATTTGCCTATAATTTGTCTTGCAAGAAAATTATTAATAATAATTACAAATAGCTCCTCTATAGCACTCGAGATATGCCAAGTTCTATGCTGTTTTATCACATATATGTACATATACATATACATGTGTATAAACTTTTTATTACATTTTGTTTGACCTTAAAAGTTCAACTATTCCAGCTTTGTTTTGTTTTATGCTACCTAGTAGCTCTTTCCCCATATCTTTATTTTCAACCTTTCTCTATGTTTAGTTTTAAGTCTCTTCTGAGACTATATTTCTAAATTTCTTATTTTCATCCGTTTTTATTTATAAAAATTTCATCCATTTTTATTTATAATACCAAGGAATTAAGATTTATTTTCATTATATTTCTGGTTTGTTTCTAAAAACAATGTTCGTTGCTTAGATCCTTCTTTTTTCTTTCCTTCCTTCCCTCTTATTTCCCATTGCTTGCTTAAACTTAGGCATTTTATCACATTTTCTAATGGTTACAATTCTTTTATTAAAGCATATAGATCTTTTTTCCTGGCAAATGTCAGTTTCTTTAACACCCATGTCTCCCTCTCTCACATGATAAGAACCCTGTCAACTTTTATCTCCCTTTGTTCTCTCCTACAGTTCATGTTACCAGTTTTGATGCGACATTAAATTGTAGATTAGGTTTCATAGATATATATTTCCTTTTCGTCACTGTTTACTAAAACAAATAATATTTATTAATGCCCTTATTTATTCCTGCTTTCCATAATTATTGTTTTCTTGTGAATTAATTTATATTCTTGTTAGGGAAGATGCTCAAAAAAACTTTAGATGAGTGTTAAGGTAAAAAGATTTTTATTTTACTCTATCATTTAAACTATCTACTTTCCATTTGTGGCAACATGGATGGACTTTGAGATGATCATTCTAAACGAAATAAGCCAGACAGAAAAAGTTGAAAACCACATATTACTTATAAATGGGATATAAACCTAAAAGAAACAAACAAAGAGGACAAACAAACAGACTCATGGACGTGGATGATAGACTAGTGGTTACCAGAGGGTAGGGGATAGGGAAGGGGAAGGCGAGAGGTAGATGGGGTGAAAGGGGTCAAATATATGGTGACAGAAAGAAATCTAACTATGGGCTGTGAGCACACAATGCAATATATACATGCCTTACTGTTGAATTGTACACCTGAAACTTACTGGATTTCATTAACCAATGTCACCATAATAAAACAAACAAACAAACAAACAATCTACTTTCTGAATAATCTAGAATCAATTCCTTCTCCTGACTCCTAGCAATATATACTTTTGTTGTCTTGTTTTTGAGAAATATGGTGTCCTATCTCAAGTCTGTGGCTTTATTTTATTTTACACTCTGGAAGCTCTTTGTTAAATTTCACTTTGACGTGTCTGAATATGGGGTTTTATTTCCTTTTTTTGTTTGTTTGTTTGTTTGTTTGTTTTTGCTCTACTGTGTCCTGCTTCACCCTCTGAAACCACTTTTAACCTACGGTCATGTGCCTTCTTTTAGTTCTGGAAAATACTTACTTTTTCTTCAAAGATTACCTTCTGACACTATATTTTTAATATTTCTTTCTGGAATTCCTGCCAAATAAGTATTTGCATTCCAATTTGATCTTCTTTATTTCTGATTTTTTTTCCAAATAAATACTTTCTGCCTATTTATGCCCTCCCTTTAATCTGGATAATCTTCTCAATATGATTTTCCAGTCCATTAATTAAGTCTTTAGAGCTATTCTGCTATTTAAATTTTTTATTGAATCCTTTATTTAAATAATTACATTGTTTCACATCCAATAACTCTAACTAGTTCTTCTTTAGAAACATCTGCCCTTTTTTCATGTTTGGAATAAATTTCCTTATTTCCCTGAGGATATGTATTATGCTTATTCAAAGTTTGTTTTTTTCTGCTCCATTAGCTCTGCTTTCTCTACTACACATTTTTATTGTTGTTACTATTGTCGCACTCTTCAAATATTTTGTGATTTTAAAAATTTTACTGTTATCTTATTGATATTCCTTTTTCAGGGTCAGCTCCCTTAAATTTTAATCTCTACATCTGGGAAGAGTAAAGTCTAATCCTAACCTTGTTCTTCTAGCTGTGGTTTGGGGGCAAGGGAGCTATACTCTAGGTGGATTATCTATTGATATGCAGTCAATCCTCAGAATCTGATGGTTTTGCATCTGTGGGTTCAACCAACAAGGATTAAAACCAGTATTTCAAACCATAGTTGGGAATCCAAGGATGTAGATGGACAACTGTATGCATTGTTCTATGCCATTTTACATAAGGGACTTGAGTATCTTCAGATTTTGCTATCTGCAGAGAGTCCTGGAACCAATGTTCCAAAGATGCTGAGGCACAAATGTCCCTATGACATCAATTGTCACATCATCCAGGACATCTTGTATCCAGAGACTTTCACCCATTGTGGCAGTTGCCTGGCCTCTGCTGGAGACAGAATACGGAGGAAAGTGCTCATGGTAAATTATCCAATTACTACATGTTTATTGTCTGTTTTCTCCCTTTAGCATGGAAATTCCTTGGGGTGGGAACTTTGTATTGTTTAGCACTTAGAACAATGCCTAATATAGAGTGGCCATTCCATAGATGTCTGTTGGACGGATAAACATAGCAAGTCAGCTACCTACCCCATCAGGGCTCTGGGCTGACTTGCTATAATGCACTCATGTCAAGATTTTATTACAGGCTTCTTAATCATATGACACATGGAGCAAATCTATAACCTGGGGTAGACCTTCAAGGCAGTGTGCAGCCGTTTATTCCAAGCCCTTTCTTTTTAGGGCTCTAGGAACTTGGTGAGTGTCAACCAAATTTTGCATTACTGTATTGGAGGTATACTAAGCTATAGCCAAAGGAGTGCCCTGCTGGATCGTTACTTCTAGCCTGGGCAATCTTAAAGAAAGAAGTAGTGGTGTGCCTGGGACCCTCCACTCAAGTTGTCATTTCTTTCACTTAAAAAGAAACCCAGATACTTAAAGCCTCCTAAAGTATTTTCACAGTTTTGTACCAATTATTAAAGGAAGCTCCACATTCACTCACGTGAATTGTGTCTTTTCTAGCACCTGTTAAATTTGACATAGAAGACAGAGTCAGCAGCCAGTGCTTAGTTTGACTTTTTGACAAGAAACATAGCTTTCAAATTTATTTTGATATAAATTTAAGTAAACAGTAAATTGATTTCGATGAAAAATATTAAGAAAGTTGCTTTTGAGGTGATATGGCAAAAATCATGGAAGTAGTATAAAGGGTATGAGCTATGTGAGAAATTATGGATGTTAGATGGTCAATGCCTTGAACACAGTGTTTGACAGAAAGTTGTATGAATGATGCTTTGTCAACTAGTATAAACTCAGACCTCCCTGGAGATTTTATTCCTGCAAGATGTGACAGTGGAAAGCCAGGAATGAAGAAATAGCACAGAAGGGGGAGATACAGGTAAAGACTAACTTTTCCAAACTTACAATTTTGTTAAAACCAGCCCTGCTCACAGCAATTTAGAAAAAGACAAATGTTAAAAGCTCTGACAGGCTGAAGCTAAGCCAAGGAGAACTGGAATATTGGATCAATGTTTTAATTGACCAGGGGCAGCACAAAACAAATATAGAGATCCCAGCACTGAAAGGAGCAAGCTACTCAAGCACACAGAGCAGTCTGCTGAGGAAGAACCACACCACAATCGACAACGATGCCTGGACCTCAGCCCTACAACTACGTGTCCAATATCTACAACACTGTTATCCCTTCCCTGCAAGGAACATGGATCTAAATGAAAGCGGGGGGAGGAGGGTGACCAGAAATTAGAAGCCACTTAAAATCTATAGATTTCTCATGCACGAGATGTGATAAATGGTTGGCAAGTTAAAGCCAAGCAGAAGGTAAAGGAAAAAATCTTAGTGTCACCAGTGGACTTGGGAATCATGCAGGTCACTGGATGGATGGATGGAGCCAGCTCTCAATTCCACCATACTGTTTCCTCATTTCTAGGAACCATGTTATTCATTCAAAAAAAATCTGCCCATAAAATTACATGTTAAAAGCTCCTAAATACCCAGTCTAAGTATATTAGAAGTTTAAAAGACAAGGAAGCATCCAAAATACCATCTCTTATGCTGCACAATCTCTTCTTTTTCTGCGGTGTTGATGAATTCATGCCTCTCACTGGCCCTGTGCTTAAGTGTAGCTTCCAACTTCTGCAGCTGTGAGAAGTGAAGAATGCCATACTAAATGATGGCAGTTATAGACCATGAAACACTAGCAGGTGAACCTAACTTCTGGTGGATAGAACAATAGGCTAAATATCAGAGACCTGGTTTTGACTACCTCTAAGACGTTGGACTCTATTTGAATCTCAGTAAAATCATCAGCAAATGGAGGGAGGTAGATGAGGTAATCTCTGAGTCCCTTTTGGTTTTGACATTTTTGTTTATCTTTGTCAGTGTTCTTGCAACTTGAGCCTCATCATAAGGATGACTAATACAAAGAGAAGGCAGAAGATTTCTTGGTTATTTTATACATTGCTAAAATCGAGAGCTTTGGACTGGTTCTGAATCTTGCTTTCCATTGTTTTCCTAATCTTTTCCTAGAGATCTTGTATTGCTGAAGTCCAAGTAGACCTCTTAACTTATTGGGCTGAGGCTGAATAAAAAACAGATATGTACACATACACATGTACATACACACACACACACACACACACACACACACACACACACACACACACAGCTTTTCTGTAGTCTGTTATGTTAAGAAAACATGATGGAATCTGTTAGCCAGACAGGATCCAATTCTAGGTAATCTGTTAGGCAGTATAAAGGTAACTTCATTTTAGGCAGACAGGTTGAGAACAGTTTGGTCTGGAAAAAGAGATATGGCTGGATAAGTTTGGGGGAATTTATTTCCTTTGAGGTAGAAGCTAAGGTAACGCTTTATTGACTGAATTCAAAACAAAGGGTCAGCAACATCAGCTACAAAAAACATGATTGGAATTAACCCCTGAATTGCTGAAATATGATTTCCAGAAGTGATGCCTAAAACAGAGGATCATGGAAAATTTTTACTAAATTAGAAGTAGTTTACTTTGGAGATTTTTCTTTCTTGCCAATGTAATAAGGATTACAGTCATACTGGGGGAGAACATTCTCTCTTCTCCTCTACGTGAACAACCAGTTAATTGTCAGTTCCAAATTTAGAGACTTGAAATAGGCTTAATTAGACTGGAAAGGACTGAGTTGTTGAGTAAAATTTCCACTCACCATCTTATGTTTTGTAAAGCAGAGAAGTCCATCATTGAGCTGGCATTTTGTTAAATGAGGTGGAAAGCTGAATTAGGGAGGAGCAGGAGGCTAAGCTGATCATTTTATGTTGCCGCCAAAGATATAAAGTAGCCCCAAAAGTAGCAACGAAGCTCGGGTAAAAATCAAATTAAACCCTGAAAACCTCTTCTGATTTAAAGACCTGTAGTTTTCTTAGTGGAGAGATTATAATAACAGATGATGATTCATTTTGGAGAATGTGTAAACCTATATGTAGGGAACTTGTATCATACAGAGAAGAGCATGTGCATTGGAACTTAGTCTTTAATTCAGGCTCTTTCATAAACTAGATTCATATTCTAAGACTATTAAACTTCAGATTCTTTGTTTCTTTGACTGTAAAACATGGATAATAAATACCTACGTCATGTCCTACAGCTGTAAGAATTAGAAGTAATGTTAATCTGTTGCTCAGTGCCATCACAGTTGAGCAACTCAAATTCCACAGCTAATATCTTTTCAGTTCAGTGACAAGCACAAATCAAGATATTTTAATGTTCAAGAAGTCTGTTATTAAAAAAAAAAAAAACCTTGCTGCAAATCATTTTATAAAGTAATTCTGCTGAAATGTGGCCAGTGGTTTATCATTTTAGTTTAGATTTTTTTAATAAGATTTTTCTTAAAATAGGAGCACATACCAATGTTTTTTAGGACATGATGAACAGATGATGTCCTAAGCCTTTCTACATCAGAGGCAGCTTGACCTAGTGATCTATAGGTTGACACTCTTTCAAGAAGGTTGTAGCAAATACTCCTTCGGAGATAAGAATAACTTGTTATAATGCCGCGGTTCGGGGTGGAGGAAGATGGCATTAGCATTGTCTTTTCTCCAAAAAAAGAAATAAAATGCCCAATTTTCAATAGTATCTTCCCTGAATACTTTTCTACCCTAATAAATTTTTTCTTTCTCTATATTCCCGAAGCACTTAGCTCATACTTCAAACTCTATTTTAGACAAACGCCAATAACAGCTAATGTTTATTAAGTACTTCTCATGTGCCAGGCATTCTTCAAAGTGTTTGACATGTATAAACCACTAAGGCACAGAGCAGCTAAGGAATTTGCCCAATGATCTATAGATGAGAAGTGGTATAGTCAAGGTCTAAACACAAACTTTGTTTCTGTAATCTAGGCTCTTAACTACATCAAGCTGTGTTGTTTCTCTGGGCTACATATATGAGAATCAATCTTTTGCAACTATCAGAGTTATTTTGTGAGCCCTTATAGTTGAGGCAGGGTCTGGAGGAGTTGGTGAACCTGACAATGTAGAAATAATCTTTAAGAGAAACAGAGGGTGGCCAGAGAAACCGTTTTCACCCTTCAATGTTTTTCTAAAGGCTATACTGAAATGAAAACAGAAGTCTAGAAAGCCAATATGTTGCTAAATTGCTTGCCAATGCTGAACAAATTTATCAACAATTGCATCTCCATATGTTAGATATGAAAGAAAGCAAAATCATTTAACACTGCCCATTCATTCTAAAAGGAGGACTGGAAAGAGAGCACCCTATCCAGACCCCAACCCACAATCCACTTGTTAAAGGCAAAGTAAGATCCCTTAGGGATTGATCACTGATGAACTTTTTCAGCCTCACACGTTCCCTCTTTTCTTTCAAATTCTACACTCCAATCATATTGAAATAGACTCATTTACCAGAAAATGCTACAGTTTCTTTCTTCTGCAGGTCAGAGTACCTGCAGCTCCCTCTGTAGCCCCCACATCCCCATTTTCAGGCTAATTCTTTAGGTTACTTTGCCCAGAAACACTTTTTTGACCCCCTTGTCCAAGTTTGGGGCTTTGCTTCTTGTTCTCATTACATTCTGCGTGGTTCCAACTAACTCCAGGTGCCTGGTCTCCTGCAGAGAGGGTAGAAGTTAAGAATACAAAATTTGGAGCTGGAATCCTGGTAACACCACTTACTAGTCACCCAGTCTTAGGCAAGTTATTTATATTCTCTGAGTTTCAATTATTTACTTGTTTAATGAAAATAATCATAGCACCTATCTCACAAATTTGTGGTGAGGATCAAGTGAATATAATGAAAGAAGAAGTTTAGAACACAGAGTAAATTGTATATGCCCGCTAATTATTAGTAGTGTTTGCCATGAAAGCCTACCAACTCAGTCCAAATAGTTGGAAACTGAGATCAGAATATATGGTCACCTTGGGCTGTTTTATCGCATTAGGGAGATTTGGAGATTGTGATTCTTAGATGTCAGTTCTAATTACTGATTTCAGGGTGACACGGGGACATGCTGCCCTTGCTAGGGGACATTTAAAGGGACCCACTTTGAAAAACTGCTATGCCTATTCATTCTTTTTCTGGACCAACTGCTTTCTCCTCTGAACTCAGTTTCAAATATCGCATCAGCATTTTCTCTGCTGACAGCATTACAAGTTCAGGGATAACTGCTCCTTGGGGTATCATTGGCTGCTTCTGGTAAACAGTACTCAGTGTGTTTGCTTTAGTTCTGCTAAGAAGCTGGGAAGGAATTGGGTTTGAGGCCCTGAGGATCTTCATAGACAGAGGCAGGGGTGGGGGTGGGAAGGTGGGTTTGCCACCTCCTATTAAAGTTGTAGAAAGTTTACTTTTTCTTCCTCTACCTTTCAAAATGGCCTTCTCCCTTTCAGTATTACTGTTCTTTATCATCAGTTACTGATACTCAGCGCCCCTTTGGGTGCCATCTTCTGTCAATCCCAGACTTCCGGGCTGCTGAGAGACATTGGCAGGAGTAAGTCAAGGCCTGTCTTCTGGGACATCTCCTCATGTTCCATGTCCTACTCTCACAAATTGACCTGCAATATGCACATACATTCATGCCTCTGCTCCAGGTTCCTCTGTGCTTTGGCCTTTAGTGTGTGCATTTGACATCTCACTCTTAAGTCGTATAATCACTTACTTGAGATCGGTTTGCAGATAAAGAATGAGGAAATAGCACTTAGGAGGGGCTAAAACAAGAAAAATCTATTTCAGTTCTACTTTTATATTGCTGGGAGACTTAACCAAATCATTCTATTTCTTAGGTCCTTAGCACCCGAGTCTCTAAAATCAGCAAATTGGAATAATTTCTCTGGAAATTCACTTTGAGATTTTATAATTATGATTAAAATTTAAGGCTTTAGGAAAGCGTGATAGGTAGGTATTTGGGGACAGGAGAACGTACTGAGATCCCTTCACCATCCCATCAGCATCTCTCAAGAACTGGATTGATGTACAGATCTTTATTTTATGTTGGAGAGAAGGTGCTTTGTAAGGCTGGGTGAGTCAGATGATCTCTGTCATTGCCTACCTGGGTCCCCCAGGGCCTGGGATAAGTGGGAAGAACACCTACAAAAAGGTTGTTCCAATTTCCTGCCAAAGTAACTCCAAAAGACCGTGTACTTCAGAGGATCCAGGATATAAATCAAATTAGTATGCTGCAAGGCTGAAAGTCTTTTTGCGTCTCATATTTCACCTTTAAATTCATGCAAATTTCACATTTTACTCCATGATATTTGTTGTAATAAAAATAATGCTTGAAATCATTTAACATGAAGTGAAATTAATGTTCCAAAAATATGCACTAAGTTTGGTTCCCTGGGCACCCTCCTAGGGTATGTGTCTTCCAATTTCAGAAGCATAAATTTACCAACAATAATAATTCATGAAGTACACTCTTTTGCCAGCCACCTTCCAAATGTTTTGCAAGAAGGAAATTCCTTTAGATCATAGGATGTTTTATGATTGGTAAAGTAGAAAAGCAGAGAATGTTGTTTCAACAGTGTCTCTCTGCTTATCTATAAAGTAGAAAAGATAATAACAGCAGACCATGACCTATAAGTTTGAGGTAAGAATTAGATAACATATAGGAAAATACTTTATAAGATGGCAATACCACATATATGATAGCTGCCCATGCTAGCTAATGCTAACCTCAACCAGAACATCTAGAATAGAAGAGACAGAGACTATGGTTAAATTCGGCCACGTTGCCAAGAGGTCTGGGGTTGGTGATATTCTCAGGACCTTAAAAGTCCCTTGAAGCAGTACGGGGAGCCTATAGGAATGGTGTATTCCAGGGCAGAAATGGATCATATTGGAGAAAGATCAGAACATATCTATGTCAAACTATACTTTTTTTTTAAAACCAAAGTACTGTTGGATGAGGGCAAGGAGTAGGACTATTGTTGAATCACTTTATTTTCAAATGTGTTTTTCATGCCCATTTTCAGGTTTTTGACCAAATACATTCTACCACCAAGGAAGAGAATTTTACTCATAAATTTTGGCCAAATGAAGGTTCTGATTCTTCCTCTCTCTGGAGAGTATGGCTTTCTTTTTATTGCACTAAAAACACAATCTTTTGGGATTTTTTATGACATTGGTTATTGTTATCTTTTTCTATAATGCTAATTTTGAATTCAGACATCAATCTTATGTATTTAATTTAAAATTTAATTGAACATAGCAATTTAAAATACAGCAAGACAGAGGGAGAAAAAACTATCGATAAATGTAATATTAAAAGAAAGAATGCTTCCAAAGACAAAATTTGACTTCCTCTCAAGGAGATCCAGTTTCTGAAATATGAAGATATTAAGCAGCAGTCAGTTGGGTATCATTCTACTTTATGTTTGAGCTCACATTATTGGTCAAAGACCCGGCATAGCAACATGGACACCTGGGTCAAATTTTAACTCTTGAACTTGTGCCTTTTGGAATTTGTTTATTTCTTGGGAAAGATCCAATTCAGGTATATGGTTTCTATAAAGAAATGGAGAGGCAGATGATCTCAGATCACCAGAGCCCCATAACCTTCCCTCATCCTGACAGTAATCAATTTCCATCTATTTTCTATTAATTTCTATGAGTAGGTGGTATAACTAATGAATATCATGAAATTATTTTTTAAAATCACTCTAGCTATTTTATAAATGTGTATAGTTAGTTTTAGTTATATATAGTTATATCCAAAATAGTCACCTTGGTGCCTACCACACTTATTTCAATAATGCAGATATTGCTCATAAATTTTGTTATTCATTGAGAATGGACGTTAGAGTCTAAAAATCAAAAATCACACAATTAAGTAGCCCTATAAATCTACTTCAGTCCAACATGTTGCTTTTAAAACACGATTTTAGGCATTTATAATGTAGTAATCAGCCTATATACAAATATCTCCAATTGTCCCAAGAATGTCTATTATGGCTTTTCCCCCGCTTCTTCCCTCTCTTTCTTTCCTTTCTCCCTCTTTCTCATGCTATCCATGTTACTGAACCAAGATCCTGTCAAGGTTAATGCATTCCATTTGTTTTTTATGGACCTTTAATCATTTGTAATAGATTAAACAGGAGCCCCACCACCCACCTTTTTTTTTTTTTCCTAACACTGACCTTTTTGAAGAATCCAGGCCAGATTTGTTACAGGTAACTCACATTTGGAATATGTTTGACTTTCCTCGTTGATTTTTAAAAATTTGTTTCTCTACTGCTTTTCTTTTTCTGCAAAGCCATGATTAGAACAAGAGGCCTGTTTGAATTTGGGTAAAACATTGGAAGCAAGAATATCTCAAATAAGAGATGTTTGATACCTCATATGAGACAACAACATGATCCTTTCAGGGTTGGAGAATGTCAAGGGGTCTCACACTGCTCATGCCAAATTTGATCACTTGGTTAAAATAGTGATAACAAAACCACTCCATGTTAAGATACAGTTCTCCCCTTTGTAATTAGTAGGTAATCTGTGGATTCATTCTTTGGCACAATGTAAAAATACTGTTCCCCAACAAACATTCTCCTAATTGTTTTAACACAGTTGTTTGTCCCTTGCCTGAACCAGTTCTTCCACTGGAGTTTCCAAAACAATGATATTTAAATTCTCTCATTTCTTCCTACATATTAGCTAGTATTTATGTAAAAGAAGGATTTTTGCTCTCTTCTATCTTTCGACAATCACTATAGACTCAGAGGTTTTTATTTATTTAAATGTTATAATTAATTGCATTTGTTATTCACATGATGCTTAAATTGTCCCAAATTAGGTCAATAAGAAAACACACTTAAGCAAGCTCCTGTGTCTTGTTGACATATTTGCATTAGTCTTTTTGAATATTTTCAAAGTATGATTTTCAATGTAATCAGAAGTCCTAACTCACATTTCATTTTCCTGTAGATATGTGTGGTAGTTTTACAATATAGTCATAAATTCTTTGATATATTCCCATCAAAGATAGATTCTAGTTTCCTTTCCCTTGGATATGAGCTAGTCTTAACGACTCACTTCTAACAGATAAAATCTAACAGAAATGGTATTTCCCAAACTTCATCATGAAAAGAGATACAGTTTATACCTGGCTTTCTCTTTTTTGAGACATATTCCTTAGGAATCCTGAGCTAACATATAAGAAGTCTAGTTATCCTAGCCACTAAGGTACAGAGACCACATGGAGGTTTAAAAAAAAAAAAATGATGTGCAAGAAGCTCCAGCTGTTCTAGTCCCAAGATCTTCTAGCCCCAAACTGTCTGGGTCTTGCTAGGATAACTCACCAGACATGAGAGTAAACCGTGAACCTTCAAGTGATTCTAGCTTCCAGGCTGTGAGCTCCAGCTGACACTGAGAGGAAGAGAGATAAGTTGCCCCTGCTGGGTTCTGCTCAAATTGCAGATTCATGAACAATATTGATGCTGTTGTTTTGTAAACCACTAAGTTTTGGGGTGATTTATTGCACAGCAGTAGATAACTAGAACAACCTGAAATCGGTCAATTTTTCAAAGAGCTTTGTTTTCTTTTACTGGGAAATTGTATTAGAAAAGAGATTTGGATACTGATTCCCTCGTCAGTACTGGGTAATTTCGTTTTAAGCCTTTTTAGTGGAAAAGGAAAAACATTTGAAAAATTATGATTTTGTATTTATATTTCTAATTAAATTTATCACTAAAGGGAGTTTTAACTACTTTTATTTCATTATCATATCTTTTTACCCTGAAAATCTTTATCGATAATAACATAGTATATTTGCTTATTTGCTTCTTCCTATAATAATAAAGGCTACTACTAAAAGTACTACTATTAGCATTAATAAAACCTTATCATTAATATTACTATTACTAATAAAACTAATGAGGTGAACTTAAGACTTCTACATAATCCTTTTTGTTCATTTTTGGAAAATTAGCCTTAAATGATGTATAGTCATAGTACTGGGTTCAAAACCATTTAAACTTGCTCTTGTCTCTGAGTGGATATGTTACCAATTTGATATTACTTTAGGTTTATTAGTTACTCTTTGGTTCAATTTTAGAATTTGCTTTTTTTTTTCTTATGTAACTTTATCTTTAAATAAAAAAACATTTGAATGGTTTAAAAGTCGAAACTACATAAAATGGTAAATTCATTGTTAGCCCTTATACTGTATTCTCACACATCATCTAAGGTAAACATGTACATTAGTTTCTCATTTGTCCTTCCTATATATACACAATCTTAGTTTTTCTTCTTTCTAATTAAAGGCAACAATAATCTTGCTTTTTTCACTTAGCAAAATAACTTGCAATTCATGTAAATCAGCTACTGGAGCTATTTCTCACTTTTTTTTAAGGCTCTATAGTACTCAATCCTATTTATCTACTATAATTTATTGAACCAGTCCTTTTGAAGGACATTTAAGTTATTGCCAATCCCTTGCTATTACAAAAAAAAAAAATTCCACAATTAATAACTGTGCATATTTTTGTTTCCGTGTTTGTTTTGTTTTTGTGGAGGTATAGCTATAGGGTTAATTTCAAGAAGTGGGATTTAGAGATCAGCTAAATATATAAAGCAAATATTAACAGACATAAAAGGAGAAATAGATGGCATTACAATAAGAGTAGGGACTTTAATACCCTACTTTTACCAATAGATATAATACACATACAGAAAATCAAAAAGGAAACATTGGTCTTAAATGACAAATTAGACCAGATAGATTTAACAGACATCCCAAACATTCCATTCAAGAGCAACAGAATACACATTCTTCCAAATAGGGAAGGAACACTTTTCAGGATAGGTTATGTTAGACCAAAAAAAGTCTTAAAATTTTAAAGATTGAAATTACGTCAAGCATTTTTTTCTGACCACAATGATATGAGACTAAAAATCAATTAAAAGAAGAAAATTAAAAATTCACAAATATGTGGAGATTAAACAACATGCTACCAAATAGCCAGTGGGTCAATGATGAAATCCAAAGACAAATAAAAAAATATTTTGAGACAAATGAAAATGTAATACAACATACCAACATGTATGAGATGCAACAAAATGAGTTCTAAGAGGGAAATTCAAATAAACAACCTAACTTTACATCTCAAGGAACTGGAAAAAGAAGAACAAATGAAGCCCAAAGTTAGTGGATGGAAGGAAATAAATGAAATAAATGAATGAAATAAATGAAAAAAAATAAATGAAATAGAGATTCAAAAGACAATAGAAAAGATCAATGAAACTAAAGCTGGATTTTTGAAAAGATAAACAAAATTGACAAATGTTTAGCTAGACTCATGAAAAATAGAAAACTCAAATAAATAAAATCAGAAATAAGAAAGGAGATGTTAAAATTGATGCCATAAAAATGAAAAGGATTGTAATGGACTACGATGAGCAATTATAAACCAACAAATTGGAAAACCTAAAAAAAAAATGTGTAAATTCCTAGAAATGTGCAAACTACCAAGACTAAATCTTAAAGAAATAAAACATCTGAACAGACCAATTACCAGTAAGGAAATTGAGTTAGTAATCAAAAACTTTCCAATAAACAAAAGTCCAAGATTAGACAGCTTCACTAGTGAATTCTACCAAACATTGAAAGAAGAATTAACACCAATCTTTCTCAAACTCATCCAAAAAATAGAAAAAGAGGGAACCCTTTCAAATTTTTATGAGGCCAGCATTCCTCTGAAACCAAAGCCAGACAAGACTATTGCAAGAATATTACAGACTAATATACTTGATAAACATAATGTAAAAATGCTCAAAAAATATTAGCAAACAAACTCAACAATACATTAAAAGTATTATACACCATGATCAAGTGGGATTTATTTCAGGGATGCAAGGATGATTCGACATCCCCAAATCAATCACTGTGATACACCACATTAACAAAATGAAGGATAAAAATTATATGATCATCTCAATAGATGCAGTAAAAGCTTTTGTAAGCAAAGGCAAGAAATGTGAAAATATCAAGTGGGACTACATTAAACTAAAAGGCTCCTCCTGCACAGCAAAGAAAACCATCAACAAAATGAAAGGAAACCTACCAAATAGGAGAAAATATTGTCAATCATTTACAGGTATGCCTTACTTTATTGTTTTTTGCTTTATTGCCCTTCACCGTGTTGAATGCTGATGTTGCCATTTTACAAATTGAAGACGAGACCCTCCACCAGCTAAAAATTTTACAATTCACTTCACTATGGTACTAACTTTATTGCAGTGGTCTGGAAACAAATCCACAAGGTATTCTTGTATCTGATAAGGGGTTAATATCTAAAACACATAAAGAACTCATATAACAAATAGCAAAAAAAAGAAAGCCTATTAAAAAATGAATAGAGGCTCTGAATAGACCAATTCACCAATAATCCAACAGGAAAATGAACAAAGCACATGATAGACAAATTCACATGTACAGAAACAAACTGTGGATAAGCATATAATCAGGTAACAATGATAATAACAGGAGTAATGGTAATGATAAGTAGCAATTAATTTCCACGTGCTATATTATGTCAGGCACTGTCCTAAGTGCTTTACTTGTATTAATTTATTTAAACCTCATAGAAACACTTTGAGCTTGGTATTACTATCATCTTGATTTCACCAATAAGGAAATTATTGATAATAGATAAAGTAAGATTATTATAAAGGAGGGTAGATATGTAAACTGATTAATCATTTTGAAGCTTAAATACCATTTTCCATTAATCATATTCACAAATATAAAAAAAAAAAAGTCTTATAAAACATAGTATTGCTGAAAGTATGAGGACCCTGATGGTCTCATCCATTTTAGGGGGAGAATTAATTGCTATAACCTCTTAAGAGTATCTAGAAATTTGTTAAATGTATATATGACTTTAAACTATGGGAATTTCTAATTGAAATTTCTCAGAAATATATAGTATTACATGTATACAAATCTGAAAATATAAGGATTTTTATTATAGTATTTTTTTCTACTTGCAAAAGACTAAAACAATTTAATTGCTTTGTCGGTTAAATAAAGTATGTTACAGTCATACAATAAAATACTCAATAGCCATTTTTGAGTATGAGGTCCATCCTTATATACTAATTATGGAAAGATTTTCAAAGGCAAGATACAGAATTTTGAAAATAGTCCCTCATTTATCATGTTAAAATAGGCAATGTACTTCCACATGCAACTGAAGCTCCTGGAAGATATATAAGAAACTCTTAATAGTATTTGTCTCTGGAAAAGGAACAGAAGGTCAAAGGTGAGAAAGACATTTACTTTTCATTAAACAGTGGTTTTTGCCATATGCAAGTTTTATTATTGAGATTTAAAAAGAAAATGATGGAGAGAGAGTGGGGGAGGGAGGAAGGGAGGGAGGGAGGAGGAGGAGGAGGAGAGAGAGGAAAGAGAGAGAGAGAGAGAGAGAGAGAGAGAGAGAGAGAGAGAGAGGGGCAAGATTTAAAACAAAACCAGCCCTTGGGACAAGAGTCTAGTCTCTCATGGTGACTGTGTTGAAGGGAACCATTCTCTTTGCAATGTTGAAGATTTGTCCATGTGTTAAAGTTAGACAGATGATGTAGCTTCATACCTTAAATTCAGAGACTGTCTACTGGCCTCTGACTCTTCAGTTCTTATTGGACTCTTTCCTAAATTGGTTGAGAGGATGACAAGCATAGGTTTTTTATTTAATTTAATTTTATAAGTTTCAAGTATACAGTACATTGGTTAGACATTTATATAGTTTATAAAACAATTCCCCTAATTGCTCTTTCTCTTCTCTGGTTCTCCACCTAGCCATTCATTACTGCTGACTGCATTCCCTCTGCTGTGCTCCCCATCCCTGTGACCATCTATCAACTACTAATTTGTACTTCTTTAACCCTTCACCCCATTCTCTCAGCCCCACAACCTCCCTCCCCTTTGGCCGTCACCAGATTGTCTTCTATGTTTGTGAGTCTGTTTTTGATTAGTTTGTTCTTTTTGTTCCTTAGATTCCACATATCATAGTTGGTTTTACTTGATAGAGAAATTGGATTCTGTAAGGCAAGCTTCCGAGTAGATCTTGGTAATTGGAGCTACAGCAATACTGTTTATAAAATGGAGAAATGCTTTGAAACGGAGGGTTTATTTTGTAGCCCAGGAAGTCTGCTCAGTACGTAGGATTTCACCAGCTTTAGGTTCACTTCAAAAAGATTTCTGCCTAACGCGAAATCATATAATAAGCAGTTTTCAAACTACCTCCCTAGAGACCAAGCTTGTTAAAATTGTTCTTCCCTATACAAATGTGTACTTGAAGAACTAGGGAAAAATACTTGTTTCACAGCTATCTTTTGGCCATAGGGATGGCTCAGAGAGTCTCTTGCTGAAGTAGGACCAATCTGAGGGAAATATTAGCCGATGCCGGCAGGGGTCAGTCCTGGGTCCAGAGGTGCTCTCCGATGTCTTCCTGCACACAAAGGACAGACTCATCAAGAGTGCATGTGGTACCAAGCAGCTAGGAAGAAAGCAGCACTTTGCAGACAAGTACAGAATTCAAATTATTTTAGTAAATTGGGAAAGTGAACAAGAAAAGTAGAAGGAGGGAACATATGAGAAGTACTTAGAATGTGGAAAAGATAATGGCAAAAATCTAGGTGAAGAAATGCTCACAATTTAATATAAGCACCAGAGTAGATGATAAGCCTTAGTGAGTATTTAGCCAGAAAACCCATTCTTTGATCACAATGAAGAAAAGATTTCTCTTATGCCAAGAGCTAGTCAGGTATAATTTTGAGGTCTCTTTTTATTTCTGGGTTCTAATGTCTGCCTGAAAGGATATTTTAAAAATCAAACATGGTGATATGACTGAGAAATACAACCTTAAAAAAAACTATATGACTTAAAAAAACCTATATGAGCAGAAGACATCAAGTACACAGATTTCTAAGAATTTTATGTGCATGTATTCTGGAATGGTGCCTTATCCTCACTAAATCTACAGCAAAGGGTCATCTCAGAGCACCACTATGTTTTGTTTTGTTTTTAATTAATTAATTAATTAGTTGACTAATTAATTAATATTTTATGGTGACATTGGTTAGCGAAATCCAGTAAGTTTCAGCTGTACACTTTAACAGTGATACACACACACACATACACACACACACACACATATGTATATATATATTTACACTGTGTGTTCACCTCCCATAGTTAGATTTCTTTCTGTCACCACATATCCTACCCCTTTTATCCTGTCTACCTTCCCCCTCCCCTCTGGTATCTCTAGTCTATCATAAATGTCCATGAGTCTCTGTTTGTCCTGTTCATTTGTTGCTTTTAGGTTTATATCCCACATATAAGTGATATCATGTGATTTTCAACTTTCTCTGTCTAGCTTATTTCGCTTGGCATGATTATCTCAAGGTCCATCCACATTGTCACAAATGGTAGTATTTCATCTCTTCTTATAGCTGAGTAATATTCCATTGTGTATATGTATCATAGCTTCTTTAGCCAATCATTTATTGTAGGACACTTCAGTTGCTTCCATGTCCTGGCTACTGTGAATAATGCTGCTATGAACATCAGTGTGCAAATATCTTTTCAGATATATGTTTTCAAGTCTTTGCGATAAATATCCAGTAGAGGGATTGGATTGCTGTATCATATGGTAGATCAATTCTTAGTGTTTTGAGGAACCTCCATACTGTTTTCCATAGCGGCTGTACCAATTTGCAGTCCCACCAGCAGTGTATGAGGGTTCCTTTTCCTCCACATCCTCTTCGACATTTGTTATTATTTGTCCTGTTGATTATAACTATTCTAACAGGTGCGAGATGGTATCTCATTGTAGTCTGGATTTGCATTTCCCTAATAACTAGTGATGTTGAGCATCTTTTCAAATATTTTTTGGCCATTTGTATATCCTCTAGGGAGAAGTGTCTGTTCAGGTCCTCTGCCCATTTTTTTGATTGGATCGTTTGTTTTGTTGTTGTTATTGAGTTGTATGAGTTCTTTTTATATTTTGGATATCAGGCCCTTATCAGAGGCATTGCTTGCAAATATATTTTCCCATTCGGATAGTTATCTCTTTACTTTGTTGACAGTTTCTTTTGTTGTGCAGAAGCTTTTTAGTTTGATGTAGTCCCATTCATTTATTTTTGCTTTTACTTCCCTTGCCTTTGAGGTCAAATTCATGAAATCTTCTTTAAATCCAAGGTCCCTGAGTTTAGTTTCTATGTTTTCTTCTATGCATTTTGTTGTTTCAGGTCTTATATTCAGGTCCTTTTCCATTTTGAGTTAATTTTGGTGTGTGTGATAGACAACAGTCATTTCATTCTTTTGCAGGTGGCTTTCTAGTTTTCCCAGCACCATTTATTGAAGAGGCCTTCCTTTCTCCACTGTATGTTTTTGGCTTTTTGTTGAAAATTATTTGCTCATATAAATATGGGTTTACTTCTGGACTCTCAATTCTGTTCTACTCATCCATGTGTCTGTTTTTTCTGCCAATTCCATGTTGTTTTGATTACTGTGTTTTAATGCTGATGAATTAAGCCTCCTAGAAGCCTTCATTCTAGTTCAAATATCTCTGGTAGTAGATGAAGGAGATAACTATTTTTTTGCTATAGACTCTTAGGGAGCTCTATATTTCTTATTCACAATACTTATTAAAATTGTAAATAATTCTTGCCACAAATATTTATGAGCTCTTACTGTCAAGCACTATTCTAGGTACTAGGTATATATATAATCCCTTTAAATTATATTTTCAAACTAGTCAATTCTTGGTATAGTGTACCTCTTCCTTAAAGTAATATATCTTTTACAAGTATTAAAAGCCAGCTGACACTGTCATTTTTGCCTAGAGATCTCTTTGTCCAAATCCAAAAGATCATTAGTTCCATTTTCCATTTTCTGAGTTACTATAAGATACTGCTTTCCCAAATCTTTTACAATTATACAGAATAACCCCCATTTTTTCGGTTTCCTATGGTAATTTCTGTGGCATTATTTTAGTCTGAGGTCCATTTCCAGAGATGAAACAAATGACACATATTTTAGGTCTTAACATCTCACTCCGGGCATCAATTTCTGTATAAGCTATCTTTAGCCATAAGAATTTCATGCAAAATCAACTACAAAACACACTGGCTTAAAGTAAATAGATGCTCATGAATCTGTGAGTCAGCTGGGCAAGTCTTCTGATCATAGCAGATCCCATTACTGCCTGTGGTCAGCTGCAGGTTGGCTAAGCAGGTTGGCTAGATTGGCTTTCTGTTCTAGAATGGGCTCAATTTGGGCAACTGGAGTGACTTGACTCTGTGCCACATGTCTTTCATTCTCCAGCAAGACAACCCAGGCTTGTACTTAAGGCAATTGAAGAGATGAAAGAGAAAAAGTAGAAATAGGCAAGATTTCTCTGTTTTCCTCACATTTACCAAAGCAAATCACATAGCTAAACTTAAAATCAAAGAGAAAGGAACTCTTTTCCACCTCTAGATGAAATTACCTGCAAAGACATGTGTGGAAGTCATGGGTATAGGGAAGAGTAAATAACTGGGGCTATTAACACGTAAATCTACCAAAGAAATTATCCCCATAATCCATATCAAAAATGATTTAAAAAATTGTCAAATCCTGGTTATTTATGGAGGTACAGATGATACAATATTCTGACTGGATAGATGAAGGGTATGAGAAAAGAAAACTGAAGTTGACCAAAGTTTAGCCCAAGTAAGTGGGAGGTATTAATTGAAGTTGAAAGACTGAACAATAAAGAGCTGTGAAGGATATATCAGGACTTTCATTATGGACATTGTTCCAGTTAAGATAGCTGCAAAACAAACCACGTCAAAATTTAGGGCTTATAACAACAACCGCATTGATACTACTCACAAATCTGTGGGGACTAACCATCTTTGCTCAATTAGTCATCAGCTGAAAGGCTTGTAGGCAGGGGCTAGAATCATCTGAAGGCTTGCTCTCTCACAGGTCTGGTGGTTGATACTGGGAAGAATCAAATAGCTGTGTTTCCTCATGCAACCCTATGTTTGTATAATCTCATCATCTTCTCTATAATATGGAGGCTTTGGAGTAGCCAGTCTTCTTACATATTGACTCAGGACTCCCAAGGTGTGTGTTTTAAGAGAGAGCCAGCTAGGTAGAAGCCTATTAACCTTGTTAGCTTTTCTAAACTAGTCTCATAAGTCACATAGCATCACTTCCACTGCATTATTTTCATGAGGAGTGAGTCACTAAGGTAATCAACTTTCAAGAAAAAAGGAATTTAGACTCTATCTTGGGGTAAAGGAGCATCAAAGTATTTGTAGACATATTATTCAAGCCCCACAAATGTGATAAGCAAGATGCCCATTAAACTTTCAAGTAGAGAAAACAAGTAAAGACTCATGTTAACCAGCCTGCAATTCAGAGCAAAGATCTAAGCTGGCAGTATAAATTTTATAATCGGAGAAGAGATTCAAATAGAACACTCCAAAACCTAAAGGTTGGGGAGATAAGGCAAAAGCAGCAAAGAAGATGAAAATGAACAGAAAAAAATTCTGTGGGACAAAAACCAGAATGTGATTTGTCTATAATAGTTTACAAACAAAATGTAAGCCAAATGACATTGTTATCTTTCCCTTTGTGAATTCCCAGCACAATGTCTGCATAAACTCAACAATAAGTAGTTTTTAGATAAATAAGTGTTGAACTATAGGAAGATTCAGGGTAAGGACTCACTTACTGGGAGGGAAACAGAAAAGCATGGGAAATAAGTCTAAACCTTGGTATATACATAAAGCAGATGGAAATACATTTCTTGAGTCCAGTAGTAAGTTTGGGTCAACCACAGAGATGACATTTTACAAATTGGGAGAGGATAAATTCTCCAAAGAAGGGAGACAGCAGAGAAATCAATGACAGAATCTTAAGGAATATAACTCTTACCACAGTCCCCCAAGATCCAAATGATCTGGTTCTTTTTAGCTTTCCAGCTTCACCTTACATCTTCCTTCCCCTTGATTTCTGTGTTCTACCTACAATAATACCTCTTTTTTCCCCAAAAGAAAATGTCTTAGACATAACAAGCATTGTAAAAAAATACTATTTGACATCGTTTGACATGTTTCAGGTATGCTTGGGCAATGGCCTCACCTATCTCTGCTACTTGGTATAGGAGCAGGAGCAAAGAAACAGCAAAGGAGAATGAAGTTGGAGTCTGGCATATCAAGACTAATAAGTTAAAGGATAGGCAGGGTGGGAATAGGAGAAAAGATATTGAACATGTGGAACATAAATTATATGTTATTTAATTCTCACAATAACTATGTGAATTTGGTATTAACTTCATTTTACAGAATAAAAAAAAACAGAAGTTTAAGCAATTTTTTTCAAGGTCACCCAGGTAGTAGTGGGAGCCAATACTCCAAAGCAATAAATGTAATAGGTATGGGAATTCAGTCATGGGAAGACTGGGGTTCCAGCTCGGGAAACTCAGTAATTGGAAACTAATGTTTGAAGCAGCAATTAGTTATCGAAATCATAGGTGCTATCCTTGGAGTCTTGGAGGGCAAGCTGGAATCACAAGTTACTGGGAAAGTAGTATGCCAGGCACTATAAATTTGAGTAAATGAAATCACAGTTGATATTTCTAAGAGAATTATAGTATCTGCATGAGCCCTTTTGAATAGCATGTAGAGATAGCATTTGCATTTCATATGTTTGTGATAATTAGCCATTTTGAAAGGTAACGTTGGTGGAGATAATTACACAACTGCACATATATTTATAGTTCCCTATACAATCATAGGTGAGCAGCATATTTCACTGTTCAATTAATGACTGTTTAAATAATAGTCTACACTACTGGATTGGCTCTCTTGTTGAGATAATATAGCTTTGCAAAATAACATCAGGAGTGCAGAGAAATGCTCTTGGAAACCGTGCCATAATGTCTAATAGTGGGAGACTTGGTCCACAACAAAAGGACCTGAGGTTAATATGCATAAGCACAGAAGGTCTTCTTTTTTATTGCAATAGAGGAGCCTAGTAATTAAACAAATATTCATTGAGAATCATATTATGTATTAAGTGTTATTGGGGATAGAAGTATGAAAAGAAATAGTCTTTGTCCTCAAAGACTTTACAACATGTAGCTAACAGTTCCAGGTAGAAAATCTCAAGTATAAAAGAGGTATAGAAAAAATAATAATTACCTTTCCTCAAGTTCCCATAAAAGGGAGAAATCACTATGGGTTGAGGATACTTTGGAAAGGAGTCCCATGAACTAGGAAGAAATAGATGAGCAAAGTTCTAGAGGAAAAAAGGGCCATAGTGTGTTCAGGGCATGGTCAGTGGCCAAGTCCAACTCAAAAGGAATATTCACACTAGACAGCAATAGAACTTGAGACTTAAGTGGAAAATTGAGCCTAGGTTTCAAGTTCAGACTCAATCCATTAAAAAAATTTATGCAGAACTATGACATAATAAAATATTTAGCAAGTTTTTTGGTAGAATATGCAAAATGGTTTGGTCCTTCTAATACTTTTCTTCCCCCTTCTAATCTAGAAAAATAATGTAACTGTAATCTATGTCCTAATGAAATGATCTATTGTCATTTTCTGTATGTTAAAATTCCTCCCCTGCCACAATTGTCTCTAAATAATCCAAGAAAGATAATGACATAGCTGACAATTTATGGAATTCTCAACCTTAATATTTAATTCTGATTTTAAATCAAATTCATTTGTATATAACCAAACTGGTCCATCCACAAGTTTTGTAGTTTATCATTTGAAAACAAGGGAAGTAAGATACGAATCCTTTAGAAAAATATTTTCCTATCAAAAAATTTTTAAAAATAATTTATAAGGCAAGTAATTCAAAACAAAATTACTTTACAACTTCAAGAATGATTTCCAGCCATGTACCTATCCTGGGTGAGGATCCATGAGTAACAAATTTTTTTCTACAGCAGATTAATATTGAAACTGGGTCTGATGGAACTAACTAATGAAAGATGAGTATGAAATATACAGCCAGTGTCTAGCTCATAGCAAGGGATTAGTGACAACACCTTGACTCAAAGATCAGCCTCAACTAGCCAGATGATCCACTTCCTAGAGGAACCAGGAAGTTCCAGAACAATCTTTTAATTCATAAGATACTCTTAAGAAATGGCCAAAAGTACAGTGAACTGGAAATAATACACACAGATACACATAGGAGAAAGGAAAGAAATAGCTGGGGTACTTTTATAACAATTTGGTAGGATGTGATTCCATAGTGGAGTGGTTAGCATGTTTTCTTTACATGCAGAGGTCCTGGGTTCCCGCTCCAGTGGAGCCATGGTCCATGGTCTACGGCCATGCCACCCTGAACAAGCCTGATGTCTGATCTCAGAAGCTAAGCAGGGTCAGGCCTGGTTAGTACTTGGATAGGAGACTCCCTAGGAAAACCACATAATACATAATTGGAGTCTTCCAATTTTCACAAGCCTTGTCAAATGTGTGGGTCTGAATCTGAGAAGAAGGTGGGATAAACAGGAGGGCCACAAAGCAAACAACAGAGCAGAATGCAGTAAACTCGTTTCCTTGGTCAAAGGGAATACTAAGACCTCGGGGCGACTTGGATGCCATGGCTAGGAATAATGTTACTTATACTTCTCATTTCTGAAATTAAAAAGAAAAAGGAAAAAAGGAAAGGATCTAGGCACTTGAGGGAAATAAAGGAAAGAGTTACCCAGAGAACACAAAGACTCTGTAGCACTAGGAGATTTGATTTTATTTGCTTAAATCACGATGATTTGCCTAAATTCTTTCCTAATAAAATAGAGCAGAAACCAAAAGACAGCCATCATCAGTTGCTAGCTCAGAATTGTATAAGGCCTCAGACTATTAACTCATCATCCTTTATTTTAGGACCCCTTTGCCTCAGTTCCTTTTTAATCACAACCACCATGATACATTTCTCATATGGCAAGCATTGTACAAAGCACTTAACACTTTTTATATCACTTAATATCTATAATACCCCATGGTATTGCAAATATTATTATGCCCATTTTATAAATGAAGCTTAGAGAAGTAAAGTTAGTGATTCCCAAATGCATATATGGAGACATCCCCAAAGCATATCCTAAATGTAAAGCTGGCTGTTAGAATTACACAGGAGTTGATTAAATAAAGATTATTTTGCTTTATACTCAGAGCCTATATGTTAGGGATTGTGAACTAGAGCTCAAAACCTGTATGTTTTTTTAAAAAAATGTTGTTTAGCAAAAGATTCAAATGGGTGAGATTCACAGATACTAAGTTAGGTTACTTGCACCTTAGTAAGTCATAAAATAAGAGTTTGAATAAAGGTCTCTCTTTCTTGATAGGCTATGTTCTATTTTATATAGTCCTGTTTTTCCTGTTCCATCTAATACATTCTCAGGCCACATTTATGGGCCTGTGAACTTCAGATATGTTACCTTGGCTCCACTATGGACCTCTTCTCTTTACTTGGATAATCTGACCTCAAGAGAGGTATATTGTAAGTATTTGCTGAAGACATATTAGTAGCCTACTGATCTAGAGGCCCAGGTCCCCAGTGAGACTCTTCCTGACTCCATGTGGATGGTCATATGTACATATAAGCCCACTGTCTTCGTGTTTTCCTTTAAATCACCAATGAAAACATAGGAGGAGAAGAAAAGAGAGAACCCCATTACTGAAATGTATTTTAAAAATAAAGAAAACACCTGAAATGGATATAAGCTTAGGGCTCATGATGTTCCTGTTTCTGCTAACATTTGGATAAGAAATGTGCTGATAATCAGGGAGCACAGGAGCTCAGACAAAAGAGTGAGAAACACAGGACAGTCCAGTCACATTGTGTCAGTGACTCTTCTACATTGGAATGTCTCTTAAAGCTGGCACCATGAGGCTCTCTGCTGAGTCTCAGAGGGCACTATCTCCAAGTAGTAGAGAATTTACAGGTCTCTGGCAGTGACTCTGAGCAAAACTTTAAGAAGACCATTGGGTTGGGGGGATGGGAGAATGGGGTGTAGGGTTAAAGAAGTACAAATTAGTAGTTGACTGTTGGTCACGGGGATGGGGAGCATGGGAATGCAGTTAGCATTAATATGATGGCTAAGTGGAGGGCCAGGGGAGGGAGGGAGCAATTGAGGGAATCATTTTATGAAATATATGTGTCTAACCAATGTACTATATACTTGAAACTAATTTAAATCAATAATTTTTTTTAAAAAAGAAGACCCTCAACAAAGGAGGTAACAGTGAGGCCCCAAAAGGACAAGAACTACAAAAAGTAGTTTGAGTAGAAAGACAGATGTGGTAGCCAGAGGATTGCAGAGGGAAAATGGTATCAGTAGGTCATGGATGACAGGCAAATGGAGTTGAATTGTGAAGAGGACAAGAAGGCTCAAAAGAGCTATGATTCTCTGATAGCAGTTATATCTTCTTCACCCAACAAATGCAAATCCTTTATTTTTCATTTTCTCTCTCACTGACAAATCTTTTTGCTAAAATATATCATTTTATTTCTGAAGAATATTGCTATTTGTGAATTATCATAAACAATTCATGAATATCAATGTTGTGAATTTCATAAACAATTTGTAATTTGAAATTTCAAAATCATGCAGTGATTACAAAAAAAATCTTGCAAAAGAACTTTCTTTTCCTTCCTCTTCGATAGTCGATCAAGAGTAGAAATACGTTGTCTACATAGCAAGCCTATTTTTCCAAATGCTGTATGAAATCAAGTAGTTAAAAATATATTCCATCTTTTTCAAAGATATCAAGTGGTTACAATATGTCAGGTTGTTACTTTGAAAATGATTGTGATATCAAAAGGGAAAGATTAGGATTTCAGGTAGGAAAGAGGCAATGGTAGTTTGAGGAAGATTTTATCTCTAAAAGACACTATCTCCATGTTAATAGCCTCAAGAGAGAAAAACAGAGAAAGAACCCACTGCCCAAAAAATCTACTTGATATGGAAAAGATTCTGATCTGAACTCAAAGGCTTTTCAGAGTTTTAGATGTCAAATCAACACCTCTTTAACCCTGAAAATGTAGGACCAGAGTATAATTGATTAATTCAACAACTTCAAGAGGCTCACACCTTTAGAAGCACTTTTTTAATAAGGCAAGGAGAAACAGGGAACCATGAAAAGCATAATAGTGCATTTCTGTAAGAATATAATAAAGAAAGGGAAGTGAAAATTAAGGCACAGGACATGGCAACAGTCTGAGTAACCAAAATCTGTCAGTATCTCTTCTCCCAATGGGAAAAAAGAAAAGTATCATGGTAAACAAAAATTGGAAATGCTTGCAAGTCAGAATACACTCTCTTGTAGGTTTTAAGAAAGATGTTCTTGTTAGGAAAAGATAATTGTTCCTCATAATATGAACTGTTTCCAAGAAAACTGGTTTATACTTTTCTCTGTCGATTCTGGCTTATTTGAGGCAAAATATTTTTGCTATTGTTGTTGAAGGTTTTTTACTTTAATTCAGAGAAATGAAGAAACAAACAGATATAAGAACTCTAAATGAGACACTTTAGAGTCATTTAGATATGTCAGTAACTTAACATGAATCAAGATGGACTGCAAAGGGGAAATTTATGAGCTCAAAAATGGCCAGCTCTGAAATCCAGTATAATTTATTTTGTTAATGTCTGTTGCAGGGTGACCTACCACAATTCACACAACTCTTCTATCCTGCAAAGGAGGAATAATTTTCCCATCCCCAACTTTATAATCATATAACAAAACTAATCAGATAATGGTTCTTAAGGGATTTCAATAACCTAAAACAGAGAAGCAGTAAAACATATCTTATTAACAACATATGCATTTTAGAATAACTATTTTAATGGCTCAATGTTTTCTCATAATAATGAGGACTACAAACTTGAGTAATTTAACTGAGGAGTATGTTTCACGCTTGAGTTACTATACACAAGAATCAAATAAAAGGCTCTCTCTCCTCTTCCTGCTTCCCTTTCTCCCTCCCTTTCTTATTTCCTTCCACTGTTGCTGTTGCTTTGGATGTAAGGTGTTTCCTCCACAGGGCAAGTACATGTTTGCCTCCCTTTACACTATACTTTCTGACGTATCTCTATGGGGATACCTCCGCTAGCTGTAGTTCATACCTCCAATAGGTTGTTGTGATGCTGCCTCTCTTCTCACCTGGCTCCCATATACTATCTATGCTGATGAACATATATTCAGAACAGCATCTTTGGAGTATATTTTTGTCTAGCTTGACTTTGCGGAAAAGAACAAACAAGAAGCTAGGAGGGCTAACTGTGCCACCGAAAGAGCCAGAACTCTTTGAGAGCATTGAAAATCATATTTCTTTGTATGACTTTCAGAAAAAGGTGAAAACTCTCCCAAACATTTTGAAATATTCAAGAGACAAAGTGATTACCAACATGAAGAGGAAGTCAGTATAAACTTGTGGCATCTGATTGTTTTCTTGCAATGGAGTTGACATTATGGAAGTAACCAGAACAAAAGGAAAGGGTTCACTGGAGTCAAGATGTCCTGTGGTTGGCCAAAGTCTTAGCCTGGAGCTTGAGGGAACTCAAAGATTAGCAGATATGAACTCCAGTCTCTTCCTTGCTGTGGACTTTGTGTATTCTCGGACCTTTAATTCAACAAACACTTATTGAATACCTCTTACTTGCTAGATAAGTGCTAAGTGCTAGGGTCTAGAGAAGAGTAAAACACATTCCTTTCCTATGCTAGTTACTGTGTCTGGTTCTGTTTAATACCCTTTTTAAAGATAGCTTATTTCTTAATTCAAAAAAATGATTTTTAGATGTTTATGTAGATCAAGGGACTATGTTGGATAATCTCAGGGAAGGAAGAAGTTTGAACTTGTTTGAATGCAGAGTATGAACTTGAATAATTAGTATACTAGATGATAAGGTAGGTTCTCAGTGGGAGATGCAAATAATAAATAATAATAATTATTATAATTATCCTTCAATGGCAGTCCAGAGAATAGATGGTTTCTAGCTAAGAAGACTGATGAATGCCTCATGAAGTAGGTATGTTTTGGTTCTCTATTAAAAGACAGATATGGTCTTATCAGAAAGAGATGGAAGGGCAAAGGTCCATAAAGAGAAATGCTTGGCAAAGATATAGATGGGAATATACAATGTAAGATCAAATAACAACATATGGGCTATTTGGATTGGCATATGGGGTTTATAAAGGGTGCAATAAAAATGTCTGAAAAATAACGACTTTATTTTAGACAAGATATTTCAATTCTATTGAAAGAAATGGAGCCAAAGATCATAGCCAGCTACTTGTCAACTCATATTTCTTCCTAGATGTCACCACTTTTGGTCTCAGTTATTTTTTATTATTATACTGTGTTTTGTTTTATTTTGTTTTTCATAGCATCTACTAAATTAATATTTTCAATGATAAATTTACTTTCTTTAACTTTTAATTATCTGCCTCTTCTCTACACTAAAATTCACGAGTAGAGACAATAGCTCTTTTGTTTATCATTCCACAACAAGCACTTAGCATGATGCCTGGTAGCATGTTGGGGACATTTTAAAAATATTCTTTGAATATTTCCTTTTAAAAAATCCTCCAAAGTGGCATTTTAGGAACCTTTTTGTGACTATCAGATAAATTAGATGCAAAGAGTCTGAGGCCAGGCAGGCACAGAAGCTCTATCACACATAGTGTCAAGTGATGAGAACCAAAATCAGGGAGTAGAGGTGAGAAAAGATCACGTGGATAGATTTGGGAAGGACAGAGTCAATAAAACTAGAAAATGAGAGAATACAAGATGTCTCAAGTTTCAGATCAGAGGGGTTGGGAAGATAGAGACCTCACTGGTAGAAAATGGGGAAAGCCAGAAAAAGGGGATGATTTAGGAAATAAACAGGTAAGTGTAGATTCAGACACATTAAGTTTAAGATGCCAAGAGAACATGCAGGTGAATGTGCTCGGTGAGCAGCTGGAACTCCCGGCTGGGGCTATGTAAGTGAGCAAAGGTAAGGATATAGATATGGGATCACCTGATCTGTGATGTGTTTCTGCAGTAGTAAATGCATCACCAAAGATAAGTATAAGGAGAGTAGGGCAGAGGGCAATAGAAAGTCAGAACTATGAGGAATGTCCATCTAAGTTGAGGAACTAGGAGGAAGAGTAAAAGGCAACAAAAGAGATAGTGCTCAAACACTCAGGAAATTATAATAAGGCCCTGGATCAATCATCTGTGGCTTATAACAACCTGTAATAAGAATAGCTTCTAATATTTCACCCTTCTGGCCCTGCTGCCTGTTCTCTGCTCCCACTCACCTTTTAGCAGATCTGAATCGCAAGTTCTCATGGATGAACCAGAACTGATTCAATTTAAGAGGCAATTCTGGATCCTTAGCCCCTCCATAATCACCATTGGCCTTCCCAAACCATTCCCTGACATGCATACAATACAAATAAAACCTCATGTTTGCCATGTAAATGCAACTTCCAAAAAAAGTCCCTGGGTGGCAACTTTCCCACCCAATTGCCACTCTCGCTGGCCTAAGAAGGGGAAATCTATGTAACTGCAACTGCAGCACACTGTGGTGCAACCTCAGCTAAGCAGGCCCAAGGAGCTCTGAGAAGGGGGAGCATTCCCTCTCTGGTAATGACCTGTGCACTTTCCAGTTGACAGAGGTGACATGGCATTATTGACCATTTTTCCTCAGAGACCCTAAGATCAACTTGTCTGAGCATGCACATGTCTTTCAATTGAATTGTTTGTTATGTAGTCTCTCTTGGATCAGGAGTTAGGACACAGGTCATCTGTGGTCCATTCTTACAACTTCCAAGATGAGTCAGTTCTTCTGCTGGCTCCTTACTTCCTCCATCTAGAGAGAAAAATGAACTCTTACAATGGCAGTCACTTTAAAAATGGCTTAAATTTGACCACCCAAGGAAGGTGGGAGAATTTTCATGGTGGTGGCAGATGGAATTCATCAGATTCTGGTCCTCCCTGAAAGCAGGCATAGAAACCATGAAGATGCCTCAAGGTCACTTTTAGTATGATGGTTTTTCATGAAGAGTGATAAATACTTAGAAAACCCTTTTAGTGATGAGTAAGTTAATAAATCAAATTGGCTGTATTAATCAATGTATAAAGCCATAGAATTGACCTCGTATTTGAAACAAGGGGTGCTCAAGCTGCAAATCTTTCAGAGAATTTTGAAGCTCTGTTCTAAAAAACTACAACAATAGGTCACAGTCTTGTCAGGCTACAGTCAATTATTTCATAGATTTAGCTGGTATGAATCCCAGGATAATACAATGTCAGCCTGTAATCAGGGAGTTTCAATAGCTAATCAGAGGTTATAATTTAAGAAAATCAGGGTAAGGCCTGCTTTTGACAAGGAATGATACTTTGCTTTTAAATTTTATTGAGGTGATAAAAATAATTTAGAGAAGTTTTTAGCACCTCTTTCAAAAGGAGCTCAAAGCACTTAGCAAATATCAACTTATTATTCCTAGGGACACTTCCAGTGGAAGTAGAGGAGAAAGCAATTATTAGGTTGTAGAGTTTATAGATTCAGCAGAGGAAATGCTATATGCAGAGTTCCCTTTCTTTTTGAAAATAGCACATTTTATTCAAGTTCATGCAAGCACTTTGGAAATAATTGTTAAACTACAAAACCCACACCGGGAATACTAGGAACAAAGGTATCAGACTTCGGGTCTAGATATTCCAGCTGCAGTTCTGATTGGCAGTGGTGCCATGCATAGTCATTTTATCTTTCTGTAAAGTATGTGGGCGGTGCGGGGGGCTTGTTCTAGAACAGGTTTCTCAACTCCGCATTCACATTTCGAGCTGGATAATCCTTTCTTATGGGGGTTATCCTGTGCATTAGAGGATATTCAGTGGCATCTCAGGCCTCCACCCGAGGGATATTATTAGCAAGCCCCCACCCAGTGGTAACAACCAAAAATATCTCCAGGTCTTCGGACATTACCAAATGTCCCCTCAGGGCAAAGATGGAAGAAATGGCCCTGATAAAGAACCACTGCTTTAAAACACTTTAAATCCCTACCTGATCTACCATCTTTTTGTCTCAGATGGTCACAGGATACAATAAGAGTGTATGATCAGAGGAGCAAACATATGGCCTCTAATGAAACTCACTAGAACACCACAAGGCTGCACTTGGCCAGAGCCAACACCTAGCTACATGGCACCTTTCATGGAAGTTGATTTAGACCTTTTTGCTCTCCTCATGGTTCTCTCTTGCTCAATACCCTGATGTTACAAATGTCTGGCTCTCTCTATCTTCTTGGCTTTACTGGTGGTGGCCTAAGCAAGTGAAAACTAATGACTAATTTGGTTTTTAGAGGTTTGGACCTCTAGTTGGGATGTGGCTTCCATTCATTCCCTGGTTCCTCATTTTGAGTCTCTCTGGGCAATTATCTTCCAATTTTTCTCCAGAAATCTCTTCTCTCAACTAATAGGTCAGAAAAACATAGCATTCATATCGAACAAATGTAAATTTTCAACTTAAGTTTCTTTTTTGTTGGTAATTTAAGCTAAGAAAAAGGAAAGGGGAAATGTTGAAAGCAATGGGAATTTCAAAAAATAGAAATAACACGAGGCTTTAAAAGGTATTATTTATCACTTATTCAATAAATCATTCCTTTGTTTATTTAGTATGGAATTAAGCATTGTGCTACACACTAGTTTAAAAACAAAATTCTATCCAAAGGAATTAAAATCAAGGACTCAAAAAAATACGTGTACACCAATGTTTAGAGCAGCATTCTTCACAATAGACAAAAGGTGGAAACACATCAAATGTCCACAGATGAATGAATGAACAATAGTGATATAGCTATACAATGAAACGTTATTCAGCCTTAAAAAAATGCTGATGCATGCTACAAAATGGATAAACCTTGAAAATCTTATGCTAAGTGAAATAAGCCAAACATAGAAGAACAAATATTGTATGATTCCATATGAGATACCTAGAATAGGCAAATTCATAGGGTCAGAAAGTGGAATAGAGGTTACCAGTGGTTGGGGGAAGGGAAGAATGAGGAATCATTGTCTAATGGGCATGGAATTTCAGTTCGAGATGATGAAAAAGTTCTGGAGATACATGGTGGTGATGGTTGCATGACACTGTGAATGTAGTTAGTGCCACTGAACTGTACATATCAAAATGGTCAAAATGGTAAACATAATATATATTCTACAATAAAAAAAATAGAAAAACAAAATGTGAAAACAAAAGTATATAACTCAGTTTTTGCTCTGAAAATGGACAATGGAGGCTGTGGTATACATAACCATAAAGGTCTGAGAGAAGCAGAATAAACTGTTTTAGGAGAATCAATGGTGGGGGCCACTCTTTTCTGGAATAATTTAAGGATGAGAAGAAATAAAAATCAGGAGACTGCAAGATTCTTTTTTTTTTTTTTTTTTACAATTAAACAATATATTGGGTGCAACCATTTCCTAAAGGGCAGGTAGAAATATGGGTGACCAAAGAGGATCTTGGGAAGTTAAGCAGAGAAGCTGAGAGTCCATAAAGACAGTAGCTAAACCGAAGTCCTGAGCTAAGTGTGAAAAACTCAGGAAGTGCGGGCAAGGTAGCAGGAAAGTGGAGCATGAGAGCAAATGCACGTAAGCCTCGCAAAGGCAGGGCAACGTCTGCCACGATCACGGCCAGTGCAGCACAGGCACTTAGCAAAAATGCGCTGAATGAACTCATTCTGCCAAATTCATTCTTCTCACCTAGGCCTTCTATTAACTGGTTGTCTACAGACACTGTCACAGAGACAGAGTGGTTCATTTCGTTGTGTTCTTAGAGGAGGAACTGCTTCATCTTAAAGATAAATCAAAATTTACTAAGTGAGAAAAGAGGTTAAAGGGCCTTTTGAGCAAAAGAGATGGCATGAGAAAAATCATGATGATAGGAACTATATAGGGAAGGGCAAGAAGCCCACTGCAGCCGGCCTGTATATGTGTATGTGCGTGAGTGTGGGTGCATGTGTGTGTGTGTGTGTGTGTGTGTGTGTCCTGTGTGTCTTGAGGTTGGAGATGGTGATGAAACTTGAAAGTTCAATTAGGGCCAGATTATTTGTTACTTTTTATCTCCCACCTTTTGTAACTATACAACCACTTTGTTGGTTGAGGATACAATGCAGTACCTATAAGCAGATGTACTCCTATATCAAGCAATAGTTACGTACTTGTTACTCAATATATCTTCAATGCTTGTAACTTTTTTTAAAAACAAATTTACTAGACTATAAGGAAACTCATATTTTAATCTGTGCTGGGTGACAGAATGCCAGTTCAACATGAAAACAGAATAAACCACGCTGTATTCCTCGGCTCTAAAATGAGAATATTAATGCTATTTCCTGGGATTCTTGTGTGGATTAGCTGAAATAAATGCTAAACACTTTTCATGGTGCCTGGTGTGCAGCTAATGTGCCATACAAGGTAGTGATTAGTAATGCTCTTATAAAACAAAATTACAGTGCAGCCTCTTTATCTGTCACAATCAAAACTAGTAGTCAATCAATAAAGTCCATTAAAGCAAAAAAAATCATTAAAATGATACATACAGGTATCAAATATTCCATTATAACTGAAACAGCTAAATGTTAATTTATCTGTAAAACTTTTGATATAGGAATACTTTTGCGAGTAAGTTCTCTAGTAAGGATTCTGTATTAACTGTATTGCATAAGCCACACCATCAGTATTTCCAGTTCACTTTCTTTAAGAATTTCAAAATCACTGACAAAGCATTCTGAGTGCAGAATCTATCTAGATTTGGATGGCACTGAGTGACTTGCCCACACACTTAATTGGACCTATTTTTTCCCCCTAGGACAGTTTGTCTTTATTGAAATTTTCAGAAGTTCTTAAATTATTTTACAGAGTAACATGAAGGGGTTACCTTTCTTTTCACAGTAATCTTTTACTGGTGTTTAAAATATGTAACTAAATTACAACAAGTTGACACCTGTTGCAAACAGGATGCCCTTTTTGAGAAGTAACAGCCGACTCAATGGGAAAAGCAGCATGGAGTGGGCCTATATGAGTCTCTGGTATCCATGGTGGAGTGGCCAGTGGTCATTTTGCCTATGGGTCTGGGATTCAGACTGTGGTTTCCTCACCAGAATGGGCATCACTGGGGAGTTCGTTAAAATGCGGCACCTGGGGCCTCATCCCAGCCCTGCCAAATTGTATCTGCATTTTAGCAGAATCCCCTGGTGAGTTTCATGTACATCACAGTTTTTAAAAGGTTCTCAAACTTTTACCAGCAAGACTTCAGACTGGTTCTCAACTCTGACTATACCTTAGAGTCCCCTGGGGAGCTCTTAAAATCCCTGGAAGTGGCGCTCCAGCCAGATTACTTTGAAATGTGTAGGAGTGAAAACTCTCAAGGCTTTAAAATAACAAAAACAAAAAACCTTACCAGGTTATCCCACTGTGCAGCTAAACTTAATTTATGGTATTCTCAAAATTGAGGTGCATCAAAACCACCTGGAGGGCTTGTTAGACACAGATTGCTGGGCCCCAACTTTAGCATTTGAGTCTGTGGGCTAGTGTGGAGCGAGTCTGTGGGCTAATGTGGAGCAAGGCTGATACTCATGTGCTGGCCCCAAGAACTCACTTTAAGAACTGCTGGTCTGGAGGGCAAGACTTCACTTTAATCTGATGCGTCTGGATTGATATTAGCAACTTGGTTCAGTAGCGTTATTTAAAACAGGGTCAGCTGTTTCCTGCTTTTGAAGTTAGGGTCTACTCTAGTCATACTTACTTAGATGCATTTAGTTTTTAAAAGGGGGATACGACGAAAGAGATAAAAAAAAAAAAAAAGCAATGAACATGGTTAACACAACAAATATGTTGAAGAAGTTTCTGTGTGAGGAAAAATATAACTTTGACTAATTGGTCTCATTTTCTGAGCCGGTCCTGCTAACACTATTGAAGCTTAATTGTTACCACAAATTTCTGAAAACTTAAACTTTTCCCTGTTTAAGAACAGTTTCCTATATTTTCCCCCTCTCATCTAGTAACCATCTGTTTGTTCTCTGTATCAATGAGTGTTTCTGTTTTTGTTTGTCTTGTTCTTTAGATGCCACATTTACGTGAGATCATATGGCATTCGTCTCTCACTGTCTGACTTATTTCACTTAGCAAAAAACCTTCTAGGTCCATCCACGCTGTCACAAATGGTAAGATTTCATTTTTTATGGCTGAGTAATATTCCATTGTATATAGGTACCACAACTTCTTTATCCAATCGTCTACTGATGGGCAGTTAGGTTGCCTTACCTTGGTTATTGTAAATAGTGCTGCAGTGAACACAGGAGTGCATGTATCTTTTTTTTTTTTTTATGTGGCAGACATTTTTCTGAATCAGACTCATTTATTCCTGCTGTAGATAGTGTGGACTCTGGAGTTGGCAAGAAGTAGAGTGCTAAGTCGTTTTCTTCAAAGGACTTATGACAAGTTGCTTAAAGAATGTGCTGGATCTCAGGTTGCATTTTTTTTTTTTTTATCAACCAAACAATTTTTCAGGCATGCTTCTTTATAATTCTGCCAATTTAACCTATGACAAACCTTGTGAATATTTCTTTGGATCATGACTCTAAGAGATTTGCAGTACCATGAATTATCCTGGAAATAAATGTTCTCTAATCATCAGCAGAGTTTGAAAGAAATGTAGCAACACAGTTTAAGGACAACCTAATGTATAAAAGATTGCTGTTTAGCATGAACTAATCCAATTTTACAGATAGAAAAACTAAGTCATTGCAAGGTTTATCCTGCATTTCACACAGATCTGTAACATGATTACTTTGGAATTTTGCTTACCAGGTCAACGCATTTGGGAATGAAATCAACTCAGCTACATTTGCTACACAGCAATAAGGTACAACCGTAACAAAATGAGAGAAATCAGGCAAGGGACAAGTCCTCTCCTGACTAATGATTGAAGAGCTGATGGTTGGTAGCTGTCTGGCATACACCTGAATCCACACTGGTGGCTCTACACACGAGTCGTGCACTGTATCTAAATGCCACGAGCATGAGTAAAGGAATCCGAAGGATAGAAATGCTTGCTTAGTGTTTGTTCACAGCAGCTCCTCTGAACTGGGGACGACCATGACTGAGGGATGCAGATAACACCAGAGAAGAGCAGCTGTTTCTATGCCTCACCATGCCAGGCAAGGCAGGTGAGAAGCGGAAAGGTCAGGATGGAGGTTAAAAGATTTTCTTGGTCAGAGCACAAAAATAACCAGCAGCTGACAGGCTTGGCAGAACCAGAGTCTGAAAGTATGGAATGTCTGTGCAGAGCACAGGAGGGTTAGGGAAATAATCGTGGGAGGGCAGGAATCCCCAAGAAACAGTCTGCCACACTGTCATACTTTCTTGGAGCAGTAGGTGATAGAAGTCCTTGACATGCGGAATAGAATGTTCTCTGGAGGATGAGTGGCAATCATGAGGACCAGGACATCCTAACTTCAGTGTCTTTTCATCCTAGAAAAAAGGCCTTCAGAAATCCATATTCTGTCTGTGGTGACTTTTCGAAAACTGTGGGGGGGCGGGTTCGGGAGGTGCAGGGGGTGGGGAGAGAAAGAGAAAATAGATTTGAAGAGAAAGCAGACTTGAAATACCCACTGGGAAAACCACAGCAAAGTAATTATGTCATTGTTTGGGGTTTCTAAATTAATTGTTAGGACCTTGTAACCCCCTCCTTCTCATCAAAGAACCAATTATCTCCTCTGTTCTCTGGGATCTAAATTGATCTGTCCTGTGATTCTATTCTGTATCAGCAGAAAGTAGCAACAAACTTTCCTGGCAGTGAGGATACTTGTTCTTAGATAAAAATATCTGCAGTAGGTGCTCAAGCTTGCTTTCCAGACTTTCAGCACACCTTGGATTATTGAAATGAATGCCTGGTCTTCCAATCACATCTGTATGAATGCTGTCTGGCTTGAGTGCCCAGCTTCTGAGATGCCTGCTCAGCTACTCAGCTTACTGCCTCCCTGAAGTTACAGCTCCCTCCCTGCCTGTCCTGTCTGTCCCTGCTGACTGGATGGGTACTGTGGTTTTGAACTATCCTCTTATCAAGTCACCAAATACTCTTTTTATTCCTTCCTAGCTCTTGGCTTTATAACCTGGTTCCGTGGGAGCAAAGGAGCAGCACTGAGTGTTGTCTGGACTCTGCAGCCTACCTAGCAGGGTTCAAACCCAGCTCTGCCACTTCCCTGTTGGGTAACCCTGGGCAGGTTAGATGACCTCCCTATATCCGATTTCTAAAGTGGTGCTAATGTTATAACCTACCATACAGTGTTCTGATAAAGGTAAGATAGTTAGTGTCAATAGAGGGTTTACAGTGACAGCACACAGCAAACACCATGTAAATGATAAACCTATTCAAGTCCATTCCCTGATGTTGGTCCCCTACCTTGCTGCTTATAGACTGAATGTTTCTGTTCCACAAAACTCTTATGTTGAAACCCATTCCCTGATGTGATAGTATTTGGAGGTTGGGCCTTTGGGAGGTGATTAGGTCAGAGGGTGGAACCCTCTTGAATGAGATTCATGCCCTTGTAAAAGAGACCCCAAAGAACTCCCTTGCCCCTTCTGCCATGTGAAGACACAGAGAGAAGATGGCTAAGAACCAAGAAGTAGGCTCTGACAGACACTGAATTTGCTGGCGCATTGATTTTAGGCTTCCCAGCCTCCAGAACTGTGAGAAATAAATTTCTGTTGTTTATAAGCCACTCAGTCTACGGTATGTTTGTTGTAGCAGCCCAAACAGAACAAGACACTTGCTTTTCTCTTATCCTAGAGTTTCATTCTCATTTTTCATTTTTCTCATTTCATAATCTTCTGCCAACATAGCAGTTATAACTCAAGCCCCTTTTCTGAAATTTTCAGTTCAGAGAAATCTTTAATATACTTATTCAAGCACTTTTTCCCTGGAATTCTAAGACCTTGTTAGCAGAAAATTCTTTCATAGCACTCTGAGTATATTATACCAAGGTCTTAAAAATACTGCTTTGGAAAGTTGTTCAGAAACAAAACTCAGATAAGTCATTCAAGCCAGCTATTGATGATACCAGAAGACTCCATTTGTCCTCTGGTAGCTAATGTAATTTCCAACCCCAAAGCTGTGAGCTCCAAAACTATTTTTTTAAACCAGTGCCATTTAACATTATATTAAAAAAAAAAAAAAAAAAAGCTTGAACCAATTAGAAACTTTCAAAGAGGAAGCAAACTCTTAACTCATTCAGTGGGTAGAGCCAGGTCAGTTGAATGACCTCTCCATATCCCATAAATAATATAATCTGCACCTATTTAAAAAGGGCAAAGTATTGAATGGCTCAGTGGTTTTGAGTTACAGAGACCTTCATCTCAAGGTCACTAGTCTGAAGTCAGCCCACTTTAAGGGGAAGCCTGTAAATCCAGTCTTCCTCGTGAGCCAAAAACATATTTTTGATAATTAGTATTTATGTGTGACTAAAGGATAATGAAAATATATCAACTCATTTACTCTTAAACATGAAGCTAATACAAATTACCCTGAGTATCCATGTTCATCAATTCCACAAACACAGCTTCTGTGAGAAGGAGGGAAAAAAGAAAGCAAGAGAGAAGGGAAGGCAAAACTATGGAAGCCATAAAAAGATCGGGGGAGAGAAAGAGGAAGTGAGGGAGGAAGGGAGGAATGAGTAGATGGAGCACAGAGGAGTTTTAGGACAGTGAAACTACTCTGTATAATACTATAAAGGTAGATGCATGTCATTATATGTTTTTTCAAGTGCATAGAATGTATATTAAAAGTGAACCCTACTAAAACTATGGGCTTTGGGTGATAACAATGTGTCAGTGAAGGTTCTTTAGTTGTGACAAATGCCCCAGGCTGATGGAAGAAGTAGATAATGAGAGAGGCTGTCCATATAGGGGCAGGGAGTATATAGATGATCTCTGCACTTCCCTCTCAACTTTTTTACGAACCTAAAACTTCTCTAAAAATAAAGGCTATTCATTTAAAAAAAAAAAATCTTAGAAGGAAAGGAAAAAATACCAGAAGAAAACCCAAAAGCATTGTCTAAAAAGGCAAAGAAGGGCAGTTGATAGTCAGTACCACCCAGAACAAGGACAGATGACTCTCTTCTATAAAGTTGAATGGGACAACGACAGTGGAGCAAGATAAAGGAGACTTCAGGAGTTACGACTTGGAGGGAATCAAGGAACCAGGACTCTGATCTTGTAGACCACCCACCCCTGCCTCCTGCACCCTGGCTCTGGGACACAGGCCATGCCACTTGTCTCTAAGTTTTTTACAGTGACAGCACTGCTCTTAAATGAAGAATGGGAGAAATGTTGCCAGTATTACAAGATGCATATTGATAAGCAAAATGGAAAGATGCCATTAATAATTAAATTGGCCTTGCCATATTAGGAGTGCCAATCAATTATGTAGTAGTATGTATTTGGCATCTATTATATATGAAACACTTTCAACATTATTTGAATTTTGGTTCAATCATGTGAGATCTGTCCTCACGTGTAATCGGGATCCCTTCCAAAATTCTGACAAGCATTGTCTCTATCATTAGCCTGATACTTACAGTATATTAGTCCAAGTTTATTTATGCATTGTTGCCTTTTATGTATAGTTATCTTATCTTTCTCACTAAATTATAGGCTGTATATAGATTTAACTAAGCAGAATAAGCAGACCTTCATTTCTGCCAATAAACTGTCGCTTCTCTTTGCCTAAAAAAATCATCAAAACAAAGTTTTCATATTTATTTTATATTTCATGACTCACAAATATATTCTAATGGTTTTTTGTTTTCTTTGTCTACTTAGAGAACATCACAGGTAACTTTGACTTTTGTATTATGAATATCGCCTTTCAAAACTGATTTAGATAGTCCTCCTTGGTCCTCGGTCAGGGACTTATTATTCTTTTATACTTTCTAATGGATAGATTTCTACAGTATTTATCATGCAAACAGATAGATCAGTCATATGATTAAACATGTTAAGATGATGACTCAATATAGAGCAGCGGACAAGCAGATGGCCTTTTCTTATGGTTGCTTGAAAGACATCCATCAATTCTCTCTGCTATCAGAGAAGGAAGAATTAAGTTGGAGAGAGTCACAGATAGTGGCAGTCGGTAAAGATAGGAATGAAATCAAACAAAACCCGATAAATGGAAACTCAGGTGGGCTGGTTAAAATGTGGTCAACTTGCTAGATATGTATGTCCAAATGCAAAAGTTAATAGTTAAACATGTTCATTTCATTACTGTTGTAAGAAATCATGCCTTGACAGCAAAACCTCAGAGGGCCAACACTGAAAAATTCAAACAGCAGCTGTTATTGCCTAAATGACTAAATGCCCTTAATAAAATATCAGATAATCCAAACCCAATTAATTCAGAGCTCATTTTTCTGGTCCCTTGCATTTCAAATTAACAAAGTTTTTACTCTACCTGACTGGTAAATGTTTCCTATCACATTCTATTTGCATCTAATTATTTCTCAAGGCAGCAGATTTGAGTGGTCTATGGAGCATGGGTTATTATAGGCTTTCTCTAAGGTGAAGATATCAACATTGTCAGACCTCACCTGCATTAGTAGTCCTTAGTATCAATGTCACATAGTTATCACATTTCACTACAAAAGACAGATAATTGCCTTCTAATAAGAGATAATAAGCTTATGCCATGTGGCTATACCAGTACATGGGTGTGGAACACCAAGTAACCCCAATTGTACTGACTATTTGCTAGGCCTTGCAGGCTGAGCTATATTATGTGGAAGGTTCACAGTGATCCCTGCCCTCAAGAGCTCAGAACATGTGTAGGTATGTATATACTTAAGTTGTGGAAAACAACAACAACAAAAACACATAAACACACTACTAGAAAGTACATAGCGAAAATTCTACTGCACAGTTATTGAAGGCAAGCATTTTCTTATTTATTATCTGCCCTGAGATTTATGAAAACTCCCTAAACACAAGAGCAAAACATTAACACTTGTTAAGGAAATAAAATCATGAATGAAATTTAAAAATGCTAATTAAAGGATAAACATCAAAAAGGCTATGAG